>LT727967.1:37513-48771 GCA_900157175.1 Oithona nana
GTCCAAAACCACAACATTTTCACGAGTTTTTCACCCAAAAAATCGACAATTTTCTCAGAAAATCAAAGTTGAATTTTTGGACAAAAAATGAAGATTTCGAACAGTATAAGTATTTTTGCCTTTTTATCGGACGAATTTATCACTGTCCAAAAACCAGGGACACAAGGAAGGGTTGTAAGCGAATAAAGAAAAGCCTTTTTGGTCGTGCTAAACCATTTATCTTGACTTTCCCTTGAACATGTGAGATTTGTACACCCCACCAAACAACAACTGCAAACTAATCTCAATAACTCCTGTCCAACTTGGTTCAAGTTGTTGACAAGACTTTGTCAAGCCAAATTAGTCTTGATATGCGGGAGGAGACATAACCTAGTTTTTGAATTTCAGGTTCTGTCTAATGGATCTGCAATGCAAACCAGTGTCGCTAGTGGATCGACGTCAACACCGAATTCCTCCATAAGCAACATGGCATGCTTGCCTGAATCCGAGGATCGTTTGTCAAACCCTGCCACCAACATGACCCCTTCCCCTCCTCCACCAACTCCTCCCACCACATCCACGACAGCTATTTACGCGAGGGTCAATCCCAATCTCAAGAGGGACAAGACCAACAATAACAACTTTACCTCAACTTTCTCGTCAACTTCAACGGCGTCTCAGTTCCAACCACTGCAACCATCGCTTATGAAGTCTTCTCCTTCTTCAAGTTTGGTCACTCCTCCTTCTGGTTCTACAACAAACACTTTAGACTACCAAAAGTTGGGTATGTTTAGAGATAATTTGACTTAGAAATGTGTCCTACTTTGATACGCAATCTTGAGAGCCTTATAAGGGTCCTTTTTAGGGCTTTCTACCGGGTGTCCCAATAATGTCACCAAAGCCGAAAAAAATCGTCAAAGTGTGGTTACATTCTAGCAAAACATTCAACTTGACGAATTTTTTTGAGATTTTAAGTAATGCTTCCCATCTCAAACTTGTTGGGACACCCTGTAGTTCTCCCCCTCCTACTCTATGGTCCTGTTTTATCAAAAACTGATGGCTGTATTACAGTTAATCCGCCGTAGTTAACGTTGCTTTCTAGGACGACTTCCAAGGGGATGATGACAAATGGAAACAAAGAAACTCCGGATTTTTTTGTTCATTTCTTTTTTCTTTTTTTACAGGTCTGAACAATCCGTCGATAACAAATGGTTGTGTTGATCAACAACAACAAAGACTTGGACCAACAGGATCAGTACAGCAGGGCTTGGTTCCTAGTGGCAATGGTAGCCTTCAAAGGCCTAATGGAGGCCACAATCTCCAACTTCACGCTATCAATAGTACAGTTGGAACTCACGTATGAGAGCTTACTTCCAAAAAAAAATTGATGTCTCAATCATTGTCATTGTCAGAAAAATCATGCCAACCTTGAAGCAAACGACCATTGCTTAGAACCAAAGACTTTTTTGCTCTCGAAGTAGATCTCCGTTTGTGAAGAAATGTGCTCATCTCCTTATTTCTCTACATTATTATGAAAAATTGAATTTTTCAACTTTTTTTGTTGTCCTGTTGAAAACCACGTATACCAGATGGTTTTTGGTTCCTATGTTACCTTCTGCAAGTACATGTACTACGTAAAACAAAATCTCGTTTCTACTATCAAATTGAAATCAATATGTGACACTACAAAGAGTATTCGCCCAGTTCCTACATGTGAAAAAAGAAATTATGAAGAATAAAAAAACATTGAATAATTCGTCAAATTGCATCATTCATAAGCTAAAAAGTGCAAAACCAAGTCAATTTGACGANCAAAATCTCGTTTCTACTATCAAATTGAAATCAATATGTGACACTACAAAGAGTATTCGCCCAGTTCCTACATGTGAAAAAAGAAATTATGAAGAATAAAAAAACATTGAAAAATTCGTCAAATTGCATCATTCATAAGCTAAATAGTGCAAAACCAAGTCAATTTGACGAGTTATTTTTACATTGCAATTTTACAAGAAAAATTCGTCAAATTGCATATTTTCTCGTTTCTTGAACATTGAGAATTTGGTAAACTTGTAGTTTCCATCTCTCAAATTGTTGGCAGTTTCAACATGGGAACTAAAATGTGCCGGGTCGTGTAGTAGAGCCTCATTTGCAATAAAAAGCACATGCAAGCCTAGATAAGTCGGCCAGATAAAACGACACCAACAACAACTTTGTAGTCCCAATTCTAAAAAAAATATGAGGTCAACTGCAAAACTAGAAGGGGGATGGAAAATTGAGATTGTTAACAAAGTTGTAATTTGACCTCGGATATGTCATGATATATGTGCTTCTAAGACTACGAAGACAAAGGCGTTCAACTGTAAAGAAAAGAAATGTTTGGTGGTAAAAAGGATTTACTCGTTTTGATCCTGGCTTTCTATTGCTGTACAGAGTTTGCAATGGTTCAAACCGCTACCAAAGAAAAAGAAGAAGGTAAAATAGCCTCCCCTATATTTCTTGTACATATACTCTGATTTATACATTCAATGCGACAAAGCATTTTCTTGCTTTGCTTTTACCCTATTTTCCAAAGTGCCTTTCACTGCTTTCACTTTTGAAGTACATAGATTCTATTTTCTTTGATCTCAGAAAATGACTATGAGAGTGAAGAATTTTTGGAAGACGACGATGAAGACTACGAAGATGAAGGTAATGTAGGTGAAGGAAAAAGTTTTGGGTGATTTATCATTTTCTAAATATGTTTTAGGTCCTTTTGAGGGAAAAGAAGGAGATTATGAAATAGATGATGAGATGTATGATACAGAAGGCATGTTTGATGATTACATGGGATTAGATGGTAAACAGGACGATGAAGGAATGTTGGACAATGCGGACAATGTCAAAGATAACAATTCAGAGTTGTGAATACTGGAAATAACATTTTGAATTTCCCGCGCGCTTTGATTTCAAATCCATCAGCTGAAAACCTCAGTGAAATTCTTTTTTTCGTCTGCTGTGTAACGACTCTATAAATCTCAGGCATATCTTGCCAAATGAAATAAACAATATTTAGGTTTTGGAAAAAAAGTACAAAATTTTCTGTCAAATTGTTGAATTCAATTTATTGAAAATTCAATCTCAAAGCGTTTTGACGAATATTTTTTAGCAAAAGCGAAAAAAGTTTCATTCGAAAATTAAAGGTTTATATGGTCCGACTTGGCATTCGATGCACCAATAAACGAACAAATTAATGGTCCAAGAAGAAAAGAGACAGATGAAAGTGATCCTTATCAATGCAACCATTTTAAAGTGACCAAATGAACACAGTCAATTAATGCCTTCAACTTCAGAATCCCCCGAAAAAGTCGACGGCCATGAAACTCAAGAAATTCAGGAAGAGCTGACCAACAAGAACAAGGCCAACATGGCAACGGCCTTAGTCTTAGACCTTAACAATTCAACAGACACACTCAACGATGGCTCAGACGATCAGAATCTGGATGAAACAAGTCCAGTGCCGGCCTCCTCCAAAGCCGAGTCCAATGAGTCTTTGCCCATCTTGCCGCACAATCAGAAACCCTACGATTATCTCCTCAAAGTCCTTTTAGTCGGCGATAGTGACGTAGGCAAGCAAGAAATCCTGTCCGGGTTGGAGGACGCATCCTTAGATTCACCCTTTTGTTCAAGTGCTGGAGGCGCTGCATATAAAACTACAACGATCTTGATTGATGGTAAACGTGTAAAATTGCAACTTTGGGACACAAGTGGGCAAGGTCGATTTTGTACAATCATTCGATCTTATTCTCGAGGAGCTCAAGGAATACTTCTGGTGTATGACATCACAAATAAGTGGTCATTTGAGGGCATAGACCGATGGTTAAAAGAAGTCGATCAGGTAATCATATAAAATAGTGAAATCCGGATGTGAAAAAAAAAATCCGTCAAATTAAAACAGGTTACGGCCTACGTAACCGAATGCCTTGACAATTTCATGAGTTTTTCTTTCAATTTTTTTAAGCATGCCCCTGGTATTCCCAAAGTACTGGTTGGTAACCGCCTGCATTTGGCTTTCAAACGGCAAGTCGACCAAGCTGAAGCTGAAAACTATGCCGAAAAGAATAACATGGGTTTTTTCGAAGTCTCTCCTCTGGTGAATTTCAATATTTCCGAGACTTTTGTCGAATTAGCTCGTATGGCACTCAAACGAAACGGCATGGAAAGGCTGTGGCGATCCAATAAAGGTACAAATTTTTGCAATTAGTAAACATCTGTCTGTCTGTCTGTCTGTCATTTCTAAAAATGATAAATATTCCAGTGTCGAGTTTGTACGAAATGTGTGCCCACACAATAGTCAGACAAATCACCATGTATGACATTGATCGGTTGCCACTACCACCCGGCATCAAAGAGAACCTACGGTCCTACCACATGCCCAACTACTCAACGCTTTTAAGGCATCCCGGAGGAGCTCCACAGTACAAGTCACTCAAGAAAAGGCACAAATTCAGAAAGACCATACAGACGCCGGCTGACGCGGTCAATTCCGATTGCGTCAGCGTAGGCCGCAAATCTTGTGTCATTTCTTAGTGATCATCATCACTGTTTGACTACATTCCGAAGCCAATCCAATGCTGCTGATTAGCAGACAAAATTCATCATTCTTTCAGACTACTACTATTCAATCTATTGTGAACAAATCCTTTGCACTACTTGTAATAAGAATCATATTATGTGGCTTATGAGTTATGAATTATGATTGAACTTTTTTTGGTACATTCGACTTTCCCGGAAAAAATTTGTCAAATTGCAATTGACATCGGATAATGTTGCCATTTCACGAATAATTTTTGGTAACATCTATTTTGGTGTGTATTTCACTACATAGTTAGGCAATTTTCTAAGTAATGATTTGAGGATTCTACGTTGAATTACATCATGGAAGAGGCATAATAATGGTGCTTTTCGCAGATTTTAAAAGAGAATCGTGTCGGGAGGTATCTTTGGATCATCACAAGGGACTGAAGTAGACATGGAAGGCAAAAGGCAGCAAAAGTGCAGCACACTTATACACGATAAAAGCTTTCTTTTAAAAATAACATCGAGGAGGGTTTGAAGTAATTTCATTTTGTTCATTCCAAATACTATTTTTTGTTCTTCATGGATTATCATTGGTTTCACATCAATTTTTCTTTGTTTTCACGGAGGGCTTATGTTTGTTTTACATTCGGGATCCGATTTGTTGTAGCACCTGAAAAATGAGAAGATTTAAGGTTAAAGTTCATTGAGGAAGTCATAGAAACTCCGCTCGACATACTAATCTAAACATTGACAAAAAACGACGTAACCTAAATAGATGACTAAGATAGGGCACAAATGTTCGATAAAAAGGTACATTTGACTTTCCCTAAAAAAATGTCAAATTGCATTGACAAACTGCTACTGTCATCGGATGATGTTGCTATTTCACGAAATTTTTGAGGCATTTTTAAATTGACATTTTTCCTGATTTTTTTGTCAAATTGTAAACAAATTCAGAATTTTACCTTTGCTCGGTCGGTATGTTGTGGTTCAGGCACATCATTTCCATTGGAAGCGACTTCACGGGATACAACGCATAGAAATTCAGAGTGATCGTCGTTCCCATATTGGTACTGTGATCCAACATTGATCAATTGCTCAAATTTCCAGCCATCGCTCATGGTAGACACCAAGTTGGTCAACTCATCTTCATGGCATTGCAATACACGGTAAATGTGTCTTTTGGCCTCTTCGCCGTCTTGGTAAGATGGGTAACTTCCTTTTCGGTGTCTCATGCGATCCTTGATCAAGGAAATCAACCCAGTGATGTTATAAAACTCAGCCTCTTCTAAGACTCCTTCTTCGCTGACGTTACGATCGAGGACTAGCTTTCCGTGACGAAGGTAATTAAGGATGGGTCCAAAGTAGGTGGGGTCACGATCAATAAGATAAGCTCCAGTATTGTCCTAAAAAATTACCTTGATTAGATAATTACACTCACTCATACTTATTTGAGAATTACTTTGTGTGAATCGAGATTGTCATCAGTACGACAAATTCTGTACAAGAAAGAATCGGGATCTTTGGCCAAGGTAGTGATTGTGGTAGCGAAGACGGTGCCACCCACGTTCAACCTGACCCAGGACGCTAATGAAGCTAAAGGAGGACTACCGCCATTTTCTGCACTGTTTGAGGCCCCTGTAGAGGCCATAGCTGTCACTTAAACTCAAAAAGATGTTCTCTAAAATAAAAATTAATCAATGCAACAGATTGATGAGAAACTAAGATCCAACCGTCACGTCAATTGTCGTTTTTATTTATCTAATTTTTGACATATTTAAAAGTAAGACGAGCCAGTAAAATTTTTGTCTGATTAAAAAGAATATTTGCGTTTTCATTCATTTTGACGATTTTTTTGTCAATTAGACTTGAAATCTTAAATTAAACATTTGAAATTGTTTACAAGAAAACGAAATCAAAGCATTTTGACAGTGAAATCTGCAAAAATGTCCAATTTAAAGATGCCTTAAAGATTGTTTATCGTTCCAATTTGACATTTGACGAGAAAAGTTGTCAGCAAACTTTAGGGCTTTGAAGTGCGATATCTCAGCAAAGGTCACAGTAGGCGTGTAGCGCAATCAAGGATCCTGCGCCTTAACCGATCCAGCTGCTCAAACAGTTGGTTTATCACACTTGAAAATTCTTCAAGGCCTTACAGATTTGACAGTGAATTCATTTTAAAAAGAAGAAGAAGGAAAAGAGCATTTTAGTGTTTGATTTTATCATGGCTGCAGTGGGACTACTGCCTGGGTTTGTTTGTCGTTGTCGTTCCTGGAAGGAAGTCACGAGGAGAGTCTAAGTCGAGTCGGGCCACTAAGAGGATTCTTCTCATCCAAACAAGGCCACCGAAAGGCTTTCTCTTTTTGCAAGAAGCAGAGGGAGTCAGATGACTACTCTCCGAGGCCGCCGTACTCAGCCTATCACTGCTATTTCGGCTGCTGTGGCAAGCGCACCATTATTCACATGAGGACCCCTAAAAACCTAAAACTTACAGGACAAGCCTAAAGACCAAGTGATCATGGCGACGGCCATGCCCGCCGCTAAGGGCCTGGGCCCGGGGGACCAGTCTATCGTCCCTGATGAAGGTGAGAATTTTAAAAAGGAGACTTGGAGTCATGCAGTGCCATGTCCAGGTCCAATTCACATGACCTGTTTTGGAAGGGCTAATCTCGTGAGGTGTCAATTCATTGCAAATGATCTATGACACTTTTTGAGACATTGAAATGCATTCAAGACTTTTTGAAAGTGACAACTCATCGATCAAAATAAAGCTTTGTTTTTCCTACTTTGGAAAAAAGTCCGGGAAAATGAAACTGGTTTATAAAGTAGGTTATACATACGTAGACAATTTGAGGAGATTTCTTTTGGGGTAAAAGTAAACATTTGTTATTTTTCGCTTCATGTCAGATTCGCGACAATCGAGGTCAAAGCAGAACTCTGTGTCTGCTCCATCGGCTGCTCAAGGCTCTGCTCAAGCTGGCCAGGCTGGCAGTGCATCATCATCTCAACATCCCAACGACCGCGATCGGAAAATTGGACACCGACGAGTCAACGAAAACGGTGAAGTGTCCTACAAGAAAGTGACAACAAATCAATTGATGGGATCCATCCAGTTGGGTATTGGGCATGCCATTGGAGCCTTGGCTAAAGCTGACGACCGTGACCTTTTGATGCAAGATTTTATGACTGTGGAGACTACCCACTTCCCCAAGAACGGGTCCCAACAGACCCCCGCCCATTCTTTCAGCGAATACACGTTCCGCACCTACGCTCCCTTGGCTTTCCGCTACTTCCTGAACCTCTTTGGTATCCAAAGAGAAGACTTTCTAGTGTCACTTGTCAACTACAATATGAGGGAGTTGAGTAACCCTGGAGCCTCAGGCTCTATTTTCTACCTGACTTACGACGACGAATTCATCCTGAAGACTGTACAACACAAAGAGGCAGAGTTTTTACAAAAGCTACTACCGGGCTACTACATGAACTTAAACCAGAATCCCCACACGCTGTTACCTAAGTTCTTTGGGATGTACATGTACCAGTGCAACCAGAAGAACATCCGCGTCATCATCATGAACAATCTCCTGCCTTCCAATATTAAGATGCATATGAAGTTCGACCTCAAGGGCTCAACCTTTAAGCGCAAAGTAAACACTCCTCTTTAAAAGGTTCATTGATCTCTGTACTTTATTTGCTCTCTTTTCTTCTACTTTAAAGGCCGGCAAGCATGAGCGATCCAAGTCTTCGCCCACTTACAAAGACCTCGACTTCATGGAACTCTTGCCTGAGGGCCTTATGCTTGAAGCTGAGACCTATAACGCCCTCATTACAACGATGCGCAGAGATTGTCGTGTCCTCGAAAGCTTCCGGATTATGGATTACAGTCTTCTAATTGGGGTACATAACCTCGACCAATCAGCGAAAGAACAAGCTGTAAGTTTTTTTTGTTCCTTTCTTTATTTCCGGGAAATGAAAGTAGGACGCAGGCTGCGCTGGCCCGTGACTTTTACAATTACACGAGTTTTTTTTTTTTTCAAATATTTTTTTTTGGCTGTAAAAATGTGTAGTATGTATAACAACAAGAGCATCTGCTTACATAGTGACAAGATGCATTGCATGCCATGTCAAATACAGTTTCATAGTATATGTAGTCACACATGTTCTTACTCTTCTTCCGCTTTTTTTTAGGAAAGCATCAGCGGGGTTAGCCCAACAAAGGAACAAGCCAGGCGCGAGGCCGAACGCAAGATGCAGCAGTATGCGACGAAACAAAAACTGGTCAGTGGACCTATGGAATCCATTCAAGCCCAGACCGAACCCATTGACGAGCAAGACCATTTACCGTAATGACCTTTTTTTCATAGTATAAAGTCTGCTGGTAACCTTAATTTCATCTTGTTTTTGCTTGGTTTGCTTTTTAGGCCGGGAGGTATTCCAGCCAGAAATCACAAGGGCGAAAGGTTACTTCTGTATTTGGGCATCATTGACATCCTGCAGAGCTACCGCATGCGCAAGAAAATCGAGCATGTGTTTAAGGCCATGCTCCACGACGGTGTAAGTGTGACCTTTAACATTTTTTGGGTGTGTCTCGGCTTCTGTTTTACATAATTTCTCCGATTTCACGTTGTTTGAAAATCACAGAAAAAAACTCATTCAACATTGCGAGCGAAGCGAGCTATGCCTAAAGTGAATTAAAAATGCCAAAAATTGTCCATTTTGGCAAGTTTTTGAAAATCTGAAGAATGCGGTCAATCAGTGTTACCAGACAGGTCACTTTTTTAATAGGACAAAAATTGGCGAAAAATGCCTTAATTCAAAAATTCAAATGCGACACTTTGAGTAATTTTCAAACAATGTGCGATTTCTCAAAAAACGTATCCGTTAATTAAATGGCTAATTTCATTGAAGTAAGATTAATTGCTTTCTAATTAGAAAGCAAAAAGAAGCCAACAGATGTTGTTTGCAATGATTCATTGTGACGCATTTCTTTCAAGTTCACTTCCTTATTTTGCAGGACACGGTATCAGTGCATCGGCCTGGCTTCTATGCGCACCGGTTCCTAGACTTTATGGCAGACAAGGTTTTCAAGAAAATCCCCTCACGTAAGGACCATTTTAGATTCTCTCCCCGTTCTGCCTACTCCTCCTTTTCTATTACTACTTCTGCGAGATTCTATAACGTGATGGTCCTCAATCCAGCATCTACTGCTTCAGCAAGCAACACGAAACTAACTTTGACTAATGCTGAAGTGATGAAGCCGATGATCATGGCAAGCGCCGGTACATTCAATGTACTACTCGCTGTGTATCTTGTCTCATCACCAAACAAAAAGTTGTCTTTCACTAATAACCGTCTTTATCTATATAATGTCATGAACAATGATCGATCTCTATCAAAAGAATTTTCACCAAAAATTCTCAATGTTTAGAACTAAAACAAAGCATGTAATCATATTGTTCCGGTTCAATATTAGTTTTCAAACTTTGAAACTAGATGGCGCTATTGCAGCTGACCAGGCGGGCCAGTACCGTACTGGCCTGCCTGGTCAGCTGACGTGCCACTGAGTTAGCTTGAAAATCAATAGCCCAGCCGGTCAATAGGAGCTGTTCTGTTTACTGACAATGCTGGTCATGCTGAATCTCTTTATGTTACGAACTTACAATGTTTTCTACCCTTTCTCTTCTCCTCCCCGTGCTTGCTCTGTTTAGTGGATCTGCCCGAAGTTACAGGCACTCATCGGAAATTTCGATCCATTGTCTCGAGCCTGATAGGTATGGTGGAAATCAAAGGCTGCTAAGGCCTACAAGCAAAACAACATCAAATCAGCTCCTCTCTCTGAACTCTAATCTAGTTCTTCGTTCAGCTTTCACTAAATACTACTAAATGCATGACAAAACACTAACTTTGAAACTAGATGGCGCTGCTTTTCAGCTGAACAGGCGGGCCAGTACCACACCGGCCTGCTTGTCAGCTGACGTGCCACTTACAAAACACTTACTTTTTCAAAGATCATCAAGTCCTTGTCCCTTTCCGGAGAGGACTTTATAATACAAAAACATTGATACATTTGCTTGCATTTGATAATGCTCACATATAAAGATTGCTACACCGTATTATATTACATTTTGCTGATTATGTACCTACTAAACGTGTGTGAGCTTATGTAAAAAGATCGTTTTTTCGAGTGATGCTAAATAACTTGCAGTACTGCAACCAATTTTTGTAAATTGTTGGTTCATCCATCTTCTCATATTCTAATTACTATACTCTACATCACCTTCTTCTCTTGCAGCATTTTCTGTCCTCCTTTTTCCCTATTTTGATACAACCTTATTTTTTGAGACTATATTCATCAAGTCACATTTAATTAATTGTCCAATTCAAGTATTAATTCTTGTTTTATTTTTCCAGCTCTCAAGCATTCGCCAAGCAAACGAGGAAAACGAGATTCAATCAAAAAAATCGTGCAAGACAAGTCAGAAAAAGTTGCTGCTGAACAATTGAATACTACTGGAGCATCATCATTGGAAGTTGCAGAAGCTTCAGCCAATGCATCAAGTT
The DNA here is from genome assembly GCA_900157175.1 of Oithona nana. Lineage (NCBI taxonomy): Eukaryota > Metazoa > Arthropoda > Copepoda > Cyclopoida > Oithonidae > Oithona > Oithona nana. The sequence goes on from LT727967.1 coordinate 48,611, forward strand.
CATCGCCACCTCAACCAAGTAACGGTAATTAACTTAAAATTAATTAATGACATTGGGTTAATGGGAACGGTTTCACATTGTTTGAAAAATTACTCAAAATGTCGCATTTGAATTTTTGAATTTTGGCATTTTCCACCAATTTTTGTCATATTAAAATTGAC
>LT727967.1:52278-65712 GCA_900157175.1 Oithona nana
GTTTTTGTTTTGATTTGCCAAAGTTGGGGCATTCAACAGCTGACTTTTACCAAAACTCGGCCCGGTTTCTAAACAAATCACGAAACCTATATGATTTTTTTCCGTTTTTAAAAATCTGTATCCTATTCCACATAACTTTGTTAATTTACAGACCCATCTATGAAGCCAAAATTCCACAAATTCAGCAAGAAAATCCGGAATCCCATTAAAATCAGAGAAGAAAGCATGAAGATAAATGGTTCCTAGAGATATTTATTGATCACAGCCGACTTATTTTGTAAACTCTTTTCACAAGCATATTAGGGTACTGTTTGGTATTTTGTGCTTTAGTACGACTGGTACTTTTTTGTTTTTTTCAAGAGGGTAGATAATATACAACACTTTTAGATCAAAATAACTCGTGAGCCAAGGAGAGTTGTTTTTCCAATTCCAATTCTACTTCAACGTCATCCTCCATCTGAAATGGATAAGAAAATCAATATTATTTTTAAGGTTTTGTTTTTGATGTTTTTCAAGTAGTGCATCTTTTGGCACAGCAGTAAAAAAGAGCAAAGATAAGCAAAAAACATAGTGAATAAATATAAAAGTACAGACGTCTCAGATTTTTAATTATAGTACAATAGATGATGATAATCAGTGGATGAAAATGGCATCAGTTTTACAACACCACGATGGCTTTTTTTGTAGCTGAATTGTACATTAAATGCGTGGGCACAAAGAAATTTTTTAGTGTCTTTTGTCTTGTAAAAGACTTTTTTGGAAGTCTTTGAGCATATCTTTGTGATGTGGTTTTTGAAAGCCATGAATTTTAGAATAAAGAAAGCACTCTTTGGGTATCAAATAAACGTGTATCATGAAGGAATAATCATCTCTAATTTTACTTTGCTGTAGTAAGATATCCTGAAATGTTGGTACCAGATGTGGCCTTTTTGGTACTAGAATGTTGGCGCTTTTCAATAGAAGTTGGGTAGTTTTTGCACGGATATTCGATACCTGAGAGAGTACAAAAGCAACTTTGTACATTTTTTTTTTCTTTTTGAGAAAGAAGCTAGAGAGGCTGCTGCCCTATGCTTGCTTTGGCTCTAAAGGTCCTGATCATCAAAAAATATGAAGCTCTAAGCTTTCTAAGTGGTGTGGTTGGCTGGTTGGAGGCTTCTCAACTCTTGTAATACTGGTTGTTCAAATCCTTTTACCTTGGCCTCCTTATCCTCGGTATTCTTGTAAAAATCACCTCAAAGGAAAGTACAGATTGTTTTTCTATCTTTTTAAAGAATAAATACTCAAGTGTATTTTAGCTACAGTGCGATTTTTTTTATCAATTTTTAATGGTGAGTTTAGGTATTAAAAATACTTTGCTGTATTATTCCTACAAAAATTTCTGAATACCCACGTGTATTAGATGATTAGAGACTAATAAACACAGCACTCTGATGGTTTTTCAGACGACGAATGTATCACGATACAGACGGACTACAAATTTTGCAATTTTGGCATTTTCATAGACTATCTGGTCCAGAGTTGCACAGCAAACCTTTTCAGCTCATCACTGTGTATCAAGAGCTGCCGTGGAAGACTTTGCTTCAGTTTGCCTTCTTTTCGTTTTTGCTCACGTAGCATCTCTCGGTGCATCTGGAGATTCAGTATACATATGCTTACAAGATAGTAAATACACGAGACACGACGACATAATACTAAATATTTCGAATACATGGTAGCAGTAGTGCTAATAAAAATACAGAATCCACAGTGTTTGAAAATTCCGCGCTTTTTTGTTTTTGTTTTGATTTGCCAAAGTTGGAAGTGCTAATAATAATACAGAATCCACAGTGTTTGAAAATCCCACGCTTTTTTGTTTTTGTTTTGATTTGCCAAAGTTGGGGCGTTCAACAGCTGACTTTTGCCAAAACTCGGCCCGTTTTCTAAACAAATCACGAAACCTATTTGATTTTTCCGCTTATTTGAAGAGTTAGGGATTTTCAAACACTGTGAGAATGATGGGGGATAATGATAAAGTAGTATTTTATACATGGGACGATGATGATTTTCTTTTCAAACGCAGTTTTCGTGCATATCCTAAATCACGAATTCTGGACACACTACTCTATTGTGGATGCCGATTGGAAAAATATAATAAATCATGCATTGTAGTGACTCTATGGAGAAAAATTCTATCTTTTTTTCAAATATTTTTTTTTTTGCATGCTACGAGGAGACACTATGAATGGAAGGGAGTCTGCTGAGTTATAGTAATTCTATGTGCAGTAGATAGTATTGGGGAAAGTAAAGTTGGTCTCTCGTATCTTTTTTCTAAAGCTATAGATTTGCAAGTTGCCAGTCTTTCCCTATTTTTGCTGACTTTTTGTTATATGCAAAAGAATAAAGTTGTGATCTTTTGATCTCTTTTCTAGCTCATAAAGCAGAAGAGAGTAATGGAAAAAGATTGAAAAAGATGATTGAAATAGCAGCCAAAAAGAATAAAGAAGGTAAAACGTACACGGTGTTCCTTTCAAAGTGTTCAATATTTAGTGGCAAAAATAAATCAATACAAAAACGAAACTTTTTTTATCTTTCAAAACTACAGTGAACAAGACTTTTGGTTTTGCCAAGCTTGCAATTTTATTTTAGCTTTTTTTACTTTACCTTTTGCTTACACATCAAACACTCTGAAACAAATACCCTGCACGCGTGGATGGCAAAGAGAAGAGATTCTCAATGTAGTAAAAGAGTAAGATCAAAAAATGAATAGTTTTGTATATAGAAAAGTTTTTAGAAATCATCAATTTTTAACCAGATGATTTTTGAGTTTTGAAAATGGCCTTACACTAGCACTCTCCACAATAAGCTAAAAATCATGAAAGTAAGAAAGAGAGAAAGAGTCAAAGTCAACATTTGCTTAGTTTCATCAGTAAGTAGGTTTTTTTATAACATGTATTAGTCAATGCGTAAAATATGGATCACCCTAGTTAGTGCCCACAAAGTAAATCATGCTATATTGTACTACTAAAGGAAAATATGTTCAGATTTTGGTTGTTTTTTCAATCTATAATAAGTAACAGGAAAAGTCTTAGTGTAAATATAAAGACACATTGATCGATGATGGAAAAAAAATCAAGTTTTAATGAATGATGATGACACAGAAAATACCCATTTACAACTAAGTAGGGATTCAATGGTCTGGATATCAAAACGTTACCAATCTTAAGATTGCTTCTTGCAGCTTTTCCTGGAAAAACACAGTAATGTTTTGTGATGGGTGAGATGTTTTCAACTTCAATCAAACAGACCTGTTCAAGATACTTTCAAATAGTATCTTGATACAGACAATTTTCGGAAAAAGTATCTAGATATCGATACTTTTGATATGCTCTTCGAAAAATGTATCTAGATACAAATACACTTTTTTTAAAGATACTTTCTGAAAAGATACAGATACACTTTTAAGATACTTTCTGAAAAAAGTATTACATTTTTAAGATACTTGCTGAAAAAGTATGTAGATAAAAAAATATCTAGATACAGATACTTTCAAAATATATCTAGATACAGATACTTTTTTGAAAAAAGTATCTAGATACAGATACTTTTTAAGGTAGCCTCCGAAAAAGGTATCTAGACACAGATACTTTTAAGATAGTCCCCAAAAAAAGTATCTAGATACAGTTAGTTTTAAGATACTTTCTGAAAAAAGTATCTAGATACAGATACTTGAACAGGTCTGCATTCAAATCAATTCAAAAAGAATGTCAAAGAAAATCGAATCATCCAAAATCATTTCTGAATTTAGTATAGATATGGGCTAAACAATCAATCAAGGTAATAATAATTAAAATGAAAGTAATATCGAAAAATGCTCATCGAACATTCAACATGAAGAAAAAAATTGGAGATGATGAGAAAAACAATTATCATGAGTGGCACCCATCGCTGCATTCCTTTCAATACTAATTTTTGGGACATGATTTTCAGTCAAGTTTTTTGGGGGCTTTATTTTTACCTGTTTGTGCGACTCCTCCAAGTGTTTCATGAGGACGGCAACTACCACGTTGACCAACACAAATTGTGCCATGAGCACAAAAACCACAAAAAATAGTGGAGCAAAGTAGGGCGAGACGCAACAGTTTCGCAAGCAGTCGTCTCCATCTTCGCATTCTTCCCTTAATGTGTCCTTCATAATGCCGTTCCAGTTGTCACCCGTGGCAATTCGGAATAAAGTGAGGAAGGCCATGCCAAAGGACCTGAAATGAGCGTGCTCACCCAGACCCTGACAGGGATGAAGCTCATCACATTCTACACAAAAAGAAAGCAAGATTAAGTAGTCTACAAAACTTTGGTTTCCCCAATTTTTTCTGGTTAGGGAAAACTGTCAAGCTTTTTGTTTGTTGAGTAGTGTTGCTTGTACCTACCTAAACGGCCAAACATTTCCACTCCCAAAGCCGCGAAAATGAAGAATAATAGGAAGAAGAGTAAGCCCAAGTTTCCAACTTGTGGCAAAGCTTGCATCACCGTGTCGAGAAGAGCCCTAATTCCTTTAGCCATCTTCAGAAGTTTCAACACTGTAACGAGAATCGGATTAAAATTCAGCGATAGATCAGATATCAGAACTATTCAAAAGCCACCATGGTGTTTAAAAAACAATCAAAAAAGTCGCATTTTAGAACATTGAGAGCGAAGGCAGCAACGTTAATATTCAGGAGCGTACCTCTCAAATTGAATTTGAATTTTCCCGCCCTTTTTTGTTTTTGTTTTGATTTGCCAAAAGTGGGGCATTCAACAGCTGACTTTTACCAAAACTCGGCCCATTTTGTAAACAAAACACGGACAATTGCGCTAATTGTCTAAAATGAGACTTATTTTAGGGATTTTCATACACTTTGTTAGACAGCAAAGCTAGAATTTCCTTTATTTTCAAGACTTTAATCTCGTCTACCAGAATGAAGTCTTCTACAAAGTAAAGCAGTGCAAAGCGAGAAGGACAAATATTTGTCTGATGCTGTATTTGTAGTAACTCTATCTAACCCTATTTGTCCTACTACAGCATTACAAAAGCGCGTAATGAGGAGTAAACTGATGTACCTCGTGCAATACGCAGCACGCGCATGACCCGCATGATGGTAGGATTGATTGGCATCATATCAGACTTGAGTTCTTCGAGGACTATGCCCACAACGGAGAGAAAGACGATAGCGACATCCAATTGGTTCCACCTGACAAATAAAGCGTTAGAAAAAGTTAGAAAGCTTTGCTCAAGTAGTTTCCAAAGTCTGTGTACGTGTGTCTCAGACCTGTTCAAGTATCTGTATCTAGATACATTCAAGATACTGTATCTTGTATCTGTATCTAGATACTTTTTCGGATAGTATCTTACAAGTATCTTCGAAAAGCATTTTCGAAAAAGTATCTATACCTAGATACTTTTCGAAAGTATCTTGAACAGGTCTGGATGTATCTACAAGAAGAGAGTATTACCGGTCAGCCATATAACGTCCACAGCCTAGTGCAGCGATTTTCATGCCCGCCTCCAGAATGAAGACAGCCGTGAAAAAGTAATTGAATACTTTGAGGGCATACGCCAGACCCTAAAATATATGAAAAAAGAAGCTAGTGAATTCTATTAAGATAATGTTATTCAGTATTCTTCAATAGTAGTCGATTTACAGTGGTCTAAATTCTAAGAAATTTGAAATTTGTTTTTGTTTTGATTTGCCAAAAGCCGGCCAATCAACAGCTGACTTTTACCAAAACTCGGCCCGAGATCAAAATAAATCACGCAACCTACCCTAGGCATCATGTAGAATTCCATGGCCATTGTAATGACATTGAGCCCAATAACCGCGGAAATGGCCAAATCGAAATATTTGGAAGTGACCATTTTGTGCACGATCATCCTTGACGGCGAGTAGTGGATGTAATACGGCGTTTCCAGCATTTCTGAAAAGGGGGAAAAGCAACAATAATCGATAAATGCACTTTAGAGTAAGGGAAGAAACGAAGAAGAAGAACTCTTTCTTCCTCTTCTGCTGGTAGCAGCGAATATGTATAATAGCGAATTCTGATGTGTGCACGGTGTTTGAAAATCACAGAAAAAAGTATCATTCAACATTGCGAGCGAAGCAGAGCTACGTTTACATTTTGAGTGGACAAAAGTTCAGTAAAAATGCCAAAATTGCTCAATTTGGCGAGCAAAAAGATTGCGGCCAAACAGAGTTACCAGACAGGTCAAAAATTGGTTGAAAATGCCAAAATTCAAAAATTCAAATGCGACATTTGGTTTGATTTTCAAACACTGCGTGTGTGTGCAGCAGCTTTCTCTCTTTTCCCGCTGCTGAACCACCGTTGAAGCACCTAAAGCCACTTGCAAGTGAGGAAAATCTGCATAATGAAATGATGACTGAGTAGTTAGATGGATGAAGAAGAAGAAAAATGAAGTGAAAGAAGAGGAGAACATCAGCAATTTTGGCGGTTGTCATGCAATTGCATTTTACCGTCCCTAGGGACGGTAAAAATGGATTATTTTGATGAGATGTTACTCAAACTACTTTCAAACTTGAAATCTAAAGAATCTTGGAACTTTTTGGCTGCCAAGACGTGAACTTTGCTTGACATAGAAGATTCTAATCATGAATTTTGCATCAAACACGGTTTTGTAAAGCATTCCCATGCATAATTTCTTTCGAGCAGAAGTAGTTGCAGGACTTTCAAAGATGAACGAAGAAGTACACGACGAGCAAAGAAGGAAAAAACCTTAGTGCTTAACTTTAGTTAGAGAGTAAAGTAAACTTGGATGTTTAGTTACTAAAGCACAAAAAATATATGAAATGGTGATACTCACTACATGATTCGGAGAATTTGAATTTTCCCGCACTTTTTCTCTTCTGCTTTTGCCCGACAATAAGTGCGGAAAAATTCAAATTTAAATTCTCCAAATGGCAAAAAGTGCCGGAAAATCCTGTAGCGAGTATTTCCATTTCATACATTATTTGTGCTTTAGAAAAACAAGACATTTTTGCTCATAATTTCTCATGCTCGTTTTTTCTCGTAAATTTGTTTACCTGCGGGGGTACTAGGGCCTAACTTTGCCATTGCTAAGTGATGGAGGTAGCAGTGTAAACGAGTATAGCAGTGTTATCAACATTTAGAAAAGAGAAAGCAGTAAGACTGGTTCGATCAGACATGGGTTAGGACTACTAAGGTACACAGTATTTGAAATTCACTAAAAATGTCTCAAATGGCTAAAATATTGCGAAAAAAATGAGACTTTGGAAGTGATTTTCAAACACTGTGAGGTAAAAGAAAAGTGAAGTATTTTTGGTTGGGATACGAAAAGACAATTTTTATAATACAATCAGTGAAATACAAAAAATGGCATTTTTTGCCGGTTGATATAGTAATGCGAAAGATTTGCTAATAAACGAATACTCTAGAGTATCTAGTAACCATACAGCATCTATTAAACGTACATAATGGAAAACTCGATTTCATATGGCTTGCAAAGAAGGACAATTTGACGTTGTTAAACTNCAGCATGGAAAACTCGATTTCATATGACTGTAAAGAAGGACAATTTGATGTTGTTGAAATGACAAGTTCAAGACTTTTTAGTATCAATTTGAATGCTCAACATGTGAATGGAATGACTCCTTTTGATTCATACTTAAGTACGCTTATTAGATACTCTAGAGTAGTTTCAAGAAAGAATAAGCAAAGTAATTTTTGCACTTGACATAATAGATGTAGTTCTCGAAAGCATATCTTACTTCGTCGACGTTCTTCAATTTTCTTGGCTCTTTTTGCTGCACGACGGGCTCTTTCCTCTTTTTCTTGCTCTGCTCTGCACCGATGAAAGTTTTCCACCACCACACCGACAAACATGTTGAGCACAAAGAAACCCACCAAGAGCAGAAACGAAATGAAGTAAATTAATCTCCATTCGTTAAAGTTTTCGCGTGGCTGTAAAAAGAAGTTTGTAAGGGAAGATTTTTCGAAGAAAAGTTTTTTTTCGATAGGTGTACCTGTTGATCAATGCCAACTGCGTCCAGACCTTGGTACATAATGTTGACCCAACCATCTTTGGAAGAAAGCACGAATAGTGACATGAGAGCTTGGCCCAAATTATCGAAATTGTATTTGTGGTTGACCCATCGGTTGCCGTTAGCCGAAAGCTCCAGGCATTGCGTTTTGTTGGTCACGTATTGGGCATCGGGACCCTCGCAGTAGTAGAAAACGCCCTTGAACAACTAATCCCAAGGGGAAAAGGAGGGAAAAAAGAAAGAAATGTAAATGCATTCAACATTCGTGAGAATCCTCATTTTCTATCTAAAAACTTTTGACATTGAATGCTCAACTTTTTAACCGTTTAACGGTAATCAAAATAATGGCTTTAATAGACTTATTTCACGTCACGAAAGAGCTCTAAATCACGTGAGTTTTCGTGATTGAATACGTGAATGTGATCACGTGCTGTGTCCCAAATAAAGAGTACTGTCAACAGAACTGTGCTTTATGGCTAGAAAACGAGTTTTTCAAATCCAACATGGATGCCTTGACAGTACTCTCTTTTTGAGACACTGATCCTGAAAATAACTCCAAAAGTCTTCTTTTGCGAAGAATAGGAATGTAGACTCTCACCTGGACTCCGAGGATGCCGAAAATGATAAAGAAAGTGCAACAAATAAGCACGATGTTCCCAATGGGTTTGAGCGAGGAAAGTAAAGTTTGCACGACTAGCTTGAGGCCGGGTGCTCTGTTGATCACTCGCAAAGGCCGCAACGCACGAACCAGACGGAAGACCCTTAGAATGTCGAAAATCTTGGAAGTGGTACCAAAAACCACAGTCACGAAGGTGTCAACCAGCGAAACCGTGACCAATGTACCATCCATGATATTCCAACCGGACTTGAAGTAGGCGTTTTCACCGTAGAACAAACCCGTAGAAATGGCCTTGAAGGCCATTTCTATTGAGAAAACGATGGTAAAAACGTTGTTCATAATGTCGAGAATCTCCCGTTCTAACGACCACGGGGGAATATTAGGCCGCTCCATTGCTAAGGTAATGCAATTGCAGGCGATGAATACCAGTATGATGAAGTCGAACCAGGCTTGTTCTGTCAGGCTCTGGCACCATAAACGAAACCTAATCAAAAAGGCAAGCGGAGATAATAGTGAGTCAGACCTGTTCAATATAGATACTTTCAAAAAGTATCTAGATACATATACTTTAAAGTACTATTTCAAAAAAGTATCTAGATACAGATACTTTTCAAAAAAAATCTTGATACAAATACTTTAAAAGTACTTTCCGAAAAAGTATCTAGATACAGATACAAATACTTTAAAAGTATTTTCCGAAAAAGTATCTAGATACAGTATCTGTTCAAGATACTTTCAAAACGTATCTAGATACATATAGTTTAAGATACTTTCTGAAAAAAGGTATCTAGATACATATACAAGATACTGTGTCTTGTATCTAGATACTGTATTTTGTATCTAGATACAGATACTTGAACAGGTCTGTAGTGAATAATGCAGTACAGTAAAGGAAGTGCTTTCTAGTTTCTTACTTATGCTGCGGAGGCCAAATCCACAAAGAATAATCGTCACGTTCTTCCATGAAATTTTGCCAACGCTCACGTAACGTCGGTTCTACATTTTCTGTCTCGGCTGCTTCACCATTTGCCGTCCGACTCTCCATTAAATGTATGGAATTTGCACGACCATTGGACCCGTTTTTGGTTGCAGTTAATTCCGTGGTTGGAATGTCGTCCACCGACCGATGTTTGCTGGACGAACGACGGCTTGACATTGACGTTCGTCCGCAAATGTGACCGGGAGTGTATTTGTAACGACACGAACCACGAGATCCTTTAGATTTCCACGAAGCTGTAGATTTGCGACGCCTTAATGAGTTGGTGGGTGAGTTGTTTCGCGAAACCTGTAGAAATTCAGCAAAGGCCGGATTGGTTTCCACCTCCTCTTTCTTGACCTGCCGTGCCATAATGATTTTATTGTCCCCGCAGGCAGGACAACTGACCACCAATTGACGAGGTTCACCGATTTCCAGTAAAGTGCTTTTCAGGTTGTTCAGGGCCATTCTAAAAGAGAATAGAACATGCATCAAACGCGAGCAAAGCGAGCTTTTTGTCTCTTTAGAACCCTTAGAGGTCATTTGTGTGTGTCATTTTGTGGGGGTCTTATATCAAAAGTTGATTGCGATAAAAAAGGGGTTTTGACCACTGCAACTTTAGTGGCAAAAAAAAAAAGGTGGAATAATCATGCTCAGGAAAAGATCATAGCTATGGAGAAGAAGAAATCTAATCCTTCAAAAATCAAAAAGGGTCCAAATGAGGTTAAGAAACAAAAGTATGTCCCTCAAATCGAACGAAGAAAATCTGTTAAAGGCAAGGCTTTTACAAAGTTTTACTTTTATGTATACTTTGAAAGAAATGTTGCAGCTTTGAAGGAATTAGAAGATTTTGCTTACAACAAATGCTATGATGATGCAGAAGAGAAAGCTATTGATCTTACTTTTGAAACAGATGATTGGGTGACTATCTTTAATGAAAATGCAGGACCAGGATATTCAATGGTGGACAAAAGTAATGGGTTAAGAGCATTAGAATATGATGAAGATTATCCATTTGATGAGGAGTTTGAACCAGCATTTCAAAAAGCGTTTGATAAATACATGACAAAGGAGATTCGCAAAGAAATGGACATTTGGCTTGACAAGGTAGATTACCAAATATATGACAAGTGTAAAAAGCAAGGAGAAAATACTGCATTTACTCATTTTTATGAGGAATTTTGCTCAAATCTTTACATCAAAATTCAAACAGAAACACTTGATAAAGTCTTTGAAAGTATTGAAGAAGATGATGATGATCTATCTGAGCACAAATTTGACCAGAATTACTCTCGCATTTTCAACGATCTACTTGAGAAAGCCTCAGTATCATCAGAGTTAGCTGACAAAATGTCCGAAAAGCTTGATCCAAAAATTGATAAGCAAGTTAGATACATGAAAGGATTGTAACAAAACAAACCAAAGAATAAAAAATGTATCTTTCATTTGTCCATTGTTCCATAATTTGATAATTCTATAAAGTTTGGTTCAATTCACTCGCGCGTATAGATTGAAATTTTCAATCTTGTTTATCTGAAAAATCTCGTCAAAATGAAAGGAGTTCCAATATAAACAAAGTTTCAAGAATTAATTTTGACCACTGCAACTTTAGTGGCAAAAAAAAAAGGAGAGCAGGCGCCTTAATCACTGTGTTTTTGAGTGTGCTTTGGTCATTTACTTTCGTTAAAGGAGAGTTCGACAACTTCAGCCGAGCGAAATTGGCATTAGTAAATCAGGTCGATCAGCTGACCCATCATCAGGTCGATGACGTCACTACTAATCAGCTGATGACTTGAAATTTTTTGGTCACAGCTGCCCAACTCTTCTTTAACGATATCTACATTGAACCCAAAGAGTCTACTGCAGTTTTTTTTGCTCGATGCGCTGGTTTTGTGGATAGAAGAAGTAGCAAAAGTAGGCAAAGGCCCATCTGCACTCTAGAAAGGCGTTTGAGGCTGCTATAGAGGCAGCCTCAGTAGTGAAAATCCTCTCTTTATTGCAAATTAATCTTACTTGCTGAGGCTGAGTCTTGGCGAGAGTTGAGGACTTTTGGGCTGTTGCGGAAGTTCCGTTGTTCCATTGCCTCCTCCTGTTGTGGAGGCTGGAGCTCCCATCCTCGCAGATGCATTTTTTTCTAAAGAAGAGAGATCAAATTCAGGGCCAATGTCAGTTCAGTTTGCTATGTGGTTTTTTTCTTCCAAAGAAGCCAAAAGAAAAATAGAATGAAAATCCGATGCTTTATGGATCCTACCTGTGGAAATGGAACTTAAGGGCCTCGGAGGTGGTGCTGGCGAGGACGGCAAAGAGGATTCAATATGTTGATTTCCGCCTCCTCCGCTTGCATCTTTGCTATAGACGGAGTTACGATCCGAGCTTCGTTTCTCATCCTGCAAAAATACAATTTGGCTTTCTTTTCATTTCAGTTTCCCATATAAAACGAATGCGACGAAAAATAGAAATAAAGAGAGCAGCAGCTGAGGCGGCCATTTTTTTTTTGCTGAAGGAAACAGTTATTGTGGATTGGGGTCGAGATCAGCAGACTTCTTGTTGTCATATTTTTCTCCACGAGAATGAGAAAGGAGGAAGCTTCAAAGACACGATAGAGTGAAAGGAAGGGACGTCAAAGATCATAGAAGCTAACTCTTTTCCTTAGGAATTTTCTTCTTCTCCTTGCCTCCTTTTTTAAAAGCCAAATTTTTCAAATAGGGGGTAGTCATAGGTGAACTAAACCACCAGGTGGCGGTAATGTCTGTAGGCAAGGCTGGTCTGGCGTAGCAGCCGAGCTGGCAGAATTGGCGTTAATATCTCAGGTCGATCAGCTGATCCATCAGGTCGTTCAGCTGATCCATCAGGTCGATGACGTCACTACTGATCAGCTGATGACTACCCCCTATACAATCATTTAAAAAACAAAGATAATTGGAACTTGATCTTTGCACGATGGTTTTAGACATTTTGTTAATTTAGAAAATTCACAGTGTTTGAAGATCACAAAAATGTCTCATTTTCACTTGAAAGTTGAAAATGAGACCTTAAGAGTGATTTTCAAACAGTGTAAAAAATTGTTTTTCATGGGTAAGTTGCACACTATATATTATTTGTTTGAATCCCTTTGTTTTTCAGATTGTTTTTCAAAGTCCCTTGGGACAGTCCCTCTGTTGCAGTTTAAAACAGTAGGGCAGCAATCCACTGATAAAATATTTAGGAAAACTTTTTTTATAGTTATCACAGATAAGAGTAGACATAGAACCATGAAAAGTGCTAGCACAGAACACACATCACAAGGGGGTAATTGAGAGAGACTTTTTCGCTTATTCGACAATCAAGTAAGTCATGCATGGTGAATGGAGACGAGAGGAGGAGGTGTTGCAGAACGAACAGTTTCATCAATTTAGAAGAAAAACTTGAAGAAGAGTTAGGTAATAAAATGAAAAGGGTTTTCTTAGAATTTCAGTTTGTTCCATTACCATTATCATACTAGACATTAAAAACCCAGAAAATAGAAAGAAAACACAATTTTGTAGATGAAGTTGTCAGAATACATATGGAGATGACGTCATACTCTAACTGAAAAGTGTGGCATAAGCAGCAGGAGCACAAAATTGTATGTATTCCAGAAATAAAAAGTATAATTGTAAGAAGACTCCCGATTTAGTAAAGGTATATTTAGTAAAGAATCCTGATTTAGTGAAGCAACTGCTGCAGACCATTTTATTACTGTTATGTAGTAAAAAAGCAGTAGATTTAGTAAAGAATCTTGATTTAGTAAAGTTTTATCTGCTGACCAAAAACTTTACTAAATCGGGAGTCTA
>LT727967.1:123045-152665 GCA_900157175.1 Oithona nana
TTTTCACGGGAAATCAAAGTTGAATTTTTGGACAAATAATGAAGATTTCGAACAGTGTATTATAGTGATTGAGTCACCAAAAAATATTCTTGATTATTTTGATGTTTAGGTGAGCAAATTGGTGCCTGGAATCAGCGCCAGTCAATGTCGTGCAGCCTTGGAAATTGCCAATTGGGACACTGGAGTGGCAGTCAAAAATCTCAAAGTCGACAAATTGTATCGAATTGGAGTGGCTGAGAAAGTGGTTTGTGAAAAAGTCTTGAAATCTGTGGATTGGGACCTGGAACGAGCCGCTCACATGCTTTTGGAACAATAGAGGGACGTAAGGAAATAAAGGATTTAGAATCCTTTGTTTCCCTATGGAATTCACTGCATTTTAACACATTGAAATGAACTTTTATTGACATCTACTCCGATGTAAAACATTATTAATCATCATTTTGAACAACTCTTTATCATCATATCCTAATTGAGCTGCATGAGCAACAAGTACACTTTGGACTCCAAAAGAACAAAACAAATTAGCTTCTAAGATATAGGGATTGCCATCCTGGTCCAATCTCATGTCAAACATGGAAAAATCTCTGAATTGGAGCTTGTTATGAGCATCCAAAGCAACCTTCTGGACTCTTTTGATCAAGTCTGGTTCATCCGTCATTGACAAAAAGCTGGTTTGGGTGGTTGGTGCCTTATCTGTAATTGACAAAAAGATGACAATGATGCCAAATTGGTTCAAATATTTACTTTGTACCTAATCTAGGAATGTCCAATTTACCTAAAGGAAGTCCACTTTGGTCCGTTTGGATTTTATCTTCAGTGGAACGTACTCTAGATTGGTCCACAACGTACTCTTGAGGGACAAGTACCACCTTTTGTATTTGACCATTCGACAAAGTCTTTTCAATGACTGAGCAGCGTAATTCTCTACCTTGGATGAACTTGTCGATGACAACCTCATTGCTGAACCCATAAGCCGTGGCCAAGGCTTGGTTCATTTCATCCAAGGAGTTGACCAGAGTGACTCCAAAGGAGTTTTCGGAGTCAACGGGTTTGACAACGCAGGGCATTTCTGGTATCAAATCCAAGCGTAAAGATGATCCCTTGCTCAAGTTTTGTCCTGGAGGAACCGGAATATCTCCTTCCATTAGAAGAGCCTTGGTTGTGGCTTTGTTGATGGCAAAAATGGTTTTCTCGGAAGATGAACCAATGAATGGTATCTTCATGGCTTCAAAGAGTGCTTTGTATACAGTTGCTCCTTGGCTACAAAACATATGAGGAACGATCAGAGTTGGCTTGATCACACCAGAAATCATTGACAAAGCAGTGGTCAATTCGAACCATTTGACATCTGGAGATGAGAGACGCCTTTTGGACTTGATGTCTATGATGTCAGACAATTGGTTGGCAAAACTCCATTTCTGATCAGTGGGTCGGACAACGGCCCAAACGTGATTGAAGTCAGTGTGTCTTTTAGAGTCAAAGGCAATGGTGTAGAAGATGTTCAAAGTGAAATTGAACTCATCCATGGGTGATCCTACCACATGCAAAATCTGAAATAAGGGAATTCAAGAAACTTTTTCGGAGTTGATTTCCTGCTTGCGTTCCGGATCTGTTTCCGGAGTTGCGCTCCGATCGCGATGCGATTTACTTACTATGACCATGATGATGATATTGCGCAAACTACTTGATTTCTGATCCTAACCAGCCTTTTTATAGCCGACATTATGAAAGAATCAGAAGAACGTACTTTTTACGCCTCAAGCAATGGTAGTACGTATACATTAGTGGTTTCTTTGACCTGGTACCTGAATGACATCAACTCAAACATTTTTTAATCACGTGAACGTGAGCGAGTGCCGGCCCAAAACCTATAGCTGATTGCCGTATAACTGACGCCTGAGGCTTTTATTTTGGTTGGTACATACTATATGACCCCTACTTAAGTAGCCAAAAACTTTTCATGGATGTACTCAAAAATAAAACAGGTTAGCTGCTAAGTAAGTACTCTAGAGTATCTAATAGCCGTGGATGCACGCACCCTTTTTTCGGGGATTTTCCCTAACACACGCTCTTATTGGATACCTACACGATTTTTAAAATTCTAGTTTGCCGAGAAAAATTTTTGCATTTGGAAGCATTTTGAAAACTTTTTTAACAAAAAATGTAAATTATGGGCATTTTATTCATTTGCATGATTTCTCTAATGAAAAAAGACAGAAAAAGAAGAAAATGTTCATTCACAACACTTTTTACGAATTTCGTGAATTTGGTTGTTTTCGGAAAATTCCCCGAAGCACGCTTATTAGATACCTACACGATTTAAGATTTTTTATGACTTTCCCTCATTCACGCTTATTAGATCTTCACGGCTATTAGATACTCTAGAGTACGTTGTGTCCGGATATGGCCTCAGGCAAGGCTATGATTGTGCAGTTTCTACTCTAATCTCAATGAGCCCAAACTAGAAACTACATACCTTCAACTTCTCATCGTTTTCCTCCTGGTAATCAATTGTAGATATGTTTGGTGCCATTTTGGTTCCTGAATGCGAACTGCAACGTCTGTGTTCAAGTGAACGGGTATTTATACATCTTATCACCTCCATGAAGCATGAGGAAAATTAACATTGAAAATTGTTCAACCTTACGCAAGCCAAGATTATTCACAATGTTTACATGTACCTATGCATGTAATGCATCCAATATGTTAGGTAAAAATTACAATCTACATTCACGTGTGAAAATTTGCAGACATGGACACGATAAAAGATTATCCCTGACCCCTTCAAAGATACATGTCAATATGTAATTTAGATCAAAAGCAGTTCAGCAAACAACTTGGAATTGCAGCTGCAGTACTAAAATCTTCATATTTGGAAATAAATATTTTCGGCATTTATTAAAGCTAAAGGACACAGAATGAAAACCCGCATACTTGACAAATGTCAAGTACGTTTGATTCAATAAGGGTACCACTGCCTATTGTCTATTCTAATCCTGCAGCTTTTCAAGTGTCACATCTACGCCGTAATTACTTCAAGTAGCAGCAGAAATATCAATTTTAGAAGTGTTTGAACTTTCAAGATGACGACGATGTTATTGGTTCTTCTGGCCATTTTCACTCTGAGCTCTGCTTGGAACTATGAAGCTGATCAAGTCAAATCCATACCGGAGAAGAGGTACATTGTAAGAAGAGGTGATTTTTTCCGTGATGCTGCTCTCAAAAGCTCTGACACTAGGTAATGAGTTCGATTACTTTTGTTAAGCATTCAAATCTTAGTGTTCCACAATTTGTTATTGTAGGACAATGGATACTTTGAAAATACTTCTCAATAGAAGACCAATAACAGCACCAAAAGCCATGCCACTGAAGCTCAATTTGGAAGCCCTGAGACATTTAGAAAGCAGTCTACTAAACGGAAGAGTCACTGAATCATTGCAAGTCAATCCGGATGAAATCCAAGACCTGATTTCAAGACCTTTAACATTCTTCAGAACTCCTTTTTGAATATTAAAAAAGTAGTATTTTATTGAAAAGAAATCAGAAATCATTGAGGGATGTTGTACTTTGTGCTGAAAGCATCATTTTGATCATAATAGTCATAGATTTTAGCCAAAGCATCTTGTCTATCTTCAACTTTGTTGTTCTCTTGTACTTGGATATCATGACAGAAAGTGGATTTGCTCATTTCATTGAAGTACAAAGCAATGGTGCTTTCCTTTTCATCATACTCAACTTTCTTGATCGATTTAGTATTCTTCAAGCTGACCAAAGCTTCTTTAGTGGGTTCAAATCCAGAGAGCAATTCAATCTCAATCACAACCATGTTGGTTTTCTCTTTTGTACCAGTGTAAGAAGCACAGAAATTCACTTTTTCAGCATCTTGAGACATGGTCAGGTCAAAGGAGGTGGCATCAGGTGAAGACTTGACATTGTACCTTAAGATAGATTGAACCATAAAACATCCTGAACCTTCAACTTCAACAGAGACTTTAGAAGCAGATTTGGTTGGATCCAAAGTCAACTTTTGCATTTGTAACAAAAGTTTGTTGTCTTCAGTCACTGCAAAGTCAAGATCATCACCATCATTGGTGTCATCATGTTCAAATTCAATCTCCAAGTTGGTCTCCTCTTCACTAATCTTCAATGAGTACTCTGCCAATGCTTGCAAAGCAATCATGGTATCTTGAGTGGACTTGAAACCACCATAGGAATTCCTTTGAGTAGCCAACCATCTGATGACACTGAGAGCTTCTGGTAACTTGTTCAACTTGACAAGAGTCAAGACAACATAGGCACTGATCTCCACATCTTCAGAAGTGATGACTGTTGAGTCTTCCTTAGCTTTCCAGTACATTTTTCCTGGTTGGTCTGTCTTGGCAATAGTCAATAGATGTTCCAGCCACTTGTCAGTTATTTCAGATTTGGCTTCACCCATCAAGGCATAAGCATAGGTAGACAAAGCTTTGACATATACACTGCTGGACTCTTTCACATTTTCTTGCAAACATTTCATAGCTTCAACGACCTCTTCAATTTTTTCTGGTTCTTCCAAGAAGGAAGAGTCAAGTTGAGCAATGACAAGACTAGCAGTCAAAGCTACATTGGAATCTTTGTCAAATTTGTAGGAATAACCGGAATTTTCAAAGCAACCATCAGGATTTTGCTTCCTTTTGAGCCATCCAATACTCTGTCTAAGCTTTTCTTGGTCAATGTCAATGTAGTCTGCAGCTTGAGCAAAGGCTTTAACAACAAAGGCAGTCAACCAGACTGAGCCTTCAGCATCTTCATCTTTAGGTCCCCAAATGGAGTAAGAACCATCTCTGTGTCTGTAATTCAACTCTTGTCTCTCATATCCAGCTTTCATGAACTTTTTAGCTTTAGCAATCAAGTCTGGTTTGTTTTGTCCTGTTCCTTCAAGGTACTTGACCACATAAATGTTAGGTACCATGGAAATCATGTTTTGTTCACCACATCCATATGGCATTTTGACCAATTTTTCCAGATTGTTCATTGAAGGTGCCAACACATCTCCTGAGACAGTCACCCAAGCTCTTTCTGATCCTTTAACCAAGTCATCCAGAGGAATGTTGAGTTCAGCCAAGTCAATGGTGGCTTCTTCATCACCAGCTTGTCTACAGACAAATTCTGATTGTACTTTTTCCACAGGGAAACCTTCAGGTCTGACTTGAATAGGTTTTTGAATGGCATCTTTGAATCCTTGGGCATTGTCTTGTCCTAAGTCACAACCTTTGAAAGATTCAATGACTGCTTCAACAGTGATATTGACTTCATTCAATTCTCTAGCTTTGACAGTAAAAGTTTGAGTTTCACTATCTTGAGGCTTGACACAGACTTGATACTCAGATCCATCCAATTTGTAGTCATCAGATTCAATCACCTTGATCTTCAATGGTAAGTTCAATTCTTTCAATTTGCTGAAAGCTGTCACATTCAAAGGCAACAACTCGTCTCTCTTGATACTAAATGGCAATTTCATGTCAATGAAAAAGTCTTGGTCCACTATCAACTGTTGCTCTTTAGCTACACTGATTCCAAACTCTGATGAGGTACAGAAGGCATCACCAACCCAAGTTGTAACTGTATCAGGGGCTTCCACATCCATTGAATGCTTACCACTGGCATCAAGATCAACCAAATCAAACAACCAGGTTTCAGGGAAGTAATTTCTCAAGTCTATTTCTGGTGCTTCAATCTCCTCAACAATGGTACCTGGAGAACTATTAGCAGGTCGTTTCTGAGCAACCTTATTATCGCTGACATCTTCAAAAATTTGTGGTCTGACCTCAAAAGCTTCAAGAGCTGGAGAAGCAATAGCTTGTTCATAATCCTCATAATCATCAACTGGTGGTGGTGGAGCAGCTGCAAAGTTTTGAGTGGCTGCAAATCTAGTGTCTAAGAAAGCTACAGGTTGTGGTATACCTGATGGAAGATCAGGTTTATCCCTTCCAGCTGAGTTGGTCACATCAATCAATGAGTCACAAGAAGTATCAGGGCTCAATTTGTCAGAAAGCACAAACAAACCAAGCTTTTCAAAAGCTCTGAATAGCAATTTAGCATCTTTGCATTTTTCACCAGAGATCTTGTCATTGACAATCCTTTGACGGATAATGGCTTCTCTGAGTTTCTTTAGTCTGGATGTAGTCACTTTGTTGGGGTTGGCTGTGAGTGCTACTGATTTATCAACAATGCTGGAATTACAAGATTGTCAACAATAACCATACCAGTTTAAAAGCATGTAGAATCTTTACCTGTATCCACAAAGTCCATTGGATGGTCCACTCATCTTGACACTCAATACCTCTCTTGGTCTGGCTTTCTCCTTAGAAAACTCCATAGATGAAGAAATCTCATCACAAGATTCAGGATCAAAATCTTCTGTTGCAGTCAATGTTTCTCCAGTTTTGGTATCTCTGACATAAGCCAACATTTTGACAGGGTCTAAAGAAAATACCTCAGTTTTGAAGGGCCTTTGAATGTTCAAAACATGTTTCTTCAGAATGATGACTTCCTCATCTTCTCTAGATTGAGCAGATTCAAAGGTGATCTCATTTGCATTGTCTCCCACAAACTCATTGACATTGTCAACAGATCCTAATTGAACAGTGGAAGTACCAGAAGCCACCATGACTCCACCAGATGCAATGAAATGAGTCAATTCAATTTCAGAGTTGGCTGGACCAGAAACAAAGACTTCAACATTGTTGTCACCACAAGCAAGCTTAGAAGTTGAAGCTCTTAAAGTCAAGGCAGAGGAAGCATTGGTATGAGTCAAGGAAATGTCATGAGTCAAAGTTGGTTGTACCATTCCTGAGGTCTCATTAGTTTCAAAGTCTTTGGCTGCTAGATACAAGCTTAGTTTGGTGACATTACTGGGGATCTCCATGTTGGCAAGGTTGACTGCCACATTGATCATTCCATTGGCATCAGAAGTCATATCTTGACAGACTTCTTGAAACTTGATTGCTCCAAATACTTGAGATAAGGCAAAAAACTGCTCTTCATTGAAGCCATAGAATTGGTAGCTAACTTTGTTGACATAATCCCTGAGCTCTTGCAAGCTGGTGTAGAGTCTAGCACAAAGGTTGACTTGTGTCCTTGAGACAGCTTGGCCTTCATGATCAACAACTTTCATTTGTCCAACATAGGGAAATCCAGTCAAAATATGTTCAGTTGGTGAGGTAGTAGGCTCAATCTTGAAAGCAGTATTTTTCACTTCAATTCCTTCTTTAGTAGCCTCTTGCTTTTCACCTGTAGCCTCTTCTTTGACAACAGCCTCAATTTTCAGTGGAGTGGATTTTTTGGTCAACTTTTGGACTTCTGTGGCATTCAAAGTGACTTCAGTACATCCATCAATATCAACCAATCTGCTTACTGAAACAGTAGTAGTTGGAGCTCTCCAATAGGTTCCCACTTTGTACTTGGTACTGATGGTTACATTAACTTGTCCTTTGACATTGGCTCCATGAGTGTACTTGGCACATACTTCAAAGGTTTCTTCAACAGAATCTTTCAAGACCACTTGGTTGCGTCCTTCATCCAAAGTTACTTCAAAGCTAGGTAAAGTCACTTCATTGACTTCAAATTGACTTTTACCTTCAACTGTGCCATTCTCGCCATATTTGGCCTTGATCAACCATTTGCCAAGGTTGGGCTCTTCATCCAGAGTATAGGACACTTGAATGATACCTTTCCTCAAAGGCTGATCTTTCCATTGGGACATTCTTGACCCACTTGGATCTTCAATCCACAACTCATTGATCCTTTCATCCTTGCTTGGTTTCAAATCTTGATCAATCAACATCATCCGGATATACACCTCTTGGCCTGGTCTGTAGTCATACTTGTCTGTTTGGATCAAGTTCAAAGCGCTGCTCTTCAAAACTCTGACAGACTTGTAAGACAAAATCTGGTAGTCTCCAATTTGGCCTTTGATACCAACAATGGCATATCTACCATCAAAATCAAGAGGCAAAGTCAAGCCATGACACTTCAAGTCTTCATCTCCAGGATTGACTTGAACAGTTGTAGAATTGACAGGTGAACCTTGGACAACTCCATCTTTACCATAGACACTTAGAGTGATATCTCCACTGGTTGGTAAAGCAAGCATTTGCAAGCACAATTTGCCCTCTGAACCAATGGTAAAGCTTTGTGGAAAAGACAAGACGTAACCTTCATCTGTTTCTTCAATGACCTCTTCTTCAGGTTCCTCCTCTACTTCTTCCCAGGAAGCCAAGAATCCAGCAGCATTGATGGTGTGATCGGAGTGGAGAACAACGCTGATGGAATTATTGGTAGAGTACAAAACCAAATCTTGTTGCAAGTAGCCACAGAGATGTTTCAAAACGGTTCCATTGGAATCAAAGACTTTGACCCAATCCCAATAGCAGTCATTGTTCAGTTCAACCTAAGAATACTAAGCTTACAAAGAATACTACAATTGAAGGAATTAAAATCTTACATTGAATAGATGAAAAGTAAGCTTGACTCTTTTGTCTTCAGCAACGGTGATATTCCAAGTACAATCAGTGTCAGTGGCATAATCATCAGGGAAATTGTCAGAAATAAAGATTCCAGATTGACCTCTCAACTGGTTCAAGCATTCTAAAGAAAGAGTTGTCAACATCTAGACAATGATCAGATCAATTCAATACTTACTTGGTGCTTCAGTTGTAGTTTCATCTTGTCCTTGAATACCAGTCAAATAGGACAAGACCAAAAGCAGTACCACTCTGCTTCCCATCATGACTGCAAATGAGTTTCAATCAAGGAAACTGCGCAGTAGAGAGTGACAAATCAGGACTTCCCCAAAGATCTAGGAAAAACGATGATGTCTCTCTCCCCCTCTTCTCTCTAATATGTGCAAACACAGTCAGTTCACATATACACACGCTCTTCTTTTTATGGCCGGCGTTGCCCTTGCCCAGCAACTAAGGTATGGTAGAGCAACTCCAACAAGCTTTGTTGATGATGTAGAGATCAACGATAACGACGACGGAGTTTCATGATGCTGACTCGAGTTCTATGGAAAATGCAGACTTTAGACCTTCTCATATTTCAAAGGTTTCTCGGAACTCGGAAAAATAAACTAAGACT
The DNA here is from genome assembly GCA_900157175.1 of Oithona nana. Classification (NCBI taxonomy): domain Eukaryota; kingdom Metazoa; phylum Arthropoda; class Copepoda; order Cyclopoida; family Oithonidae; genus Oithona; species Oithona nana. Next base: position 132,166 of record LT727967.1, read on the forward strand.
TTGTTTATTTACGACTTGTTTGTACTTCCAATGCTCATGAACTGAGTGCTGAGCTTTTTGAACAAGGCTCAGCAACTCAGCAGATCTGCGGAGAATCTAAACAAAAGTCACAACAGAACAGAGAAAAGTTGAAAGAAATCAAATCAAAAAGAGTTGAATTTGAAATCATATTTCATCCACACTATTCGAAAAGTCAAATTTTTTTCCAAAANTCGCGGGCCTAGAAGTCGATTAGCACACACCCTGCTGATAGAATGATATTTAGTCCAAAAGCATTGAACAAGTTTTTGACCTATACCCATGAACTACCCATGGGTGTAGCATCTCAGAACAGGTTTTGGTTAAAATTCAAAAATTGCCGTCCTGCGAAGTATCGACGTACAATTTTTGAAGCATTAAGTAAAAATATGGCTGATTGTGCTCACTTTGGTACCAACCAATACCCATAGTGTCATAAAGTTACCTACCCAATCATAGCGCTCTAGCTCTTCTCAGCTCTGAGTTATCGTCATTTGAAAAATCCAATTTTGGCCGAAAATGCTAGAATTTCAAATGACGATAGCTCAGAGCTGAGAAGAGCTAAAGCGCTATGATTGGGTAGGTAACTTTATGACACTATGGGTATTGGTTGGTACCAAAGTGAGCACAATCAGCCATATTTTTACTTAATGCTTCAAAAATTGTACGTCGATACTTCGCAGGACGGCAATTTTTGAATTTTAACCAAAACCTGTTCTGAGATGCTACACCCATGGGTAGTTCATGGGTATAGGTCAAAAACTTGTTCAATGCTTTTGGACTAAATATCATTCTATCAGCAGGGTGTGTGCTAATCGACTTCTAGGCCCGCGAGGCCTAGTATACTCACGGTCAGCAATGAAATTCAACTCTAGGGCATATGTATTGAAACTTTAATTTTTGGTTTCAGACTTACCAGCATGACAATTAAAGCCAAAATTAGACCGGCCAGTATTTCCAAGTTGACCAGAACATTGGTAAGAGAACATCTCATTATATGCTCCACACAAAACAGAACCTGAACCTTCTTCTGAACATTTCTTCTTTGCCACAGAATAAAACTCAGTACAATTCACCCCAAAATTTCTCATAATCTTGGAATTATATGATCGAGTACTTTGCTTCATACAAGTTTTGTGAATCATTGCATTGTAAGCTTCTTGGTCAAGTACATTCTGTCCATTTTCCCTGATTAAATTCAGATTGGTGGTCAAATTGACTACTTGTGTGATATCTTCTTGATTGGCAAGAGCATCAATGAGTGGATCCAAAGAATCTTTCCATTGATAAACAAAGTCTAAGTTTTCACTATAGTCTAGGTTCACAAACATGGATGGGTGAGTTCTTGGCTTCCTATTTGTCCTACTTTCACAGAAAAGCTTCGATCCATGCAAAGTCCCCAAGACTTTGTAAAAGGGAAGATTTTGTTCAAGGTTTGAATCAAAAACTTTGACAAGAGGTGCACCAGAATCACCTGGACATGTCCATGTCCGTCCATTCTGAAAAGTACTCTACATAGGTTAGGTATTCCAAAAAATAATTGACATCTAAACTTACTGGATTGCCAGCACAGAAGAAATGTTGATGAGCCCTTCTTCTAGGTCTGTATAAAGACTGGGAAATACAATCATCTTTAGACAGTATTTTAAAGTCAGCTGCCCTTAAATCATCACTGGCAGTAAAAGTACCATCAAAATATCCAAAGCCTGCAATTTTGGCATTCTGGTTTGCATACTTGTCTGTCAAGTTGTAAGCTTGGTTAGGTAAGCAGATGGGTTTGGTTCGATCATTGAACTGGATTGGTTCCTTAGTAAAGATCAAAGCAAGGTCAAACTTTATACCAGAACCTCGGTACTTTGGATGACCAATGACAGTATTGATCTCATAGGTACGTGCCATGTCAAGCTCATTGTAATCGTTATTGAGAATTTGATCTCCCAAGCGAACTTTAGTTTTCCTCCTTTTTTCAAAATCTTCAGGAAAGTAATATTTCCCTTTGGAAAAGAAACAATGATTGGCTGTCAGAATTACATGTCTTGATATGATGGAACCAGTGCAATATGATTCCCAATGAGTACCATTCTCCCAGCCAATGCTGACAATCCAGGGCCACTTTTCAATTTCAACTAAAGAACCAGATCCACCAATCTGTTCATAATCTGGTCTTGCACATTCTGGACAGTAGCTACAATCTTCTTGTGGTGGTATTGTTGCAAGTACACCTGGTGGTGCTAAAGTTGTTGACGGTTCAATTGGTTGAGATGTAGTTGATATGGCATGTTGGCATAGATTCAATGAACTTGGAATGGGTATAACCACTGGTGAACTTTGTTTCATAGCTAAAGTTTGTCCAAATTCTTGCCATACACAATTTCCAATGTCATTATCATTTGTGTTACAAACCAACTGTTGTATCAAATGACTATAATCAATGATTGTTGAATCATAGCCACCTAACAATAAAACTCCAACATTTGTATTGATCAAAACAAAGTCATCCAATTTTGATGGTATTTGTGGTCCAGGGAGCCAGGTACTGGGGTTGTCTTGACTTAGGTCCAGATACTCAACAGTGTCCAAGTTGGGGTTCCATCCACCTGCCACCAAACCAATGGTTCTACCATTGTTTTTAAAGGCTGTACAACCATGTCTACTTCTGGCTTGAGTTAAAGGTGGTCCTGGGCTAAAGGTGTAAGTAAGAAAGTCAATGTAGTACGTTTCTCTTTGTGACATCCCATTTGAACCCCCGGTGACTGAAAACAATTTTGTAAGTCATCAAACAGTAAAAAAAAGCAGACCTGTTCAAGTATCTGTATCTAGATACTTTTTTCAGAGAGTATCTTAAAAGTATCTGTATCTAGATACTTTTTTCGGAGAGTATCTTAAAAGTATCTGTATCTAGATACTTTTTTGAAAAAGTATCTTACCTAGATACTTTTTGAAAGTATCTTGCACAGGTCTGTATAAGACTCTATATGTACTAGAAAGCAAAGAATCAGATTTTAAAGGCATATTGCGTCAAAAATAAGTTTAGTAGCACCAGTATTACTACGAAAATACATAGTTAGGTTACAGGTAGTTCGCAAAGTTTTGCAAATTGAAAAGCTTTTAGTGGCCTTGCTCATAACTGTCACACCTATCAGGCACTGGCGAATGCGACATTTTGCTTAACTGCAAACTAAAGCCAAAAATCAACGAAGGTCTAAGTCAAGGAGCCAACCCAATTTATGAATGCTTGACACCATTACGTTGTGTTTTGATCAAAAAATTGTGTGAAGACAATTGGAATGTAATGGATGCTATGGAGAAACATGCTGAACAAAGGAAGTTCGAACCCTTCTACCCAGTAAATCAAGTAAGTTTTCTTTTTTACAAAAACGAAATTACAATTGTCTGCTTCTTCGTGTTGTCATAGAACATGTTGCAGATAATCTGCTAATTTGAAGTGTGCAGAGTGCAGACATCAAAAGACATGATAAATCAGTCATAAATGTCATAAAACGATAATTAGAAGAGGCAACATAGTAAATATGGCAAAGAGGAGCAGAACATGGGTTGCATGTACTGGTGCAAGTAGCATTAACAAGATTAATGCACACTCTGCATACTACTGAGTATTGGATGGGATACACTACAAACTGGCTGTTTAGACAGTGTAATCTTCATCGGAAGAGAGGTCAAGCCACTTTTCCAGCCTCAAGAGGATCCCAAGATGGCTTCTTTTAACATCTGATTGAATACTTGTATTATTGCAGACAAATACCGTCAAGTTCCTGAAAGACCATGTATTGAGCTCAGAATATAATGACTTGGTCACTGCCTCAGATATCAATGCCATGATAGATGTATTGGACGTCAATGCCTTTGAAATACGTGGTAATGATTTTAGTATCCGAGGCGTGTATCCACTTACAGCTATGATGAATTCTGTCTGTAATCCCAATACACAGAATTCTATTGATCGAGATTTCACGTGTCGTGTCCGAGCCGTCGTACCAATCAAGAAAGGAGAAGAGATTACAGCCACTTACACTCTGACTTTGGCTGGAACAATGTTTCGGCAGAAGCAATTGCAAGATTCAAAATACTTTGCCTGTCATTGTATCCGGTGCAAGGATCCAACTGAGCTAGGCAGCCACTTTAGTACCATCTATTGTCAAAAATGTCCTAAGGGTTACATGCTAACGACAAACCCTTTGAATGTATTGGCTAATTGGAAATGCAATGAATGCGGATACAGCATGAAATCAGGAGATGTGGAGGAACTAATCGAGACTTTGGAGAAAGAAGTTTCGGAATTACCCTTGGAACGAGATGTCTATGAAGAGAAGTTGGAGGCCTACAGTAAATTACTGCATCCTAATCAACATATCATGATTGATCTCAAGTTCACCTTAGTACAGGTAGGTTTTGAAGTACAACCAGAGATTTCCTGACCACCACTGTCTGTGGGAACCAAAGATAAAACATTGAGCCTAAGGTTGGAAAATGTCACTGATTAACTGGATTTTTTTGCAGCTTTACGGACGTGACCAGCCTAGTAAAGCAGAGATGATGGCTCACGCCCTGCGCAAAAAGGAGCTTTGCGAGTCAGTGATCGATGTCATGGATAAAATTATCCCTGGAAGATTCCGACTACGAGGGATGTTCTTATCAGAGATCTATGGCATACTTTTTTTCTTGGCCAAACGGGCCTACGATTTAGGGGACATTGATCGGCCACAATATCTTCAACGATTACAAAAGGCTAAAGAAATCCTCAAAGAAAGCATAGAGGTACTAGTACCATTCATAACTTTTTCTTCAGACAAGCTTGACCTTGGAATTGACTCTCTTTCTCGCCATTTCCAGATCCTCTCATGTGAGCCACTCGAAACAGTAGAAGGCATCAGATGTCAGACCACAAGGGAATTTCTACTCCAACTTGAAAAGATGATGGCCAGTCTAAAAGAACAAGAAAATTGTAGTAATGGGTCTTAAATATGAAATGCATACCTTTCTGATGATGTTGTAACTTGTACCACTCTTCAAATGTTATTTGCTTGGCTGTCACACTTGTAGGAATGTAAATAAAGAATTTGTCAACTACTAGCAGCTTGTGTTGACAATTAATGCTTCTTCTTCCAATTTGTTGTTAAAGGTAAAGGAGACAAGAAAAAGTGCTCCATTTCCTTGTCAGACTTGTACAACTGCTACTTCCTTCTTCTTCTTCTTCTTTTTGTTTCAGAGAAGAACAAGAGTAGAAGAGCAAGGGTAAAAAATGTGCACCATAAGTTACAAAACAGAAACGTGAGGAGATTCCTCATGAGCCATTTTTTCCACTTCAAACTTTAACAACAGCAACTCTGTTTCAAACTCAAGATGAATTACAAACAAGGAGATCAAGGCAAAAGAACAACTTCTTGTTTGTAAAAATGACACTTAATTTCCCTGGAGAACTAAGAAGCTAATCAGTTTTTACTTTTATAGGTCTACTCCCATGATTGTTTCGTGTTTCCATCCATAGTCTTGACCTTCAGTTTATACCTTACCTCCAAGGTCAAGCAGCTGGGAAGGTAGTAGAAGAAGCCTTGTTCAAAAAACAAAGATTCTAGATCTTCTAAAGAAACTCACATTGTTGTCACTTTTCTTTCAAAAATAGACCAATTATTGATTTGAATGTTTTAATAGATTAGGAGCTGAGGCAAGGAACAACTACCTCAATCAATAATTTAACTGTATCTAACATGCTATTTCGTATTTACTGGCTTGACATGCAAAACTGATTTACCTTTTCTTTGCCTTTTCATGCATTCTTGACCCCCCCATCCTGAGTTGAACAACAAGTTTGAAAATTCAATTTCCTTCTTTGTGTCACTAACTTGAAAGGCAGGTGAGAGTTACAAATTGAGTCAAACTTCCAAATCTTGGAAGAATGAAGAAGGGAAGAAAAAGCCCAACGTTTTCCTAAAAAAATCTTCAGGCAGCACTATGAAATACACTAACCTACTCGAAAATAGAGTTATAAATGCCTGCCATTTTCTCATATGTCCGACCAGACAGAGAGGCTTTGTGATGAGGATGATAATGATGGTAGTGCTAGTGGAGGTGCTTACCATAAATGACTTTTGCTTTTGCACATTTAGAAAGCTCTACTTCCATGGCAAAGAAGAATCTAGACAAACATATTTCAAACTAGGATTTTATCAAAAAGCCACGAGGGAAGAAGACAAGCACAGTCCCCAAGGGGCCTTTCCATTTTCTCTCTTCAGCCAACCCAGTATAGAGGGAAAAGAATATTCAACAGTTACTCAATGTTTCTCACACAAAATTCCAAATGTTGCCAACTTATTCTTAGTAAGCTACAAATAGTTGGTACACAGGGAGTTTTTTAATAGAAGTCATATTTTGCATGTTGGCTTCTTCAGCAGTCTGTTGGCTATGCCAAGTCTCTTTTTTTATGTTCCACTTCTATGGAGGTTTTTTCCTGACAGAAAGCAGTTGTGTACTAGCAGAAGTCACAATGTTCCGAAGGTCTAATTTTTGTTCAAAAATTCATTTAGATGAAAAGGTAATAAAGAAAAAAAAAACTCCACTCCTTGACTCACTTTCTACAGACTAAGGTGAGTTGAGCTTTATAGATATCAAAATTTCAAAGTCAAGATTTGTCAAAATATATTTTGTGGACAGAAAATGGTGGTTTGAACCCGTGTGTGGTAGGAGGGGCCGTTTTATTGTGCAACTTTTCCACTCTTATCATTTCTCAAAGAAGCTTATGATATTGTTGTTGAACCTCCCCTTTTACTCTACTAAGTTCTACACAATTTTCATCACTTTTGTACAAGTGCAACCAACTGTCTCAAGGGAAAAGGAAGAATTGTTGCATTGGTGCCGCCATGCTTTCCTTTGGCTACTGAACTAATTTCTAGAATTTCATTTTGTTATTAGTGAAAGTTTTTGGGAGGAAAAAAACTTCAACGGTGCAACAGCTTTCACATGGGGGGGTAAAAATGCATCAAGAAAAAATGCATATTGGGTGGTTATGAAAGTTGTGAGATTTTGCACCTGACCAAGCAATGTGTTTCAAGCTACTATTTTAGAGTAGAAACACACTGTGTTAAAAGAATTTCCCGGAAACATGCAATAATGCAGGTGAGTAGACCTTGAACGTTTTTTTTTGCAGATCTGGAGTTGGTCTAAAACAAAGTTTGACACTACCAGATGATTCAGGGCAAGTATTTGCCCTTTAGTTTCTTTGTAGTAACATACTCAAGAGTCTAAAGTTTCTAGGTCAATATTGACAGCTCTGAGTAGAAAAATGGTCACTATATTTTTTCCAAGGATTCTCAATAAGATCTTCCTTTCTCAGCTCCATTCTGAATTTGTGCAACAACCGCGAATTTTCTCAACCATGAAGTAAAGAACTTTTGTAGAATAGACCAAGAAGAAGAATAGAAGCAGAGAAGAAAGAAAGGACTTCAAAAAGAGTATATGGTAGAGAGTAATGGGAGTAACGACTTGAAAGAAATCTCATCAATCACCTTCTTAACCTTATTTGATATCTAGAGCATAGAAGAACTGCTCAACATCAAAGTTTGTGCGTCAAATTACAAGGGGACCCTACTATCATCAAACTTTTGTGCTGTAAGGCCATCCTTTCAATGTGTTGTGTAAAACTTTGCTTTTGAGGGCCGGCCCCATCCAGGAAAGGAGCAGCAACCATCGAAATTGCTTTAGTTTTGTGAAAGTGCTGAAATTGTTCTGATGCTCTGGCAACAACTCCGTTGCTTGAGTGCAAACATGGAAAACTTGGGTGGTGATATGGGTCCTGGGCATTCACCCAAGAAAACGGAAAATCAAATGCTGAGCAAGGTTGCTCCTCAATCCCAATACTTGATGGATTGGGCTCCAGTCGACCAATACGTCAATAGTCTACTCCATCTCAAATAAAACCAATTTGGCTTCTTTTCTAAGACAATATTATTTATTTAGTAAACTAAGATAGGCGTTACCCTTACCTTGAAGTTGTATGTGGATGTAACAATGCAAGGGTTCACAGTAATCGACTTTCACTTCCAATATGTCATTGATGCACATTTGATCTTGTTTACATTCTTGGAACCAATATTCAGCCAGGCTTTCAAAAAAAACGTTCGCAGATCATAAATGCAACGACAATCAACAGCCCGAATGACGGGAAATGACGGTGTCTCCGGTTTCCATGTTTGACAAATTGATTCGATCACCTTGTCGTTGATCCAAATTCCACATTTTGCATCGGCTTAGTCTGGATGCAATTTTTATGTCGTGTCGATCAGTTTTTCTAAGAAGACGACATTCAAAAAACTTTCCGGTGAAAATATGACGTGTTGCAGAGTTAAAACGAAATCGGCTTGTCAAAGCATCTGAAATGTTAAGGGCCAAATATATTTTTTTTTACTTTGTGTTTCTTCGAAAGATTTCAAAGATAATATCGGAAAGTCAAAATCCAAACTTATTTGTTTTACCAATAATATTACCGTAAGCCCACGTGAAATTAGCCAAACTCGAGTTACGAATTACCATCAACAAAAAAGTCAAATAACTTCTTCTTATTCTAAATCCACCAGGCTGAACTTTTCTTGTTGCTGACGTGACAACAAATCTGTTTGATGTTCTCAGCTGAGACAAGAATGTGTTCTTTAGACTTTCTATAACCAAAAGATTATAAAAGTAGCCAAATAGTGCCTACTACAGAAATAGATCATTACAACTTGCAACTCTGTTGATTTGTTGATTTTTCTGAGCTGAGAATTCATCGTTATTGCAGTTCTCGCATTTTTTGTCGGTCAAAAACTCCACAAAAAAGTCAAAAATTACAATTCTTTGGCGAAAAAAGAAATATTTATTGTTTAGTAACTCTGTTTATTTACAATTGCAAAAGTTGACGAAATAAATAGATAGTGAAGTGAAATTCTATACTTTTTTTATACGTACAACTCTACAGCCAGAGCCAGACCGAAAAATCCCAAAGCGTAAAATTCCGGAATCACGGACGCTCAAGCCCGCCGCCTATTTATGGGCAGTTGATCTTGTCATCACCGTGTATCCTTCCCTTCCATTATTGATTGAAGGCAAGTTTTCACGTTCCAGATAAGAACCCTCACAAAACCATCGGAAAATAAAGTGAAGTAGTGTTGCCTAAGGGAATTCTCGCAACAACCCAGCAATATTTCCCTTTGCATGTCAGGTCCAACTTACTAAAAATGTTTCTATCTCTCGTCCTCTTGTACTCTTGGCAAAAATGAATTTTATTCAAGGTAAGTCAATGTTTTGGACTACTTTTGACGCATGTTTATAAGCTACCAAGGACTAATGCGCCAATGAATATTTTTCTCTAAATAATGGGAAGGCTTTCATATTCCTAGAAGGAAGTCTGTTTTCGCTCACAGTACTAAGTCTGTTTGTAATCAATGAATTTGCTTGAGAATTCGGTGTTAGCTCGGAAAGGGCACTGCACCCTTTCGCGTTAGAGTCGACTTTTTAAGCGCGAGCGAAGCTCAAAGCGCTTCTACATATCTCTTTTTTTTTCTTGCCAGCAGAAGTCAAAAGCCTTGAAATAAATTCAATCGATTCAAATAGATTCAATCAGTTCAAATATTGATTCAAATAGATTCAAATATTGATTCAAATAGATTCAAATAGATTCAAACGATTCAAATAGATTTAAACAATTCAAAAAGATTCAACTCGCGCTTTTAGACTGGAAGGATTTCTAGTCTTGTTTCTCTAAATAATGGGAAGGCTTTCATATCTCTAGAAGGAAGTCTGTTTTCGCTCACAGCACTAAGTCTGTTTGTAATCAATGAATTTGCTTGAGACTTACTTTTTGCGTACCACACTATGCATAATGGAAGCTCATTTTCATGACACCTATTTGTATTGATAGTGTAGTAATATGTTAAAACAAGGCCTGACGCATACTTGTAACTTGTGGTTGAAAACGATTTCCACACGAATTTTCCCTGTCAAAATCGATAACTTCAAGTAAAATTTTGTAAAGGTTTACAAAGTAGTTTTGGTACCTAAAATTGTTGCTCAAAATACGAAATAATTTTCCATTTGACTTTAATGTATATACCCTTAAGCTTTGAGCTTGAAATGATGTATTTTATTGCCACGTAATCAATGTCAAACTGTCACTGTGTCCTTGTTACGTTGACGGGGCCCTGGTCCCTTTCCAAGTCTTGGACACGGCAACAGTAGTAAAGCGCAAGGCGAAAACGGCCTTTAGCTCCTCGTTCCCTCCTTCTGGCCTTTGGTGTCCGTCCGGAGTAGGAGGAGGAGGACTACTTCTCTTTCTTCACCCTCGTCCTCGAGGCTGCTGAGGCTACTGCAAGCTTAGCTGCCAGCAGCTCTCTTTCAGTCGTTCTACCAGTCTCAAGGTAGTGTCCCAATCCTGATTAGTACCATGTAGGATCAGGTCTCAGATGTGCCGTAGATTTTTAGTGTAGCCTCATAAGCCTCCAGGCCTTTGAGGCTGCTCCTAAAGGCTGTTGAGGCTATTAGTCTTGAATGGGCTGGCCATTGGCAAGCAAGTCAAGTGTGTTACCAGCAGCATTATATCTCCTCCCTCCCCCCTCAGCAAGAATCCTTCTCCTTCAACAGTTGTTCAAAATAAAAAGAAGGGAAACTCCTCAAACACTTGTGGATACTTGTAGTGTTCTTATTTGCACAGCTGTGAAAGAAGATGTTTTCCAAAGTTTCATTTGTCAAGTACTAACTGTAGTAGAAGAATACAGAAGTGTAAGCTCTGAAATACATTGAGAGGTAAGATGATTTTTTACTTACTTTGATTACTCATGAGACTTCTTGGCTTATTTCAAAGCAGTTTTGTTGACTCTTCTGTCTACATACAACATATGTTGTGGTAAATTGAATTGTGTGGTGAGCCAGGACAAAAAATAGTGTAACATGGCCATGGACTAGTAGGTTTTTATCCTCAGCAGTATTAGCAGCAGTATTACTAGACCTCACAGAACCATGAGCAATATTTGCCTAGCACAGCAGACTTTTGTCATGAAAAATGACGTGCAAACAGTCATTCTTTATTTAACCTACCTACATATATTTTCATTTTGCAGGTCTTTTTAAAAAAGAAGAACCTCAGGAAGACACACCAGAAGAATGGACACCATTGCAAAGCAAATTAGTTTAGTGCTGTGAAAACCAACCAATTGAAAATATGCCATTGTGCTGCCAAATTCGGACGGGAGTCCTTTTCCTAGGATTCTTTCTAGGTTTTTCAGAAGTGACCTCATGGGTGTTTTACTACACTTGGCGGCCTGAAATTCGGGCTGCCCTTGTCCTTGGCCCTGAAGATCCAGACTTTGAATTAACAGTGTTGTCTGTTGTGGTCATTGTGGATTTAGTTGTCAATATCTTGTTAATAAGTGGTGCCAACAAAGATTATTCTGGAAGAAGAAAAGATCTCAGGTCTCTCCTCAGATTTTCTCCAATGATGCACACTTTGAGTAGTAGCAGCAGAAACCCTTTTCTGACCTTTTAAAGCAACCAACTGTGAAATTAACTGATTGATCATTCCATCTGTTGCAGACTAGAAAGCAATCCATTTCTCCTTACATTTTCCCTTTGATTGGGCACAGTGGTTCAATAGCTTTTAGTGACCTCGTAGAATATGCCAATTTGAAAAAGGCCTTTGATCTCCATATTTTAAAAGAGTTAAATAAACTTACAAAGTTTCACATTTTCCAGCTTTGAAAATATACATAGGGAGGATGTGAATTGGCAATTAGGAAAACCTTCCTAGCTTTGTACTATATGTTGTGCCTTTGGATGAAAGACAAGATTTATTGTAAAATGGAACCACTGTGCCTTTTTTGCCATTACTGGTAGATCCATTAGGACTTCTTTTTCCCCCCATCGATTTTCCTATTATTATCATGTCATTTCAACAAGCTATAAGATATTAGTACTTACTACTTTAGGAAGAAGTAGTATGGTAGTATTGATAATTGGTATTAGAAGTAGCAAAAGTTTCAACTACTAAGTAATATAATCATTGCACTTTTTTGTGCAATAATCCCTTTGCTAACCATCAAGTGGCATCAATGACTCTAATTTGATTTTGTTTCCTTCCACAGACGTTGGGGTTTCATGGTCCCATGGGTGATCATCTACGGCCTGAACATTTTAGGCCTTTTCACCTCCTCCATTGTCATTTTCTACAGTTTAGAAGGAGGCATGAAAGCCTTAGGCATTTTTCCTTTAATGCTGGGCTGTTGTCTTCTGATCGGCCACTTTGCCGTCCTCTACTTTGTTTTGGATCAGAGAAGTGACTGGATGAGTGGAGCTTGCAATAACATAGTCAGTGAGGCTTCAAGTCCGGCTTGAATTGAATTCAGTCCAATTGCACTGAGACAATCTGAAGATTATTATAAGAAGAAGAAGAAGAAAAGTACCAAGAAGTGGTGAGTGCGCGCTCTGCTATGATATATTATGGTGTGGCAATGGCAGCAATATAACAATCATTTAAAGATAGACTAAGAAGCAAGAATAAGGAACCTTCCATGAGTTCTAATGATGGCCTTGATTATTCTTTGTACACTCTAACTAGCAACGATATGTCTTTCCTGTGATGGTGAATAAAGAACAGAACAGATATGAGAAATCCAAAAGCATTACTTTTTATTTCTTGTAGTATTGGACATTGTAAGCTGGAGGCCTTTCTTGATACTCTATTGGAACTGTATGATTTCTATTACTGGTCCTGACAGCTGAAGCAGGATTCATCATATCTGCCAAAGAAGGGAAAAATGTTTTTGTTCTGATTTCTGAAGGGAATACTATAGAGAAGCAATTTATTAAGTTACCTGTCATTTCGATATGCCTTTCCTTTGTGTAAGCAGGCTTGCTGTATCTTCTGAATAAAGGCTCTAGAGCACATGACAGGATGAGAATAGGCAACATGAGTATCAAGTACAAACCAACTCCTGTCCAGATACCATTGAAAGGGTTGAGAAATTGGTAGCAAATGGTATTTTCAGTCAAGTCATAAACGTCAGCTAGTGGACTACAGTTGGCAAACTTGTTTTGAACGTAATCCAATACATAATCAACAAATTCATCTCCAGTGGCAATTACAGAATTGATAACTTTGTCAACCTCATTGAAAATCAAGTCTTGAACTTCTCCTGGATCTGTTAAATCCGTTTTAGCATCTTGAACTAATTGGATTGCTTTTTCAAATGTGGTTGCTAAGTTTAATCCATTGTAATGTAAGTAATCGGTATCAAATGCAATTAGAGTCTGATTGGCATCATCGACTTCTGTGAAAAGTTTGGTGACTGATGAGTTCATTGCTTGTATTTGATCAAACAAAGCAGTGATGTCTTGGACACCAAAATCGATACCACTAATTGTGTCATTGATGTCATTGAGAACATTTTGATTGATCAGTGAGTTGAGGTCTAATCCGGAAATTTGGCCTATGACATCAGTTTGTAATTGATCCAAAGTATTGGTCATTGTGTTAACGCTGTCTTCAAAGTTTCCTAAATCAATTGATTCACCGAGATCGGTTAGGTACGTTTTTAAATTGTCTTTGATTTCATTCATTGCCTCAGTAATGTTGTATTTTTCTGTCCAATTTCCGAATTCCTCTTGGACATTGAAGATTTGCTCAATGTCAAAGACTTCATACAACGAACTTCCACTTTGGCAACTTTCAATAATACCAGAAATGCTGATGTCACTTTCGTAGTGTCCAAGGTCGGTTTCACTAAATGTATCATTCAAAAGTTGCTGCAAGTACTTGTCCGTCCAATTGCCAAGTTCAGAATTGGAGGGATCTTCCAAAGTCTTACAGACAAAATGATCTGACAAAGCTCCAAAGGTAAAGAAAACTGTGACTAAAAGCCATAAAATGCTTGAAAGCAGAAAGAAAATAAAAGAACTCGAACAAATACAACAGGCTCCAACAGTCTTTGTTGGTCCTCCAACAGATCCACAAGTACCTAAGACAATGCCAACCAAGTACATGAACAGGATTCCAACCAAGATTAATCCAAATGCTAAGAAACCATAATAAACAAAGTCCAAATATTCCAATGAATCTCTTATGTCAGGTTCGACATCTCGGTAATCCTCAAGAAGATGAAATGTAGCAATGCTATCGATGATGTCATCAACATTCTCATCAATCGTAACTCCGATTTCATCTAGTTGTTTGATAATCTCTTTGATTTTGTCATCTGTGAAATTAGTTGTCAATTGAGTCAAGGAGTCCAAGCCTTCAGCCAAGGTTTGATCCAGTTTCCCAAGTTGTAAGAACACATCATCAGGGATTGTCAAGCCAGTAACAATGCTTGAATCAGGGATCATGGTTACATCGATGTCCAAGTTATTTAAAATTGGGTCCAAAGCTGAACAATCCACTGTAGGAACTGCACAAAATGGATATATTGTGCCTTTGAATCTTGTGATTAGTGAAGTAATGTCGGATACAGTCTCACCAATTGTATCCAAATCACTTGCAAATTTTACTTGTTCTTCTTTATACTCATAAGCAGTTCCATTAAGAAATTGAGCAATGTTCAGCATCTCTTGAAATTCAATTTTTTCCGTCACATCTGTAACCATTTGTTCAAACCCATCTTTTGCTTCATCAATGTCTTGTTTCACTTGATCCTTAAATTCATTAAAATTGACCTTTGCCACATGTTCCAATTCTTCAGCAGTATTGTTCAAGAACAAGTCCAGATCAAAAGCCACATTTTCCAAATTATTGGGCAAATCTTCCACTCCAGCAAACATGAAATTGTTAGCTGAGAAAAACCAAGCCATACTCAAAGTACCAAAGACCAAAAGAATGACCAAAAGTATGGCTTCAATCACCATAGTAAATCCATCTCCTGAGGAAGCTTTTTTGCCACTGCCACAACCACAACAGCATCTTGTACAGCACCAAATGAAGCCTATTATCCACATTAAAGCCACAAACATGAGGCCGATGACTAAGGTTGAGAAAAAGCGGACAGAATCCTTAGCAACTTCTTCCCAAACGTCATATGCATCATCACCTCCTATAAATAAGCTCACAAAATGATACTTTTAGGTAGAGATTTTCAAAGACTGTGACTTACCTAGGATATCGGTGATATCATCGGGATTATCAATCAAGTCCTCCAGCAAATCTCCAGGCAAGAGGTTGTTGGGAAACAAGTAATCCAAAAAGACGTGGGACAACTTGAAGACTGAATTTTCCAGGGCTGCATTTTGGTAAATAGAAGCGTTTGAAGTGTAGCTTTGATTCAAAGTCGGGGGAGAGTAGTTTGCCATCTTCTTAAAACTTCCTCTCCTCTACTTTAAAGCCTGAATTCTGAAGCACTACTGACTGAGGCAGTGCTGTTGCTTATTTGCTTTATTCACCCTTATCAGCAAATATTTGTGACGTACAATGTCTCACCTCATTGATAAACGCTCCTGTTCTGAATTCTAAAAAGAAGTGGATGACCACAAAAAGTTATCGGAATATAGGGGGAAAGGAAGGAAGGAAGAGACTTCTTTTTTTTTTTGTTATGTAGCTTTGATTCAAATCGGGGGAGAGTAGTTTGCCATCTTCTTAACTTCCTCTCCTCTACTTTAAAGCCTGAATTTTGAAGCACTACTGAATGCAGAGTGCTGTTGCTTATTTGCTTTATTTCCCTTATCAGCAAATATTTGTGACGTACAATGTCTCACCCCATTGATAAGCGCTCCTGTTCTGAATTCTAAAAAGTGGATGACCACAAAAAGTCATCGGAATATAGGGGGAAGGAAGGAAGGAAGAGACTTCTTTTTTTGTTGTTGTTGAATCGATCCTTTGGACGACTGTTATTATTACCATGCAGAATATTAGATAGCATGTTGTCAAGCTTTGCAAGTGTCATCCTATCTAGGTAATCTGTAGAATGGTGTGGAAATTGTCCCATTTGAAACAAAAGTAAACCAGATCATCACATGTTTGCATTTTCTAAAGAGTAATGATAGTAGCGCGAAGCGTCGAGGGATCAGACCGCTGATTTTTTTTGTGTTATTCATTTCCATTTTGTTTGCAAAATCTTTTCTTTATCCGGCCCCGGACTAGGTATTCTAATATTCTAAACGGAACAAAATGGCTATCGATTTAGTCATCAAAAAGGATCATTACAATTCTTATCTACAATCAACAACTGCTTCGGTCAGACTTGATCATGCTTAGTGAGGAGTGACTTACGTAATTAAAGTACATACGTAGACGTATCTTCCTTCATGAAACTGAAACAAGACGAGTCATTTTATAACAACTGCAGCTTTGGAAACACTCATGCTTTCAAGCACTCAAACTGTCAATTCATTTTGATTAAGAACTGTAGCTGTCGGTTTGGCATCGTTATAAAACAGGCGGGGGTTGGGTCTTTTCAACTCAGTGTTCAGATGAAACTACAAGGATGAAGAAGATGATAATAGTCTCTTAGAAATTATTTTTTTTTTCGCCTGGCACTGGACCGAAAAAAAAAATAACCCTCAGCCGGAGATGAAGTTTACTGCAATCTACTTTATCATCGGACTACTCATCTTGTCCCGAAAAATAGAGGTAATACTACTACATGTATATGTATAAAATGTGTAATATGCACAGCTAAGTAATTTTTGCTACTACTATAGGCTACTGTAACTACAAATGAGTCATTATGCCCCTACATGAACGAGACTAATGCTCCTGTGCTTTGCCTTTTATGGGGCAAGGTGAAAGTAGCCACAGAAGTGGAAAACTCTGCCAAAGGAAAAGGAAATGAGGCAAGCCTTCCTCCCGAAAGCTACAAAATTCCGACGGCTGATGAATTATCGTGAGTAAAGGATACTTTCTTAAAAGTAGCTAAGAAAATACCCCCAAATGTTTAACAGCTATAATTTTGTTGTTTTGGGGGACAATGAGACTTTTGGGGGTGTATTTTCCACCACTGTGGAACAATAAATGCCAGCAACAGTATTTATGTAAAGCTTCCGTAAGCCAACATACATAGAAGTAAATCTCCATGGCGTTGTATTCCAGAGAGTTGATCCACGTGGATAATTCCCTCGACGAATTGAGAGATTTGACTACCATGCAATTGGCTGAAAGACAAGAAGAATCTCTCAAAAAAATGCACATTCGCAACATTCTTTTGAGTGAAGAACGTCGAAATCGTCTACGGGATTTTCAACAATCTGATCCTCAGCATCACCTTCGACATCTATCTAATGAAAATCAAAGACATCCGTATTTTGAAGAAAGGGAAAACGACATTTTGGAGTCCATCGTCATCGATCCCAAAAAATTCATTGATGGACTTCTAAGTTAAAATTTTTATTTAGCATGCAAAATTTTGACAAAAAGGGAAATCTGTTTCTGGCGAAATACAAGTTTTTTCTCCACTTTCTAGCTAACGGTAATCGATTTTTTTTCCCTTCTTGTAAAATAGAAAAGATTAATACTTTAGGAGAGATGTGAAAACACACTGCGAAAAAGAATGTTTTTTTTTTTTTAGAAAAGTATATCAGAGTACAGAGTTGTAAGGATTGTCACAGTGTGTATTTTTTATCAAAGGAGGAGGAGGAGTAAAAATGCATCTCAAGTTCTATTTATCATGCAGTGTGGACTTTTTTCACCGTCCTGGGAGAATCTTCCATTAGTGGCGGAGGTTCATCCAAACTTTTAGTCTTATTCAGTTCTTCTGTATCTGTGGCTCTATCCCTCGTATTCGTCGTCGTCAACTTTTCTTTAGATTTCTTCAGTTCTGCTTCATGACTTTTAGCTAAATCTGGCTCATCTAGCAAGCCAGCTTCCACCATCATGTTTTCCAAATGTCGAGGTCTGTCCGCGTTGCATTGATGTTCTTTGGCCAAAGCGATCAAAAATTCATAAAAGAATCCACGGTTGAGATTCTTACTCATTTGATACAAGACAAACCAATCTCCAATTTTGATATTTTTGATGTATTCTTCAATCATATCCAAATTGTTACTTCTTTTGAAATACCTTGAAAGTGATTTATGCAATTTGATTAAATTGTGAAAGAACAACAACAAGAGAAAATGCAAAGATGTAGAATCGCGAGCAGCTTGAGCTCGCGCTTAAAAAGTCACGGATTTGGCTACTTTTTTTGGACCCTAGTATCTACTAGACATAGTCGAAGGGGGGTGAATTCATCTTGAGTAGAGAGGATGAGCATGATTATTTTTACCTGTGCATTTTGATTTTCATGAGCCAGAATCTGATGATTCCACTACTGATTTGAAAAGCTCTGCAAATGACTCTGATGGCGCCTAAGACTGCAATGAGGACATACCAGATCCAGAGAACGAGGTAGACTTTGTCTATGACAATGTTGAGTGCCAAAATACATAAAGCCTGATATCCCACCACTTCTCCGCCACTGCCATACTTGAAGAAGGTGCAACTGGCCACGCGAGGGAAAGCTTCACACATGGGATTGACCATGTCCAAAACCTGAATTTCTTCCGGAGGGTAACTGTAGTACCTCCAAACGTCCGGGGCATAGGTGACAAATTGATTCTGTAGAAAGGCATTGGTGAGAGCGAATTGGGTGACAGCAATGAAGACGTTGAGTAGTTCGCAGCTAAAGAATATGGCTGCGTATCGGTTGTATTTGTTTTGCAAGTTGTCCCGGAAGGTGGTGAGAAGGCGTTCCATCTTCTCCTCCGTGTCTTCAATGATCTTCCCTGTGGTGCCCTTACCCAGGAATTTCATTAATCCTGTTGCAGTTAGAAATAAGAAAGGAAAATAAGGAAAGTAAGGCAAGTTTTACCTCCTTCAGACATCAGCCAAATAATGCGTGGCAAATAAAAGAGAAAGGCTTGAAAGATGAGGAAAAGGGACACCCATTGGTAATAAGAGTTGTAGACAGGGTTATTCGATTGGTTTTTTCTGGCGCATTGACCTTGGAAGTCTCTGGGGATGTTAAACGTGCTGTACATCCAACAGTACGACTTTAACACTTTTTCGGATACCGCTTCACCTGGCTGTAATGTAAAATACATACATACATAGACAGTCAAGTTCAACATAGTATCTATTTATGTGTGGAGTGGGTTCCTGGGTTTTGGGTATTGACGTCATTTTGACAGGTGTGGGTGGTTTCGTCAGTTCTCAAAATATACTTGTCTTGTCTGTCTATCAACATCAACTTTGGATAGAGACGGGAAGATATTGATGAGTCAGGATGACGCACGTACTTGCTTACTACTACTTATAGATAAAGCTAGGTCTTATATTTTCACTTACCAAATCGCATTGGATAGGATCACCAAAAAATTGGTTGGTACAGACCAAGACTGAAAAACCGGTATGTAATGTGACAGACCTGTGAAAGTAAAGTATGCACACATTGTAAGGGGAGACATAAAAAAAGATGCATAAAAGCTTTGCAAATTCCACCCTTCATCATATCCATATGTTTCCACATATATCCATAAACTTTTCAATCATTTTTCAGCAGAACTCGAGGAGGAGGAGAGTCTCCGAGCTTTACAAAATCCTCCCAAAGATTTGCATATTTTTCTCAAATGGATTTTTCATAGTTCAATGCTATGTAAAAATGCCGCCGCAAAAATGTGTGTTTTGCGCCGACGAGACTCTTTGATCTTCATTTTCCCAGAAACTTGGATCACTTCCAAGACTATGAAGGGGTATGAAGCACCTCATCAAATTCTCAGTGACGATGAATCACTTTGACCACTGAAAAAGACTTACCATTGATAAAACAACTTGAAAGTCCAGTTGTCGATGGACAGGGATTTATCACCCAACAAAAGTGAGGTGGCGGCGTTGACAGCACCCAAAACTGCAGCCATGATTGAGAAAAAACCTCCCAAATTGACTGCAGGTGAATATGTGGGACTGACTGTTGACTATGCGAGAGCGTGTTTACACACTCGCTCTGATGCTATACTCTAGCCTTAGCTGAGCCACTCAAGCAACACGAAAGCTTCAAAAATGATAAGAGAAAGCACATAGAGAGCTTTTTTGAGCTGCTGATAAGAAGAAAAAAAACTTTCTGGAAAATGATATGTGCGGAGCTATTAAAACTAGGCGGATAAGTAGGAGAGTCGAAGAATGACGTTGGACCACCTTGAAATACTGTTATGGCCAAGGTTTGACCTACTGGGCAAAGGATCTAGGCTCACCACCCTCTAATTGATATTGAAAGTGGGTAACAGTGTGTTATCTTCATACCAAAAGAAATCTCACGACGTAGCGTAAAGAGCAAATTTTGGAAGCAATCATACATGGTGTCAAAGGAAATGTGGCAAATCAGAGGGACCAAAGAGAGAATCAAAATGTGGTCTAAAGTTACACTGTGAATCAAAAATAGCAGCAGACATTCTTTTACAAGAGTTCTCGTAAACACACTGTTCCAATTCTTCATTTTTTGTCCAAAAATTCAACTTTGATTTCCCGAGAAAATTGTCGATTTTTTTT
>LT727967.1:152708-296979 GCA_900157175.1 Oithona nana
TTTTAGCTGTTGACAACTTTGATTTCACGAGAAAAATTGTCAAAAAAGATTTGGGTGAAAAACTCGTGAAATTGTTGGGGTTTTGTCAAAATTGAATTTTTGGACAAAAATTTGACTTTTGGAATAGTGTGACATAAACTTGAAGTGAGAACTTTCTTTCAGAATTTCACTGAGGCTACTCATTGTTCCCCTCGCTGAAAGTAATGAGAGTAGAACATTCTTAGAAAGCTTTTCGCTAAAACATGGTCAATTTCTTATAACCGCAACATTTTGTAATTGACTCACGCAACCTTTGCTGCGAAATTGGTGAGTTTCGGAAAAAAAAGTGACTTCATTCAATAATATCACAGGAGCAGGGTACAACAAATTTAACGACGACTTCGCAGCCTCTTGAGCGCTGCTCCCGACTTCATGGCATTGTGTTTAGCTCCCATGGCTCCTTTGCCCTGCTTGATCAACATTCGTTGTTTGCCACTCAGGCCTCCAGCTCCGCCTCCTCCAGCGGCCTCTAAACTAGTGTCTATATCACCTTCACAACGCATTAGAGGATTGCCTTTTCGCCGGTTGTTGTCATCGTCATCGTCATCGGATCCGGATCCTGAACCCGATCCGGATCCGGAGCCGGATGATATGGAACTTTTTCGTGATGAACTCTTTGAGCCTCGTCCATTACGTCGCCGTTCCAGATCAGCTTCTGTTAAGTAGATTTCAGGTTCTTCGGGTTCAATGTTTGGATCCGGATTCACTGTTAGTGCCAACACCGTAATAAATTCTGCAAAAAACCGCTGGTTGAGGTTCTTGGACATCTGGTAGAGGACGAACCAATCACCTGAAATGAAATTCAGAGTTGCACTTGCATTTGTATTAATCAAAATGTCGCATTTTTTGGCATTTTCAACCAATTTTTGACCTATTAAAAACTGAACTGTCTGGTAACTCTGGTTGGCCGCACTTTTAGGTTTGCAAAAACTCGCCAAAATGGACCATTTTTGACATTTTTAATTAACTTTTATTCACTCAAAATGTAAACGTAGCTCGCTTCGCTCGCAGTGTTGAATGAGACTTTTTCTGTGATTTTCAAACACCTTACCGAAGTACTTACCTAAGGAACAGTGTATGATATAATGCTGGATATGTTTGACATGAGCGTTGATTTTCAAGTAGCGATTCATCTTGAGTTTTATTAGCATGTAGCGCACTCTAGCGGAGACTAATTGTCCCGAGCGGGTGAATATCCGGACAGTACCCACCACCACTATAAAGAGGTGCCAGATCCAAACAATGACAAAGACTTTATCGTTGATCATATTCAAGCCTAGGATACAGATGGCATGTCGGTTATCTTCTCGACCACCCATGCCATAGCGATGGTAGCGACATGCGGCCATTTTTGGAAACACTTCACACATTGGATCAACGATACCATTTAATTTGCGTTCTTCTGGTTCCATTGTGTAATATCTGAAAAAGAACCAAAATCTTTTCAAAAGTCTTTTCTAAGCTTTTTAACAGACAAAAGTTCGGGTTCTCGATTTCAAGGTTAACTTTCTCCTCTCGGCTACTCTAACTTTGAAGTGATAACCTTTCTATCTCTGTCAGGCCATCTTTTTTTCTTTCTTTCAAAGAGTCTTTTTTAGCTGACTAGTACATTATTACACAATCAAATTAGGGTATCGCATACCTGTAGATTTGTATTCCATATTCGAGGTACTGATTCAACAGGAATTTGTGCGTCAAAAAGACAGAGGTCAATGACAAGATGGGATTCATCAATTCACAGAAAAAGAATCCGAAAGCGTAACGATTGAACTTGTTATGAACATGTTCTTGGAAATGTTTTAACATTTTACCGATTTTCTCATCAGTATCGTCTACGACACGTCCAGTCGTTCCTGCAAAAGCAGAAATATATGAATGAGTACAACACACCAACCTTGATGACGTCATCAAGGTTGAATAATGAATAGTTGACTAATGTTGTTGATGAAACTGTGCACTAGACATGAAAATATCTCCCATGGGACCGAACTTGAAAAGATAAATGTTTATGTACAAGTTTGTTTTTGCAACTCAATCCCATTGTGTCCTTTAATTACTGCATAGAAAGGAGCTTTTTGTTATTTCAGTTTGCTTGTTTTGCTACTGTGACGTCATTACTTTTTTCACTTTTGTTGGCATTTTAATACATATTATTCTTTTTTAATTTTTAAAAGATAGGAAATGTGCATTGGGCATCGCAAGTGAAATTGGAGTTTGGACAATTACAAAAACAATTTTCAAACACTGTGAAATGCAAAGTTTTCTTTCCTTGATGTACGGGCAAAGTAAGCTACAGAAGAAGTATTATTGAGCCATGTTAATATTTTGCTACTACAAGTGAAAGCATTCCTGCAATGTTCATTTGAAGTTGAGCTGACTGTAAAATTCTCAGTTGACCTGAACTTTGTTGCCATTCAGGTGAGAAGCAAAGTTTTGAGTAGTTTTCTTACCTTTGACCATGTAGGACATGAGTCCTCCTTCAATAATCAGCCAGATGCATCTTGGAATGTAAAAAAGTCCGGCATTAAAAGCCAAGAAAATGGAGACCCACTGATAATACGTATTGTACAGGTACGTTCCGTCATACTTTTTTCGCGCACATGGGAATTGGAAAGTTTCGGGCATATCAAAACTGCTGTACATCCAACAGAAACTGTTCAAGACATCGTCATCCACACTGTCTTCAGCCTGGAATAAAAATCAAGACTCCATTATTTTCTTTAGACTTCTTTGCAAATCAAGTTAAAAGCAGAGACAGGACAAATACTAAGAAATTCTAGTGACAGGTGTCAGCATTGCCGGTATTGCTCAAAGGTGAGGACTGATGCTGAGCAGTGCACTTACTCAAATCTACAACAAAGATCATTATTAGTGTAGTCTTTTGAAAAGATTCACAAAACATAATAGCCGTGCTAGCACGCAACAACTCTTTTGAATCATTTTCCCTCCTAAGTACTACACGCTAAAGCACGCTTATTAGCTCCTACACGGCTATTAGATAGACTTTTCGATATGCATACACACCGGTTGACCTATGAAGTTGAAACTTTGCATGTACCGCATGTACTATGTAGATTTTCATCACATGTGCGCGGAGGTTATATGGCCTCCGAGGTTGTTGGAGCTCAATATCTCCTCTACCCAACCTCAGGTTGGCCGATAAGAAGGCCTCCGAGGCCGCCGGCGGCAGTCGTTATAAGAGTATCCGAAATTAGCCATATTTTCACTCCCCCTTAAAAATTGCCTACTCTCGGGTCCCTAATAATCGTGTATACGCGGAAATTGTAGCGCTCCAACAAAATTCACAGCAGGGCTGGCCAGTTGCGCTCCGGGGTAGATTTCCGGGTAGAGGCTCCAAGAAATACTCCAGACCGCCGCTCAGCACTCCTCTGATTTTTTTTTCGTCTATACATACACGGTTATTCGGGATACGAGAGAGTAGGTGTCCAAAGTCATAGGGTTACGCTACGGTAAGCTTTGTAAGTTCGAGAAGAATTGTTTTCTGTAGTTTCTGCAGATTTGCCTCGACTTTTTTTATAAAAAGAAAAAGTTGTAATCGACATAAGATTGAAAACCTTTTTAATCTATTTTAAAAGCTGAAACTTGTCTAGTTTTAATAGCTTAAAATTGAACAAAAAACCTAGTAGACTAAATCCGTTTGTCTCTCTGCAAAAGAACAAGAAAAAACACACGTAGTAGTCGTTTGTAATCTTTTTAAAAATCCATTTATCTCAGCTTGGTGACCAGCAGAATTTTTTCTTGACCCATGACACTCTATTGTTACGCAATAATAGAAAGCTCATCTAGTAACTGCAGAAGCTCAATTTGAAAACTTTGAATTTGTCAGCAGCATCAGTGAATGCCGAATTCTGAAGTTGCACTTTTTCATTGTTTTCTACGTTGTGAACGAAGCATATTTTTCCTTGTCTCGAATTCTACTTTAGTTTTTTTTTTTTTGTCTGAGATCCTAAGAGTAGGAGGACAATTGACGTTTCGTTTCAGACTGTTTTTTCTATTTTTTTTTACCCAAAATAGAAACAAGGCCAGAATGTGTTTCACGCTTATTTTGATGTTTCCCTGGAGTTTTCCCCCATTTAGTTAATTTCACGCGCAATTTTGACGACATCTCAGATTGTAAATAGAACTTTGTTAGAATCAGTTTTCAATTTTTCCGTCAAAATAAAATGGTAGGAAAATGATTTTATTTAGCACTCTAATGTACTAGATAATTGGCCTTACAATTTTTGCTGACTTTCCCCAGATCTGGAAATCCTCGGCCCAAGATTTGACAACTTTTTCTAGAGTACATTTGTGCACGCTAATTTATTGTTATTTGCAAAGCTCTCTTCCTTCTTTCAAGTGTAGTATGTAGTAAAGAAAGGAGACCGAGAATTCAAGTAGGGCTTACCGTTTCACACTGGACTGGGTCTCCAAAGAATTGACTGGTCTGCACTAAGACTGAGCAAACGACAAACAGGGTAACTGACCATTTGTAATGCAACTTGAATGTCAAGTTATCAATGCTCACTTCACCCACACCCAAAAAGATTTCAGTAGCTGTTTTGGCAATGCCAATGGCAGCGGCCATACTTTGACACTATTTCTTTTCTGGGTTTTTTTTTCTTTTTTTGGGGGGTTTGAAGTAGGAAAATAATCAAGTTTTTTTCACCACAGAGTTTTGCTGCATTGGCTGCAGACTTGGTACTTGGACCTCAACATCGGCCTCCATTGAGGCCGCCAAATCACAGTTCTTCTCAGTATTTAACTCAATATTAAAATCATTTTGGTGTTTGATAAGCTTTTTAAAAGTTGCTGTTTCTGCTGCATGGCTTTTTCATGGTCACTGAACTAAGTTGAGAACACTGAATCACAGGAGGAGAAACTGCAGCAGCTGTTGTCTCTTGTTCAAAAACTCACGTGATCAACTAAGAAGCTCTTCTCACTTCTCAGATTCTTGAAAGCTCAACGAAAAAGACCGTCGATGTAGTAGTAGTAGTAGCGCTAAGCCAAAGGCGCAGTAAGGTACATATAGTACGAGAGTCCGCCGCCGCTACCTAGGGAACAGCCGGTCTTCTACCTATTGTAGTAGTAGTGACCGCAATCAGCGATAGCAGAACTTTACAGACACCTCTTCCTTAACGATTTTGCACCCTTTACGAGAATTTTTTTTTTCGCTTTATAGGGCAGATTCTTTAAGAAAAGATACAAAGTATGTTTATATATATTTTTCAAACCAATAAGTAATAGATAATTTTAGCTGGCTTCGCTCGATACCAGGGGATAGCCATCTGGAAATGAGGTGCTGCAAGCTGAGCAGCCAAGAAATTACAGAAATTTTTCTAAGATCAAATTCCGTAAAAAGCTTCGCCCAGGGTGGGATTCGAACCACGGACCCTTAGGTTCACAGTCCTCCACTCTACCACTGAGCTAAGCTGGTTTGTTGTGAATTGAAGCTCCTTCTTTTTATTTATAAACTCAGCTGAGATTACAAAAATTGTAGAGGGCGCTAATACGAAATCTGAGGGGTTTCAGGGGTTTATTATTATTACTGAATCAGGCTGATGGCGCCTATCTGCTCGATACATAGTTTTGTACCCTACTGTTTGGAGTCAGTCCCTTGGGAGGTCTACTTCGACCTGACGCCCCACCTATACTAAATTCACTTTTCACTTGAAAGGGGAGGACAACTTTCAAATCTTGTTTTTACTGTTTTAGTTGCTGTGCTCGTATTTCCACTTCCCTTCATTTTTCTCTTGGCAAAAAGTCCGCCGAAACTATCATTACTTTGAAGACTCGTTTCAAGAGTACATTTTGATGATGATGTTGCCTTCTTTTTTTTTTTTTGCTACTCTTGCTGCCCATGACAAGAGACACTTCATTGCTTGAGGTTTTGCCAGCAAGTAGTCTGCTTATTTTCCCTCAAGCAGAATTTTCTTGCTCCTTTTGCCCCCTGGGTTTTTCTGGATCACATAGTTCTAATTGTCTAAGAAAAACAGGACAATTTTTGCCTAGAATGAATTCTGAGTTACCTTCTGATTTTCTGTTTATGTAAATAAATATGTGTATGTAGTACTGAGGAAAAGTTATTCAAGTGCAACATAGCATGATCTTTCTTTCAAGGAATGAAAGATGCAAGAAACAATAAAGTGCAGCAAGAATTTATATATCATCATGCGGAACTGCTTTTCACCTTTGAAATGCATTTTCCTTCAAGCCGTACATGACGAGTAGGACAGCATTCCGATATACAGTCCGTGAATAGAGTCCAATCAAATTGCTTCATGACCGTGAGAGTTATCGGACCGAGTTTGAAAATTGTTCGTGTGGAGTGTGGACGTTCAGAATACTTCATCAAATCCATGAATGAAGTACCCTAAGTAGTACTTGTCCATAGTACATACATACTAGTACTACTAGTCCTTTCCTCTGTCACCTCATCACGGTTTTACATGGGATTACAATGACTTTTTGAGGTTTCTTGTGGTAAACAATAGCCATAGTCCACTCATAACACGATCATAGGTCCGGAGATACATGTGCGGACAAACAGACTCAGGTTGAGGATTTATTATATAGATTGCATAACCTAACAATGCCTAGTACTGGCATAACTCTTAGATTTTCAAAATTCTCCATTCACAGACTGTGGTAAGCTGTCCGAAGACGAGGATGCGAATTTGAAAGACCGGATTTGTGATGTGTGACATTTTGCCAAGCAAATTCCAATGTGTTGCAGCAACGATTGGCAATGCAACATCCGGCGGAAAAAAGGTTCATTAATTGGGAATATCAATAAACTACAACGAACATGATTAGAAAGCAATTTTGACAAAAAGTTTAGAAAGCCACTGAGAAGAAGCGACGACAAAGAAGGAGAAGAGACGACGACGCACATGAAGGTGGATGTCAATCTAAGCTCAACAAAAGCTGCGGGACATTTTTTCCCACTTAGGTAAACATGAAAGCAATGCATTGCTCTTGTTACTACTCTTTCGATGGACGGACGCGAGTTTTTAGATGTAAAATATATTTTTGAACGGGCGAATTTTAGTGAAAAAATTAGGCTTGAAGTTAGGGTGTCCACTTTTTTGATCGATTAAAAGTAGAGCGAGAGCCTTGCAAAATTTCGGCCTCTATGTACTGGAGGTCGAAAATTCGAGGTCGGAATTTTGGTTTAAAATTAAAATTATATTATCCAAATCGACCTCTGGGAACGCGAAAATGGCATATTATTAGTAAAATTCCATGATTTTTTTCCGCCGCCAGAAATCAACTTTTTTGTTGCGCAACCAATTATAATTCTGATGGACTAGTATTAGGTCCCACAGCTTGGATAAAATTATGGAGGTCAAAATCGAAAACAATTATTAGAGGGCCCACCCTACTAGAAGTGACCTGAAAAGTTTGTCCAAAGTAAATAAAATTGCAACTTGCTGAAAAATACTAGGAAAGTGAAAGAATTTTATAGTCAGTAATTTTTTTTTCCTCTTTGGAGTGACTCTCTCGTGAATTTTTCCTTTTGAATTTTGGTCCATTTTATCCTATTCAAATCTATCCATTCTGTGCTTTATAATCAGCTAAGGATTAATGATTGGCAAATGAAATTATTTTTCTGTCTAAATGCATAGTGCAGTATGTACAATCAAGCCAAATAGTTAGGATTTGCAAATGACATGAAAACGTCTTGCATTGGGTATTCCAAGCACGTAAAAATTCAAAGCCTGCAAACAAAGATATGCCGAAGAAGAGGAGATCTAGAAGTATTTTTGCGTAGGACCGAAACGTACGTATGTAGTTTCGAATGGAGCGACGAGTATATAAATTTTCTCTTTGACCTCGACGGTTTATCCTACGCTCCACTCGAATCTCGAAATTTTGCTTGGCATCACCACCAATCTTTGGACACCTATACTATGATTTTTGACATCTTGGCCATACAATTTGACGACTTTTGTGGGGGAAATTGACATTTTTTCGAAACCGATATTTTTTTTTATTTTTTTTTTATTTTCTTTATATTTTTTTTAGAACAAATAATGAATTTTTATAGTTTCTTAATAAATGACTTGGTTTCAAAGCACAGAATAAATACAGAATAAAAACATTGCACCATAATTTATCTTTCCCAAAAGGTTCATCTGGAAGTCAAGGTTTTTAACATCCAAAACTAACCCCAAAAATGGGTCGATTGAACTAGATTCGGGATTCTACTGTATTACTAAATGCAGATCTCCCTTCAATTTGACGAGATTATTTGACTAACTTGTCAATTTTAAACAAATCAAAAAGTTGGCTTACCGTTTAAAGAAGAAATTCCAAATGCTCTAGATAACTCTGCATCGCAGACACTTTGATGAGGTTCCGGACTTCAGACTCACATCACAGAAACCATTCAGAAACGGGAAATTCTCTTGATTTCTTTGCCGAATTTTCACAAAAATTCGTGGTTTTTTTAATCAATGCAATCGACGAAATCAACGTGTTTTTCGCTTGTTGATTTTTGAACAACTGAAAATTGCTGTTAATTCTCAGTTTGTTACTTGTTGAGTAAATCATCAGCAACGTTTACTTACGACATTACGAATCAAAACAAAAACTGACCAAAACGTTATGATTTCAAAATTGACCAAAAAAAGGCCTACAATGACCTAAATCGTCTAAAACATAATCGCCCCTTTAAGTTTAGCAATTTTTAAAGGGAAAATAACGTATTGTTGGAAAAGTTGACAAAGCACTTAGCGCAACAAAACGAAGAAATTCTGATTCTCGCAACCTCGTGATTTTTCTTTCGACAATTATTTCATAATTTTTCAGTTGGCCTCTGATTTTCAATAACCAGAATGACCAAAGCAACCGAATAATATTTTTCAATTTGGTTTGAAAATTCATTGCAAAAAGGCGAAAAATGAATCAAGGTAGCCACTAAAATGCATTTCGCTTGGCCTTGCAATTGTATTGATTGGACAAGCTTATTATCATCGCCAGGATCTCTTATTTCCATGACCAAAGCAACAAACAAAAGCATAATTTTTCTCAAGTGGGGCTTTGAAGTATGAAGAGGTGATCATCCTTCAAATGCGTAAAATGACGATTTTTTTCGACGATGTAAAAGATTGATATGGAAAGACACCAAATTGACCAAGAAAAGTATCAAAAAAGAACCACCTAAGACTGTCATCGTGGAAAAGCAAGAGTCAATTGAAGACTAATCCGGTCCAATCATACGTGTTCAAGCTAGGTTTTGAGAGAGGGGGGGTAACATGTCTGGTACTCTTGACCCCCCATTGAACACGTGTGGGTCCAACACTGATCCCAAAAATAATTTATAGCCTATGTAAAGTTACAATTTTGACGAGAATAGATAGAATTTTAATGATGTCCGATCCGTGCAATGTACGATGCGATCGACCATCCTTCCGGATCAAGAAATGATTCGAGCATTCTTGACCACGAGAAGGGTGAATCGGAGTTGAAAATTCATTGCAAAAAAGCAAAAAATGAATCAAGGTAGCCACTAAAATGCACTTTGCTTGGCCTTGCAATAATTGATTGGAGGACAAGCTTATTATCAGCGCAAGGAAATCAAGCTAGATGAAACTCAGTAAATGTTTAACCATGGCTGCGAAAGAAACAAATCCCGCATGGTACAAGATCTTGATCGGAGCAATCATATGGACTGGTTTGATCACCTTCATTGGCTACTTCATGGTCTATGGTAACTCCATAAGTAGCAGCACTGGTCCCGATGGTCCTCTTGCTGAATGGACATCATGGTCTCCATGTTCCCCTTCACAGGGAACAAGAAGTCGAACTTGGAATGATGGATGTACAGTCAATTGTGCTCAAGAGGAAGAAGACTGCATTGCTCAAGGATGGTCTGGATGGACTAGGTGTTCCAACAGGTGTGGATCTGGTATCAAGGTACGTCGTTGGGAATGTGGAAGTGACAATGGATTGCATTGCAATAACACTCTTCAAAGCAGGCAAAGGCAAGCTTGTACCTCTCAAGAGTTTTGTGACTTTAGTTGCAATGAAGCAATGATTGGTGATGGGTACTGTGATGACAAGTACAACACCGACAAGTGTAACTTTGACGGAGGAGACTGTTGTCAACCTGATATGGATAGAACCTACTGCAGTGAATGTATCTGCTATCAAACATTAGCTGACATCCAACTAGATGAATCATCTAATTGCGACTTCAAAACCTATGTGGCCAATGGGATATGTGAGGATTTTGCCAATACACCCGACTGTAACTATGACGGTGGTGACTGTTGTGGTCCAAGCAACTATGACTATTGTGGTCTCTGCCAATGCCTCTTTGATGAATATGATGTCCTCAACACAGAAGCTCACTTGAATGTGTCCAAGTGTGACTTGTTGGCACATGCAGTTGGAGATGGATTTTGCCAAGATGAGGTCAATACTGAAGATTGCAACTATGACGGGGGTGATTGTTGTAATCCCAATCCCGTCATCAATCTATGCCAAGACTGCACTTGTAAGAATAGCTCCATCACTGTTACGGGACACAAGAGAATAGGTAATGTTCAACTATAAATTCACTTCAACAATTGTCTCATTTTGCTCCACTCGAATCTCTAAAGTTAGCACTTTGGATACCTAGAAGATATTTTCCATTGCGTGATGATATTAAAAAGTACATACACTTAAAATTCAGGAGGTTAAATTATCAAAACAAAGCTTGAGTCTTGACGGCGTGATTTGTTCAACAGTCACGCATATCTCCTTTCCACCTTTGATCGGTGGTCCTTCGTATCCCATCCAGGAAGAGTGCTGTAATTAATGTCAAGCAACAGTAATCCTTGTCTCGCCAGTCCCCTTGAATTTTTATATAGTTCTTTGGTTCAGGGGCTGGTTGGTCGATTGGATTCAATTGAGACTAAAGTTGATCTTCCCTTATAGAATGCCCTTTGGAATTGAAAGTGCTGACCAGCAATGGAAGGTGTGACGATCAAGCCAACATTCCTGACTGTGACTATGATACCAATGAGTGTTGTGGACCAGGAAACTATGACTTTTGCACAGAGTGTAAGTGTCTTGACCCTAAAAAGGTACATATGCCAAGACAAGTAGATACAAGCTGCAAACACTGGGCTGTCAAAGGGAATGGTTATTGCGACGATGAAGCCAACATTTTCGGATGTGACTGGGATGGTGGAGACTGTTGTGGAGATAATGTGGTCAGGGGCAAGTGTAACATTTGCGCTTGCAAAGAAGATACTGCCACAGGATTTCTTCAATGTGAAACAAATTTGATGTTTGATGGTCAATGTGATGTACGGAATCAACACCATCAATGTAGCTATGATGGCTTTGATTGTTGCTTGAACGGGCTAGGTGAACTAGATGCAGAAATATGCCCTTCCTATAAGATCTGTCAGACCCATTTGTTTGAAAATGGTGTTTGCGATCAAGCCAATAACAAAGCCTCCTGCCTGTATGATCTAGGAGAATGTTCATCTTCAGATAATGAAGCCCAAGTAGATTGCATAGAGATTTTGAAAGGGGACGGTGTCTGCGACCTCTGGAACAGTAAAGATCAATGTGACTTTGATGGTGGAGATTGCTCCTCAACAAACAACCAAGAGCTACTGACCGTTGGCTTGGGTTCAACCAATGTGCCGAGCAATCGGTTCACATCTTACTATCCCAATGGGGATAGCGTTGAGTGGATTCCAAGGCTACCAAAGTACACCGAAGAAGCTCTCTTATTCACCACTTCAGACAAATCCATATACATTTGTGGTGGGAAAAACCCCGGGGGACAGTATGAGACGACCTGTTACATGTACAGCTACGATCTTGATGAGTACACCTTTTGGACTGAAATTGATGGCCTCATTGAAAGCAGATTTTATTCTGCAAATATTGTCATGTTTAAGGACTATGAAAGGACCTATGAGGAATACCTTTGGGTAACTGGTGGCCAGACAGGCTTTGGCATAGCCAGTACCAAGACAGAAAGGCTGGTGGTGACTGAAGTTGGAGCAAGATGGGAAGGCTATGAAGACTTACCCATTCCACTGTCTGGACATTGTATTGTTGCATTGGGAGCAACCCAAGCCCTCATTGCAGGTGGTTCTAGTCGTGATGGAGCCATGGATGGAGACTCATTCCTCTTTGATGCCAACAAGGTTAATCCTCAGCTACGTCAGGTACCATGGACACGAGTTGGATCAATGAGTCCCCCAAGAAAACATCATCTTTGTCAAGCTATGGTCTACAAAGGCTTGAATGTTGTAGTAGCATTAGGAGGCATCAACAGCTTGGGAGAAAGTCTCGATTCTGCCGATATGTACTACCAAAACAACCAAGTATGGGGTTCAGGACCAATGCAATTGCCAAAGTACTTGACAGGATCTTCTTTAGTCAGATGGTATGGTCGGTTTCATCTCATTGGTGGAAGCTTGCAAGTCAGTCAACAGAAGACCATCTGGACACATCATGTGGGATACAATTGGAGAAGATCGAGTATTGTCCTTCGTCAAGGTTTGACTAAGCATGTCTCATGGACATTGAAGGCTGATGACATCAAACAAAAGGAACATACAATGATCTTGTTGGTTGGCGGAATGCTTCAGAGTGGAGAACCTGCACCCATTGAGGCCTTTTGCCTACAAGGAGATGCAAATTCTGTCTTTAATGAACTCTGTGATAGTCAAATCAACATCCGAGATGTTTTCCTCAATGATTACGGAACAGGCCTTTCATTCTTGAACCCCAACACCATCAAACTCAATGAAAATAGTCTGCTAGTTTGTGGTGGCAGATTGTCATCAGCAGAAGGGAACCATGGACATCAAATCTTGCCTAGGGAATGCCAAAAATACAATGCAGTGGCTGAGGATTTCACCCTGTTCAAGCCCAATGAAAACAATATTTTATCCGAAGCTAGAAATGGATCAGCTTTCAGCTTTTTTGGCAGTCAAGAGGTGGCTTGGATCACAGGTGGATTCAGAATGAGCAGAGGCCAATT
The DNA here is from genome assembly GCA_900157175.1 of Oithona nana. NCBI lineage: Eukaryota > Metazoa > Arthropoda > Copepoda > Cyclopoida > Oithonidae > Oithona > Oithona nana. The sequence goes on from LT727967.1 coordinate 165,751, forward strand.
GGAACCACTTCAGTCCACTGAAATCATTGATACCAGATCAGAACAAACTGGTCAAGACATAGTCAGAGCTGGACCAGAGTTGCCATATCCTCTGGCTGGTCATTGTTCGGTCTATGTTGGAGGCCAGTTGTTCTTTTTCATTGGAGGATATGACTCCTTGAAACTCCTCTCTAGAACATTTGTCATGAGAATCTCCGATGGATATTTGAGGCTAATGCCATCCTTACCTCAACCCAAAAGCTACCATACATGCTTCACTCTGCCAATGAATGAAGATTTGTACATCATGGTGATAGGCGGAGGTGAGTCGGCTATGGAGACATTTTCCTTCAAGGACAGAACTTGGAAAAGAGCTCAGGATTTATGTGACAATGATGGACACTGCTACCAATTTATGAACCCTCAAGTAGTTGTCACTCCACAGACAACTTACTTGTTTGCCACACATGATGTAGCACTAGGAGAGACATCTAACCTGATTTTCACACTGGCCTGTGAGCCGGAGGGTAGAACGTCTTGCAAGTTCAACAAGATTGCATACAAGTATACCTATCCAAGGAGTCATTTCACTGCCTACCCCTTGCAACATGAAAACCATTTTGATGTAGATGCCTACCTAAAACAAACTGATTTTCTGAACTTTGCTGAACTAACTGATTGGAACGAGGCTCAATTGAAGATCCAAGAAGAACGTGTGATAGCTGTCTTTGGAAACACTTTGTTGAATATGCGAGTTGATCCCAATGATGATCAACTTCAACCAATGTTTGATGCCTACTTTCCCATGGAGAAATCCAACGTGAACTTTGGATACAAATCTGGACCTTTGGAATTGACTTATACTGTTGGTAAATCCACTTTCAAGACTTCTTTTGAAGGGGACACAGTAGGCAAGTTTGAGTTCATTGGTGAAATGCCTGAGCTGCACCGTTATGGTACTTCTGTGGTGATGCAAGACAATGAATTTTGGGTCATTGGAGGGTATGGTGCAATAGGAATGGACAATTCTACCCACTACCTCAAAGATGGTGCTTGGTATGAAGGGCCTGAAATCAATGATATCTTAAGCGGTATGTGTGCTGTCAACATGTTTGATGAAGTAATGATCATCATTGGTGGTCAAAATGGCCAAGGAGTTGCCAATTCATGGGTCACAGCATACAAAATCTATGAACCTAAAGCTGCAGATTATGCAACCAAGTTTGCTAGCTTGCTTATACCGAGAAGGAATCATGCCTGTATCCATTTTCAAAATAGAGATATCAGTCCGGATAACTATCAGATCATTGTTGCTGGTGGAATAGACCAGTATGGGACGCTAACTGCTCAAGTGGAGCTCTTTGTTTTTGCTGAAAGGAAATGGAAAACTATAGAGCCAATGCCCTATGTCAATTCACATGGAGCTTGGATACAAATCAATTATGATACTTTAAGGTACTTTCCAGGCATTGATATGAATGAAGAAGAAATAAGGCAACCTTTAGATTTTGACATAAGAGATCGCCAAAGATTTTTGTTTCCATTCTTGAATGAGTCTACAACAACAACAACAACTTTAGCTCCTATGCTAACCTTTAAATCATCCACCATTACTACCACAACCACTACAAGACCACCCACAACTGCTGTAGTTACAACAGGAGCAGAAGAACAAGGTAATACAACTACTACGGCGACCACCCTCTACCCTTTTTGGCTAAGAACTAAAGAAGAAGAAACTACCCAAGAACCTACTACATGGACTCCATCCTGGAGTTTTGTCGACAATCTCAAGCTGTATAGATCAAAAAAGGTTGAGGAGCCAAACACTTTTTATGGTTTGATCACTCCTTTGGTTTGGAAATATGACGAAAACTTCTTTATCAAAAAATATGCAAAATGAAAAGTGCATAATTGAAATAGATTGGGATTTTGCCTGCTCAAAATTTGTACACTTTTGTACTATCTCATAAAGCGTTACTACAGGACTACTAGAACTACATAGGGTCTAAAAAAGTAGCAAAATTTGCGCTGTAATAAATCTCCATTACAAAGGTACAGAAAAGATGTAAATGATAGTTTTACGACTTGCTGACTTCTATTCGAGACCTCTAATTTACTGAGCAATTTGGCGGAAAGGTGATTCTCCCGATTTACAAAAAGTAAGCCTATTTTGAATTTTCCCGCGTTTTGCGAAACGTTACTCAAAAAGGGATGAGACAGACAGTACTAGACTCGATCGAGCCAAACGCGGGAAAGTTCAAAATAGGCATATTTTTTGTAAATCGGGAGAATTTTGAGGTCCTTTTTGAAAAACCTACACTTTAATTTTCAAACGAACAGGGTATTTTCTAGTTGAGCCAAACTTCAATGGTTACTGATTCTGCAGGGCCAGAGGATGACGTGTAATTGAACATCAAACTGCACTGAGTTCGGCCCAGACAAACTTTTAATGTTTATGTAGAAGTTTTTAAACAAGACTGGAAATTAATTTCAGGGCTGACCGCGAGTATGCTAGGCCTCGCGGCCCTAGAAGTCGATAGATTGTTGCCACCATGTTCTGACGTGAATTTTTTAACAAAAGTCCCAAGTCCCCAACAACAACAACTAATCAACTTCTAGGACCGCGGAACACCATAGCCTGCTCGTGGGCAAAAAAGGCTGAAGGTCGCTTTGCATAAACAATTTGTTTTAACTACATGGAAGTGGAAAATGACTAATGTCTAATGAGCTCATGAGCTCAGTGGATGAGCTCATCCACTGAGAATAATTTGAGGCTGAGTTCGGATTTTCTGGTGGCATCTACAGCACAAGCAGCGTATCTTCTACTGCTACTGACTATCAACACTCGCGGCGGGCCGTTCTAGCGTGGGCCGTTGGGCCGTGTGGCTTAGTACTGAAAGGGCTGAAAGACAGTAGCAGAAGATACGCCAATTATGCTGTAGTTACTTTTTGCACTTCTTTCATTGAATTCAATGTGGAATGATGCGACACAAAACTGGCACTTGTCTTTGACAACGAAACCACTTTCAGTTGTTCATAGCCAATATCAAACCACTCAAGAGCAAAGTCACTAAATTCTTCATTGAGCCTTTCAAAAGGCTTCTCAGAAGAGTCTTCTTGAAGGCCAGCAGGAAAGTTGTATGAATTTGTAATGATATCTTGAGGCAAAAGGACGTATTCGGTGACGACTTCCCAAAGCGAATGTTGAACAATGCTTTGCAATTTGTCCACCAATTCCTCCATGTCTACTCGGCCTTGTTCCCAAATCCGAAATTGCAGAATTAAATCTTCTTCTGTCAAGGCTTCACTCTCCTCATTGACTTGAGTCAATTCAATAAAATCACTTTTCAGGCTCTTCAAATCAGAAGCTTTGAAAAATTCATCGGATATTTTAGCTGTTTTGCTGCCGCCACTTGAATTACTTGAATGTATCGCGGATCCATGTCCATCGACTAAGGTCATGGAAATGCAAGCGAGGCCTCGTCGACCTCCAGAGGCCACACATTTGTTGTAGAGGAAGATATCTGCACTGGGAACTTCACGGCCATCCACTGTATCCTTGAAAATGCAACGCTGCGAAACGTATTTGGGTACAATGGCAATTTGATGCACGACGTTTTGACGTAGGTAGTACTGAAAAAATAATACATACAAAGTTGAGCTGGAAAATTGACAAGAAGACATCTGAACTTTTGACAACTGAACTTTTTGACAATTGTATTTAACAGCAGCTGAACAATTCGACGAATGAAGTTCTATTTAACTGATCTTTGGGCACCTGAACTGTTGAATATCTGAACTTAAAATTCAGTTGATTAATGGAAAGTTCAGTTGTTAAAAGTTCAGTTGTCAAAAGTTCAGTTGTCGAAAGTTCAGTTGTCAAAAGTTCAGTTGTCAAAAGTTCAGTTGTCGAAAGTTTAGTTGTCAAGTTGTCGAAAACTGCATTCAGAATTTTTGGACTGAAATAGTGATAATATTATGAAAAGAAGGAGATTCAGATACGTACTTGTAGGGCTTCCAAATAAAGAGCTGCGGCAGAGTTGACCTTGAATTTCACCACCTGCGTGGGTAGCGGTTGTTTTTGCAAAAATAGCACATCTTCGGGCAAAAGTTTGCACATGGGGTTGCGTTGAAGGAGAGTCGAAATGATTTCTACAACTTTTTCGTCGAGTTTGTGGTGGAGGACGGCCACCAAATCCTCTTTGATGTTGAGGCCAACTTCCTCGATGCCATAAACTTTCAATTCCACACGGTCCTCACATCGCCTTAGCAAAATCTCCTCAAGGTCAAATGGAACGGCCTTAAAAAAATGTAAAATATTAATAAAAAATTCGCGAAAGTTTGTTTACATTTCAGCTAAACTCCTTCCGATTTGGCGAATTCTACTTTCGCAATTTTGCCGTTTTCCATCAATTTTAATCTTATAAACTATTGACCTGTCTGGTAACAGTGTTTGACCGTGAGCTACAATTTCTCTAAAAACTCGCCAAATTGACCCGGTATGCCGGTTTATTCAACTGTACTTACTTGAGAAGAAATGGAAGAAGTCCGACTCAAAACCTCCGAGGCCGCATTCTCATAATCTCTAAAGGAAGGTGGTTCTCGCCGGTTGGTAATAACCTCTTGGATTTTGAAGTAGAAAATGTTTTTCCGATCATCTCGATAAGCAAACATGTTCTTCCTGTTGGACACGGAAAAGCTGTTCAAAACCATCCGGGTCACATGCAACCCACGAGATCCCGCTGCCGTGGAGGAGGTCGCCGATTCACGTAGCCTCAAGTGCAAAGGCAAGTCAATAGACCACATCAAAGGACAAGTGAAGGTTCCGGGCTTGTAGCGCATGTTCAAATTGGCCTCCAAGTAAGTGACCTCCTCATCTGATTGCGGCTCTTCATCCTCGGATTCTGTATCATTCTCGGCGGCCTCGTCATTTTCGACTGCTTTTCGGTCTTTTTTGGAACTCCAAATTTCCTCGTTGCAGGTTTCAGGTTCTAGCAATCGATTGCAGAGTTTGGTCTCGTAAAGGTCGTTCAATAGCAAGCCTTGATTGACTTTGTTGCATAGTGACTTGACCTCATTGACGATCATCTGTTGGGTCTGCCTCCAAGGTAAAGTGGCCTCAAATTGACCCTCACGATACTGGAAATACAACGCCGCTCGTTCCTCATTGATCTCCAAAATCAACCAGAATTGAGGACGACATTGGCGGTTTTTCAAATTGTCTGGATCATGACTGAGCAGAAAGACTTCGTCAACGTGAGGATTCAAAACGGAGGCCAGCGAACCTTTGGTCACTAATTCAGAGCAAGCGGAAAAGACCAGCGTTTCATTCTCATCATATTCCTGCGTCTCGTGATTTTCCAGGACGAAGTAAGCGTATGATCCCAAGGTGACTTTTTCCCAACCAGGCACGGAAAATTCGTTGAATTGTGCCAAGAACAATTTATGACTACTTTGGTGGCCATAAACATAATGCAATGGTATGGTGGTAAGCGAGTTGCCAGGTTTACCATGCGAGTTGGCCACGTGTTCCGCCACCGTTTTCAAGGTAAACTCTGTAATTTGAGCAGCATGAGTCGTTAGAGCGAAAGCAATTTCGTCGCTGATCATCCACTTGACTTCTTTGATCATTTGGTTCCAAGCCTCCATTTGAGGACCGGGAAGTCTTTGAAGTTCTCCTGCTCCAGGTCCTGTCTCATTTAAAAACTCATCTTCAGAACCAGATGAAAATCTGCAAGAAAAAAGTTTAACAAATCATTATTTTTGACATACAGTGCTGGTATAAAAAAGTTTGAAACTTTTCAAACTCTAAGCGCGAGCGAAGGTTAGAAGTTTGAAAAACTAAAAATTTTGAAAATCGAAGAATTTTGAAAATTGAAGAATGTTGAAAATCGAAGAAAACCGTAAAATAAAGCGAAAACGAATAAAATAATGTTTAATTATGCAAAAAGCGTAAATTACGCAATATGGAGAAAAATGCTACAAAAGAAAAAAGCCCGGGTTTCAGACAAAATTCCGCCGCCTTCGCATTATAATCCCCAAAATCGGTGAGTTGATTAAAAAAACTTTTTAGAAAGAAAGCGGTGTGACTTCAAGATGCTCGCTCTTCAACATTTCTACATCTTTGTAGTATGTATGTTTCTAAAAGAAATATATGAGTGACTTCCCGGAACCCCTTCTTGAAACTTTGCATGCGTAAGAAAGACATCACAGCTTGACACTTTTACACTTGTCATGACTCATTTTAATGGCAGATAATGAGGGTACAAAGTGCTGAGACAAAAAAGGACACCTTTGCTGTGCATAACACTTGTTACTGAATTAACGGTATATAAGATGCTCGACGCAACTTCATTTTAGAAAAGTTGTAACAGGAACAACACCATGCTATCTACAGTATTGACTGTAGCATCGCTCTTTGTCGCAGGAACTCATTCCAGTAAGTATTTTTAACTTATCCTTTTCCATTTTTAAGCTCGATAAGAGAAATTATTAGACACAAATGTTGTACTTTAAAATTCATTGATTTTTTCAGGATCAGTTCCACTTCCAAGGTTTGCTTTGAGCCAAGACCGCTCTCTAGATGGTAGCCCAAGTGTATCCATTGTATTTCCTGACGGATACACTGATACTTTAATCTTGAGTAGGTACTACAGCAATGAAAACGATAGACTTGCTCAAACCGAGAAATGCCACTTCTTCGGACACCTGGAAGGCGAACCTGAGGCTTGCATTGCCTTGACTGGATGTCCAGAATCTGATGACTTGGAATTCACCATCATGTCTGAGCACTCGTCTGACACCATGTTCAAGTGGAACAAAAATGGTGATGTTCAACTTATTGAAAGTAAAGCTCTTGGTACCTATTTGGTAAGAAGAGACCAGCAGGAAGATCAAAATGGAATCTGGACTCCTGTTGATGGGGATGAAATGGTCAATTCTGCCATTGAAGAAGCTGAATTGGAAATTGCAAAAAACTGTGCAAGTGGTAATTGTAAATCAGTTCCTGAAACCATGCTTCTGTCCCTAAGATTTGGTTATGATGAAGGATTTCTAAACAAAACTGGATCTCATGCCAATGCAAAAGCTTACATCCATACCACCATGCCTCATGCCCAGGCACCTCTATTGTCATTCCTCCTTAGGCACCAAGATCCAGCTTGAAATTGTTGGAGAAATCAAGCATTACCAAGGAAAATATCTGCAAGCCACCGAAGCAAAAGAGAAAGAGATGGTTGAAATAACAAAAAAAGATATAGGGGATGCCGACTTGATGGTTTATATGGGATACGATGCCAAATCAGAACCATATGGTGGTGGTGGAATAGCTTACATGAGTACAGTTTGTTTGCCTAGCACCTATGCTGGAGAAAAGTCCTCTATCAATGAGTGGTTGCTTTATTATTCTGAAGCTGGACACCTCATTGCTCATGAAATTGGACACAATCTTGGAATGTTCCATGATTTTGATGCTAGACATTCGGGCAAAGGATGTGACAAAAACGGAGTTATGAGCTATGAAGGCTTATTAAATCAATGGTCGACTTGCAGTAAAAGTGATTTTCAGGCCCACATGACCTATGTGAACCAAATGGGCCAAACCTGGTGCATGCCCCGTAAGTTTTCACGATTTTGAGGTAAAAGTTCTGTTTGCATCATCATTTTTTTACTATGAAAAAAGCTGCCCCAAGTGCCTGTAGTGGAGGAACTACGACCACTACAACTACAACAACCAAAACTACTACAACCACAACAACTTCTACTACGACAACTACAACTGCAGCTACAAGCTGTGTTCAAGCGTGGATTGGTGATGGTTATTGTGATGCAGAAAACAATAAGGCCGTATGTCTATTTGATAGAGGTGATTGCTGCCCTCCTTACTCTAACACCGATTGGGACTGGTTCTGCAAAGGAGCTAACGTAAGATTTATCAAATATTCTTTTTTTTTTAGATTTGTTTGAGTAATATTTGTCATTTTCAGCAATGTATCTGCAAGAAATGAAGCTACAACCACTAGTTCACTACCACGATTTGGCCCATTTTGCAAGGTTTCTTTTGTTGTGTTTTTGGTTCAATAAATTATAATTTTTAAGTGTTGTTATAAGGAAACTACTTGACACTTTATTCTTCTGTAGCTGAGAACAAAAACACCTTTTGCTGAACACTTGTTACTGAAATATTTAACCTAGATTCCTTAGTATAAAATACTAGACATTAATGATTTTTTAAAAGAAAACGTAAGTGATAAAGAACGCCTTTGCCAAACACTTGTTTCTTTATAATCTACCTACATTCGGAAGCCTTCTTAGATGTTCATACTTTAAACCGAAGGTGTTTGAAAAAGAAACATATTTTTTTTTACCTTGGTTGATGTTGAGTAATGGATAAATTTGAGCATAGCGAAAAGCTTCTGTCAAGGCCTCCAGCAGCGGCAGCCTCTTTATCTTTCCCTTTTTGCCTTTGACCTCCAATAGGCAAAGGCGAATCTTGCTTTGTCAAAGAAATAGACAAGAGATCTAAGGAAACGGAAAATCGAGCCAAGTCAATTTCTTCCACATTGTTCATGGTCTTTAGCAGATCAATCAGACAGGTTGGCAAATTAACGATGGGTGTGGTGATCATCATTTCCTTGCCGTAGCGGATCGTAATGGAGACTTGTAAGAAAAAGGGCTCAAAATCCACCAGTTCGTGAAAATCTCGTGATTCGTTTAGGTCACTGACGGATGTGGCAGCTGAAATCATTTCTGAAATCATTGAGCTGGCCTTGTCGTTATTATTCACGCCTCCAGCATTTTTAGAGTTGTTTTTGGAAGCTTTGTCTAATGCTTCTTCGACTAATTTGTAATCATCTTCAGTGTCTGCATCTCGAGTGTCTTTTCTCATCCGAGAGGGAACAGGAAAAATGTCATCTCCTAAGAATAAAATAAAAATTGACATGATTTTTGCCCAAAAATGTTTTTTAAGTATAATTTTGAAAAAAAAAAAAAAAAAAATCGTCCAATTTTTTCGCCACATAAAAAAAAAAAAAAAAAAAAAAAATCGTCAAATTTTTTCGCCTTTCGTGAGATTTAAATTTTCAAAACTTGTACCTAGACTATGCTGACGATGAGATCCCGGATGGTAGTAATACAAATCATTGGAATGCGGCACCAACTGAAAGGTCTTATTCAATATCTCCACAAACTTTTTTTTGATGGTCACGTGATTGGAGTCCATTTCAAAGCAAGATTTGGTGGCTTTGACCAAACTCATTTTGAGTCCATTTTCAATCTCATCATCTTGATATTTACTCTTCAAGTCTTGTTGTACGTGATTGCAAGTCTTGAGTAGAAAATCCGTGAAGTGTACTTCCACAATAGTCTCTTCGCAATTGTCTATAGCCGTCGTGACGTCATAAGAGTGAATGGGGTGGTGCAAGACCAGGGCCTTAAAAGTAGAAAAAACGAAGGCTCGGAAATAGACCATTTGCAAATTGATGCAATGCAATCGCTGAGCTTTATCGACCTCGGCCAGAGGCTCTTTTAAAGGCTGCTGCTCCTGATGCTCTTTTGAATCATCTTGCGGCTGCTGTTCTTGAGCTGGAAGCTCGTTTGAGGCCTCTGAGGCTACCTGCTCAGACGCTTTGGCAGATTCGGACTTTTCATTGGCGTTTCGCACCATCACCGAGGCCCAAGTGTGCTTGGGGAACTTTGAATGGTTGCCATGCAATAAATGGGCCGTAACGTCAGTGGTGATGACGTCAAAGCTGAACACAGGCAAGGTGACAGAACCCCAAATCTTTTTCGAAGGTTTCTTGCCTGATGAACTTGCCCCAGAATTTGTAGGTTTTTTGGTCGGTTTGACTAACCTTTGAATCTGAGAATGCGTCTGAGTGCGGGGCCTGAAATCGAAAGTCGAAGAATAATCAAAGAATCCTTTTTAATTCGTGATGATGATCATCAAAGCCATATTAAAAGAAGCAACAAAAATAGTAAAGCATCATTCCAAGCAAAAGCTTTTGTACAAACCTTTTAGTAAAAGAATGTGTTTGTGTACGTGGCCTAAAAAGAATAAAATTTTCATATTTCAGTTTCGCTCTCCTCGCCGTTTTCGCAAATATTGTTTTGTTATTCAAAGGTGGGAAATAAGGCGGGAAATTCAAAATTTATATGTACCTAGATGCAAGCTGAGCATGTCCTCCTCCTCCTCCTCTGTCTCCGCTGTTTCGACTAGGATTAGCCTGTTGGCAAGCTTGTTCTGTATCAAATGATCGGCACCTGTTCCGATCCGCAGCTTGAACAGAATCACTGGAAAAAACGCGTTTTCGGAATTCTTCTTTAGGAGTGGGTGTAGTGATTGAACTTCGTTTTCTGGGTCGGTTTGAAATGGATCCGGATTTCAATCTCAGCTCTTGTTCACTCATATCCAGATTGGACAAGGAGGAATTGGTGCTGTTGATCAATTCACTTGAACATTGCGAGTCATCTGGAGTAAAAACGGGAAGGATGGGTTGATGTTTGGGGGGAAGAGCTACGATGGGTTTTTGCACAATATTCACAGCAACGGGATTGTTTCCAGCCAAATTGGATTCTTCCACCAATAAAGACTTCAATTCTGTGTAGGATCTGGGCAGCATTGTCACTAAGGTCCTGGAGTGAGTTATACCTTTAACAAAACAGACCCATTTGATGCTTTCAGCTTTGCTCCAACGCTTGGATAAACTCATTCTGGGTCTCAAAGGCTGCATGTGATCTTTGGAGGGAAATTTCAATTTCCGATCTTTGCCAACCTTGGCCAAATAATTGGTGAACTCTTCATGATCACTCTCTAACAAATTCACTTCCCGATCATGCAAATTGGCAATCTTTTCCAGGATCTCTCGGTACAAATCTTCATTGCTTTTGTCATAATGCGAACTAGATTCCGCCGATCCGGATTGTGAATTGAGATTTTGAATGAACATTGGACACAAAAGTTCCACTGGTTGAGATTTGGATAGCACCATGGTTAAATTCCATTGAACTGGCATCACTTGGATATCTGAACCCAATTTGGGCATTTCTTCCGACTCATTGACTCTTTGTAGATCCGGCATCTGGAAACGCTGCTGTTGTTGATTAATTTTTGCCGCCATTTCTGAAGGACTCAACGCCTCAGTTTTCTGACACATCAAGGATAGATATTCACAAGTGAGTAGACAAGAAATTATTTCATTGTCTTTAGGGAAAATGATTTTGGGTAAACAATCGTAGGTCATGCCCACGGCTTCATTCCAGTTGTGTCCTTCATTCATAACCACGCCCTCTTGTGGTTCTACCCACAGTTCGGTGATGATTTGAAGTGTTTCTTCATCCTCTTCTTCTTCAGCCTCTGTCTCTTTTAGAGAAGACAAAACATCAGACCCATCCTCGCTGTTCTCTTCAGACCAAGTGGACATATTGGAAGAACCGGCTGAACTGTGAGGTGGAAAAATGACATATTGAACAACACATGTCACTGGTTGGTGATCATCTTGGCCGTTCATGTAAATGGGTAATTCTAACATCAAAGTCTGAATACCATTTTTGCTATGTGCAAAAGTAAATCCTTCCATTTGTCGAACCCTCAGTAAAGTCGTCAAAATCCTGGTGATTGAAGCTTCGGGAACTAAAATGGGAGAATTGTTGTGTTGAACAGTCCAAAGCCAACGTCGGTGATGTAAATATCTGGATAAGGTCAAGTAGGTGCCACTCGATGGTCTTTCGTGACAAATGCCACCAAAAACATTGACAAACCGCCGGGTGAGTTTTTGACCATTGGTGTTCAAGCTGTCAAAGGCTGGTTCCATGACATTCAAAAAATCCGAAGGTTGGTGATCGTACCTGATCATAATTCTTTCCACCGGTTTATTGAAAAGAATACAAGCTGGAGACTCGGACAAGTCTCCGGACAGCGCTTCACCCTGATTGGGAATTCCGTGATGTGGCTCATGATGATGCGTTGGGTCTTTCCACAGTTGCAACTGTTTGATAGTCAATTGGGAAATCAACTCTGTGACTTCTAAAACCACTTTGTTGCGAATGCTTCCGGAGGTTCCCCCGGGAAAGGCCAGCCAAATGATGACACAGGGAGGTTTGGAAGTCATCCGGATGATGTAGAAGGTTTTGGGAATCACTTTTTCTTCGTCTTCTTCGTGGTAAATAAATTTAATATAAGTGGTGTTGTCGAGCAAAACAAAAGTGCTCCATTTTCGTAGACATTCTGACAATTGAACGGCAGCTTTTCGGCATTGCACTATAAAATATCTGCCACTGGAATTTGGGGTTAGGAGATGCTGAAAAAATTAAGAATTTCAAGACTTTCTTTGTGAAAAAATTTCGTCAAAGTTTGTTTACATTACAGCTATGCAATGCAAAACTCCATTCAATTTGACGAAATTTTCTTAAGTCTCTTTAAATCCTAATGTAAAGCCCAAAAATATATAAAATTTACCTTAGGTAATGGATAATCATTATTTAGTAGGATGTAAATCCGATGAGCATGTAACCAGCGATGCCAAATATCCAATTCCAAACTACTCAGAGGTTTCCAATAAGACATGAACGTAGCATTGGGAAAATCCGGAATGTTCAGTTGAGGTGTTGAGTTTGATGAATAGGATGGAGGTAGATGAAAAATGGCCGATCCATTGAGCAAAATTTCCGGGATAGAATAATGGTTGGCGTTAGCTCTGAATGATTCAAAATGAACTAAAAGTTTGTCCACGTATTTCAGGTGTTGTAAAGTCATTTGAAATTTTCGCACCACAGAATTTCTTTCACGTGATGCAAATCCTTCTTCGTCATCGTTGACGATCAAATCATGCATTGTATCATATCCGCCTAAAAAAAATACCAAAAAAAAAAAAAAATCGAAAAAAATTCAAAAAAATCGAAAAAAAATTCAAAAAAAAATTAACTTACCTTCTAAATGAACTTGAATTTTACAAGATGGATTTTGCTCCGATCGATTAATTGGCCAAGCAGCTTGCATTGTATAGTGAATAAAAGAATTGATTTTCCATGGCAACGTTAATTTGACTTCCATAATTTTGGAGTCTTCGCAAATTTTGACAGAATTGACAGTGTATCCTTCACGTAATCGCACACTCAAAACCGAAGTCAAACTGGAATTAATTTCAGTTTCGAATTTTTTCCGTGTAAATCGCGTTTCAGTCTGGCAAAAATAGGGATTCACTATCCCATGAAATCGGCCTCTGCTTTTGGAAGCTGAAAGACTATCTAAAGGTATCTCTGACAAGTTAAAAACCGATCCAAAAGCACCACTGATCAAGTTGTCTTGGGTTGTGTCAATGCCTTGCAAAGCTTTTTTAAAACCCCAACAGAGAAAAGCTTCATGATAGATATTCATGATGTAAACGTATTCACGATGATCAACTTCCATCACTTGGGGCAAATAAGCTCCATAAGTACTCAGTGCCATGTACTCCATAAGCTCTTCATAGGGAATGCGTGCCAAGCTGGATTGAGGGTGGTAAGAACTAGACAACTTGATAAAACTCAAGGCGATGGTATCTTTGCGTAACTGCGCCAAAAGGTTGTCAAGGACGTTGATGTCAGGCGCCGCAATCATTCCGTCGGTGATGACAACGATCTTGAGACTCGAGTTCCTGGGTAAGAGTTGAAGCGCCAAAACACCCGTACGAATCATTGCAATGAACCCGGAATCAGCTGTTGTGGTGGCCACGTTGCTAAGCGAAATATTTTCTTTGGGTTCTTTGTTTTCTTCCTCGAAAAGACCATAGGTTAACCGTTCAGCCTCACTTCGCATGTTGGCCATGACGTTATTGACGTCCGCCGACACTTCGTAAGATCGTCGTTCAAGTAGAGTCAATCTGGATATGATTTTGTTCATGACATCATCGACGTTTTGGGAGTTGACTAAGCAACCTTGGACAAGTACTGCTTGAGCACCCTCGGCAATAAATGGTGTCCAAGCAATAACAGTGACATAGATATCTGGTTTGAGTAATAATTGTGATCCGGGCACGTAAAAGGGTCTGACAATGCTGGTCAAGGATGTGCGCAAGGCTGGAACGACCATGGAGACAAGTGTATCGGTGTTGATCAAATCCGGATTGGAAGCGGAGGGACTGAGGTCTAACAAGAAGGTGAAGCAGTAGGTTTGGGATAAGAAGTGGACCATTGAGCGAGGAGAGACGGTGTACCGGTACAAGTGACCAGTATCCCAATCCCAATCTTCTGGAGCACGGCATGGAACAATGGCTACAGCTTCCAAATCAGAAGAAAAATTCTCCAAATCTTCATATTTTTGCACTTGTAATTCACCACGTAAATGGGACAAGTACCTGAAAAAAAGAAGAACAAATCTTAGCGTTGCTTGGAAACCTTGGAAACAGAGAAAAAATTCCGTGAAAATATTGTGGTCATCGTCTACTCATGAATGCTGCTGTTGAGTTCGAGTTGACGAGAAATATACTTTTAAAAAGTTTGCCAAAACAAATGGTTTTAAAATGTCTTCAAAGTTCTAAATCTTACCATTGAGCTCTTGCATTTCTTGATAATCTAAATCGTTTACTCATCAATACAAAAATAGTGGCAGCTTCCAAAGCTTCTTCAGTGTCGTCTTCCTCTTCGTGCTCATCTTGAACAGAGGGTAATTCTTCTTCCTCGGCTTCCATGTTATCTTCTGTATCGTCCATTATCACATTTTCTGCTAATTCCTGTCTAACTTGTTTACTTCGCCGTTGTTTTTGACTTTTGTTTAGTGGATCGAAAATTTAGGTCGATTTAACGATAACATGGCGCCCGTTGCATAACAATTGGGCATGATCCAAGAAACGACCGAAACTCAAATTTCTAGTAAGTAGCCTGGAATTCGGAGTTATAAAAATGAATGGAGAAACATTGTCTATGTTTGCAAACCAACCTTTCACAAACCCAAAAGTTTGAAACTTTTATCTCTACCTTTCCTACCTTTGGCTACTTTGTATATGCATTTTTTATTCAATGGAATTCCCTCAAGTAAAAAATCCTGAGACCTTTCTCAGCATGTTGCTTAGGGTCTCAGTAAAAGTCCCCTTCGAAATTAGAAAGCAGTTTGACGTCAAACAACCGAGGAATCGCTTAAACATAACCAAACTTAACCTTAGGTTATGTTATTAAGTTGGGTTTCACTCTGTCTTTCTGCGATTTTTGGACAATACCTCGAGTAAAAAGTACTGAGATCTTTCTCAGCATGTTGCTTAGGGTCTCAGTTAAAGTTCCCTCCGAAGTTAGAAAGCAGTTTGGCGTCAAACAACCGAGGAATCGCTTAACCTAACCTAACCTAACGATGATAATGTTCCGCTAAAGAAACTTTGGATCTAGTAGTGCGTGCAAGTTTATCAAGTCAATGGAGTCAATCCCACACTGAGTGAAAATCCGGAAAATCCCTCGCAAATTTTCACCTTAAATCATTGCAAGGGGAGGCTTTTTGTTAACTGTTGTCCTGCAGTTTTAACTTACAAAGTGATGTTCAGGGATCGCAGGAATCCGGATTTCGGTAGGTGAATACTGAATAATCTAGAGTCCCGGACCTTGGTGATGTATGGGCCCAGGTGTTACAGCACAAAAGAACAAGCAAGGCATAGGGCTCGCGCTTTAATGCTGAAAAGTTTTTCAGTCTAGGTTGTATTGACTTTGGTAGGTCTCCGGACCTACTTTCAGTTGTGTTTTTATGAAATAAAGCTGTGAATGTGCAATCTGCGAAATTGTGTAGTGGTCTCACTTTGACCACATTTTGGAACTTAGTGAAATCTTTGGAGTGATTCCTAAGTAAGCTGGAACCTAGCGAAACGGTATTCCGGAATCCGGATTTCGATAGGTGAATATTGAACACTCAGCAGCATTATCAGTTATCCCAAAGATTTGCGTCACATAATATCGCAAATACATAACATAATTTTGCAAATACTTAACATAATTTTGCGAATCCATGTGACTGAATTTTGGAGTGAAAATTCAACGGAGACATTCTTGAACATTTTCAATCTTGTGTTAAAATTAGTTTTTCAACTTCTTCATATATGAGTGGAATTATAAGGGCTGCTGGTGTTGTCAGTGGCATTTTTATGAGATGCTTGACAAGTAGTTTGACCTACTAATACTTGTATAATTACAACTTTTACCCCCTTCTTCTGCAGTACGAGACTCATCAAAAATTATGTGGGCTAACATGATGATCAGTTTTACACTCAAGTATTGTGGCTGGTAGGTAAGAATGTACCATGCCACCGATTCTCTGACATCAGCAACACTGATCCTCTTGTTTATGACAGACATAAAAGAGGGCAGATAGTAATAGTGAGAGAAAAAGCAATCTGGAGAAGAAAACCATTAAGGGAAAGTTGTTTGTACACACCCCTCCACCCTCTCAATCCTCAGCTCTTGTTAATGGGTGCTTACTAACTCATTCAACCCTTTGGTCTTATCTGATAGACATACACCGACGACGTCCCCGATGTAAAAATATGGCCTTTAAAAAAGTTCAAAATGATAAACAGTTCTCTATGATAAGTCATTTTCCTTTTGGCTAATGTTGTCTTTGTATGGTTTGCAAATAATCTGCTTTAGTGCACACTGCACGCAGATCGTGTGCTTTCTAATCTCCTGCTTTGAGTATTTCTTGTTAGGAATGCTAAGAATGAGCGATGATAATTCTTGCCCCAACACTGCCTGACGACCATCATGGAAATTGGAATGGACCCTCGTACTTTCTTATCCCTCCTCCTCTTCTGCCTCCCCTTTTATGACTCGCCCAGATAATGTGGTCAAATCTGATCCAGTCATGCATGAGCAACTGTGAAGATGATTTTCGCGAGTCTTTGGGGACATAAGAAAAACTACTCTCATAAGCATGTGAGCTACGATTACTTTCGCCCATTTTCTTTTTGTCGTGAAATTAGCAACTTCTGCTGTCTGCTGCGGTTTAGAGATTTTCTTTGCAGTTACCCACACTCAACAATGTTATTGCTGAAGTACGTTGAATTTCATTGGGTATCGGGTCGAGTCGGGTTTGAACTTTCGGGTTCGAGTCGGGTTTCTGGCCAACAATGTACTTGAAATCAGAATAAATTGTTTGCCAGAAACCCGAAATCCCGAAAAATCTACCCCATAAATATGTTACTAGACCCAACAACGAATTTTGGGTAAAGCCCGACCCAACTTGACCCGAAACCCGATGAAATTCGACCCGCTGCAGCAATAACATTGTTGAGTGTGGGTAGCTGCAAAGAAAATCTCTAAACCGCAGCAGACAGCAGAAGTATTCCTAGAGAGAGTACCTTCTTCTCAGCCTATAGTCTTTCCAAAGACTTATTTTATGATGACTGCATTCAGGCCTCCTCCTCTCTTGCTTCCTAGCGATTTTCTGTGGCTTTGGTCTTACATATATACTCTCAGCTCCTCTCAGTTGTGTCTTCTCTTCTTATTGTGACGTGATATAGCAGATCCGCATCTTGTGTGAAAAAGCATAGCTTGGATTTTTGTCGCATTGGATAGTTGTAGTATTAAAAGAAGCAGAAGAACTAAGAACCTCTAGTCCAACCAAAAAAGTATTGATCAGATTGCAGCAGATTCACCAACTCAAAACTTTGGCGCAGAAATACTTGAAATTCACACCTAGCTGAAAAGATTCTTGGGCCATGAATCAATCCTGTTTTTTGTTGGTACTACAATGTATGTACTGTGATGGTGCTTTCTAAACTAGAGCCTAGAGAGACTACTTCAGAGAGCTGAACTTTGGCACATGTTGATTGTTGGAGTTTGATTAATGTAGTCCCACCTCCTTTTTTTCACACCAGTGTTCTCGAGTACAACATTGTGAGTAAAAACATACATGTGCAATCCGAAAAAAAGAAGTGGGGGAGGGTATCAGATTCATTCAAAGTTGGAGCTCCAAAGTCCAAACTATTTTACAATGTACAATAAACTCAATGGTATGAGTAAACTTATGTATTGCAAAAAGTGAAGTTTATTTTAAGGATAACTTTTTTGAAAATTGTATTCCCTGTTGCACACCTATGAGTAAAAAATGACCCTCATCGCCACCTGAAGTTTTGAAAGCCTCACTACAAGCCGTCATTATTCTCTCACGGAGTCTTATTTAAGCTCGAGCTCAAGCTGTTCGCGCTTCTACATCTTTGTTTCTAGTTGTTTCACAATTTTCTCAATTTTGCAAAATTATATTCTTTTAGAAAAATCTTTTTCTTTTACACAATAAAAGCAAGTATAGTCGAGGCAAAAGGCTTCCAAAATAGTCTGATAAAAAAGACTAGCAGAAACCACGCCCAGTCTAAGACATTGATTGAAAGCTGCAGCAAATCAAACAAAGCAAAATGCCTCTCATTAATAAGGAAGAAGAGTTGCTTTCATATGGTAGACAATAGATAGCTGAGAAACAAAGAAACCTATAGGCATTTTTCACTTTTACAACATTACATAGAGTGGTAGTGGTAAAAAAATAAGTCTCAGGTTGACAAATGATGTGTGATAAAGTGGTGCCATTACCTTGAAAGTGTTGCTTGCCCTCAAGGAGCTTGCAAGCCATTTTGTCACCATTTTTTCTCAACTACCAACAGGCAGCAAGCAGCAACAACAATTTTAGCAAAGAAACAACTGATCTTTTATTTCATCTACTGTTTGTTTCATACAACATAATAGATTATTAGAGCTGAAGGTGGCTTTAGTCAGGCCACGAGCTAATGAGAAGAGCTGCAGCAGAGGATTTTTAAATTTGTTCTTTGTTCTTTTCACACACTTTTTTGTCTTTTTTTTTTTCTTGCTTGGCTTGCTCACTAGACCTTTTGAATCTTTAATGAAAGTTCCGTTCATTCATTAGTGTAGTACATAAAAGGAGAGCATGTGTAATGTTCACAAAAAAGTTTCATCTTCTTCTTTTTTCAAATCACATCGTAGTGTTTTTTTTTCAGAATGTTAAGAACATCAGTAACGCTTCATGGCCTGCGATCTGGGAGACCCGGGTTCGAATCCCGCTCATTGAAAAAGAGCCATAAAGAGTAGGAGGATCACAGATCCTAGAGTTGTTGGGATTTTGTGGTCAGGGGCTGCGTTGGTGCCCAATCTTGCAATGTATTCTCCTGAAATGAATAACAAAAAAAATTTAAAGACGCTTCGCTCGATCGGCCTTCGGCCTCCCTCGCTCCGCTTTAGATCAATTGACATTTTGCATATTTTTGAAACATTTTTGTATTACGTACCTCTGAGTACGTGAACGTTAACTGCGACTTGGTCCCCCAAACTGGGAGCACAGGAGTAAGTGCCAGAATCTGATGGTTTGGCATGTTGAACCACAAGGAAGCTGGCTGTCACATCACCTTTCTCGGTGATAACACTAACGCCACCGCGAGGAGAGTCATAGGAAATTATCTGCAAAAGACAGAAGCTTGAGAGTTGCTTTCTAAGCCATCAAGAAAATGACATAAGACTTACAGCATCGTCATGTCTCCAAAATATGTAAGAGGGAGGTTCGGGGCTGTCAGTGATGATGCAGGTGAGGTTCATGGTGCTACCTTCCTTGAGGTGAATATCTGGACCGCCCAGAATTGCTGTTTTAGGTTCTGGAAATAAGATAACACAATAACTATTTAACGCCTCTCTTCTAATAAACGCACAATGGCGTTAAATATGTAATCTACGGTGTACCTGCAATATTTAGCGTGACGATGTGGCTGTTGGGCGGCGTGGTTGATATTTGGCAAGCATATTTGCCACTGTCCCTATGCGTTGTGGGTTTGATTTGGAGAAGGTAATCCTCCGAGTACAACTTATGTATGGCCTTAAATCTCATATCTGACGTGTAGGTCAACCGGCCGATGGTAAGCAAATGGGTATCGTCATGCCTCAACCACGAAACCTGCAAATAACATTTTGTAAAAGAAAAATACCCAACCCAAGTTGTATTATGTTGTATGTGGTGACTTTGTAGTTCATCAACTTTTGATGGTCAACTGCAGAAGCCGTAACTTCCCAAAGGAGCTCAATGAGCTTGAGGCCTACAGACTAACTTTTTTTTGCGTCAAAAAAGGCCGCAGAAGTAACAGAATGAAGAAGATACAACTGCTGCCCAATTGCAAAGTCCAGAGTAAAAGATTTCTAGGTTCGCTACTCTCGGTTTTGCCAATTATTGCAATTGTCATATTAGAGATAGAGAATGTAATTTTGTAAGTTGCTAGATAAGTAAGCAAGAAGCTTTTCCTAGCTTTATGGGTGTTTTCACACTTTTTTAGAAAAGAAAAAGAAAAAAGACTTACTGTCTTGTTTCCAATATTTTTGACACGACAATTTAAAAGTGCTGTCTTTCCCAATACAGCAGTGACGTCTCCAGAATGATTCAGGTCAAAATAAGGACTAGAGGCTTGTTCCTCGTTTTCCACTCCTCCAGCTCCGCCTCCTCCTTCACTGGACGAGCCCGGGATTTGTGATTTGAGTGCAGGTTGTGCAAGATGGTGTTCCCTTCGTCCTTCATCATTGTTGACAAAAGAGACTGAAGTCGGCCTGGTGTCGTACAATTTGTTCAGATCAGCCTCAATGGATGCATCACGATGCTTGTAACCCCAAACTGCAAAAGAAAAATAAAGTGATTATGAAAAAGTTTCCCATTGGCGTGGCCATTTTTCTAGGTTGGAAAATGGCAGGAACAGAAGCTTCCTATTCAGCAATAATGTCTGCTGCAATCTCCTGAAAGGTATCAGCACAGTTGTATAGAAAGCAAAAAATAGTGCCTGTATTTGGTACACAGCTTGATACACTACCACCTTGAACATAAAAGAGTCACTGTACTCTGTATTTTCAAACTCTTTTGAGGTGCTTTAATGTCGGTTTTATAGGGGTTAGTCATCAGCTGATCAGTAGTGACGTCATCGACCTTGCCTACAGACAGTTACACCACCTGGTGGTTAAGTTTCAGTTATGACTACCCTCTATTGCACTTACTGACCAATACATATCAGGTTTAGCACCAATTTCCAGAGCCTCGGAGTCTGAATTTTGAAGGCCCAGATCGATATTGTGGTCCGCTCTCTAGACAAGTGGCATATTCTAGTGATTTATTTCTCTCTTCTTATGCAGTCTACCCTATTTTAGCCATTAACATAATTTCTGTGGCGTTTCTCTTGCTAGAATACAAAAGATGCAAAAATGATAAAAAAAAACTACACCGACAACAACTTGAGAAGATGAAGAAGAAAAGGGGATGGAGAAGGTATAGTGCATTTTCATTGATGAGGTGTTCCCAAGGGCCTTTTCAGAATTTTAACGAGCTTTTCATCAAGCCTAGGGGTATGACTCAGCACACTCCGGATAACTAAAAAAGCCTATCATGGCCTCCTTTTGTCATCAGGTCTGCTCAGAGAAGACCTTCTTCTTCCCTTCGCCCTTCATTGAAAACTTTTTTCAACTTGAGAATGCCTCACCTTTTAAACTTCATTTCTGATGAATTACAGTTTGATGCAAAATGCGACCTTTTTTTGGGTGGAAAATGCGGTCTTTTTGTGACCCTTTTCCTGGCAAAAATGCTAGGGACTTTTCTCAATAGGCTTATGGTCAAAGAAGCAGACAGTGACAAATCACATAATCCATAGTGACAAAAACTTCAAAAGCAAAGAGGAAGAGAGCTGGAAAGTGGAAAGCTTGTAACACGCTAAAATGCCCTTTTTCTGGTTTTGAAGTCTGCGTACTGCGAACTTTTCTTGTCATCAGCAGCAAACATTTCCTGGGAAAGAAGTGTCCTAAAGATGAATTAATGATACTTCTAAAAAAGTGATTAAATAAATAAATATTGTTTTGTTTTTTCTGAATGACTAGAAGAAGCTAAATATAGGCCTATACATATAATGGTTTCATGCTTGCCTTTCCTTCTGCTTCGCATTGGTGTTCTTAGTGTTAATGTACTACTGCGCTGCTGTTATCCCAGAAGCACAATTAAGTCTGTCTACTAAATGGTCTTTTATTTCCCCTAATGTTTTTCAATTGCGTATCTTATTTCTTCTAAACACAAAGTGTCTGATTTGAATTTTCACCCCAAAACATTTCTTCTGTATGCCTGTATCACCTTACAATTCTACTTGGTGCGTTAAAAGTCCCGTCCAGTGTTATCCTTTACTTTACTTAACTGGTACGGAACTTTTGACGCACCCTGTATCTAAGTATGTCAGTGAGCCATTTTGTTTATGTGCTTAGATATCAGGCTCATTACACTAATCGTCGGAAGGAAGGTCATTTCTCAGTAACTAAAAGCAAAGGGGGACGTAACAAGAGAAAGTAGTGGCAGTGGAAAAAACAGGCAAAAAAGGTTGGTGAAAGCTAAGAGCAGTTGACAGGAAATGAGATGCAGCTACTCTGCTACCAAAGCTGTTTGCAAAACCCTAAATGTATCCAAATATGAATGTTATCCTTTTGGCAATGTGCACCAGCCATTATTGGTGCAGAAATTAAGCACTTTTCTCAAGAGGTTTCTTTCTTTTATGGCCTTTCAGTAACGTTTTTTTTTTCAAATTCAGGACTTGTCAATTTTGCCCTGCCCCACAAAAAAAATGAAAACTAGACTTTTCCTTTTCGTTCAAAGGAAGAAAGCCATGTATTATCTTTTTTGGCCCTGAAGTAGATGCTTGAAAAATGATGGTCGGTTGGCCGAGTTTTTCTGTATGCATGACTGTACTTTGGATTATGATCCACATTTGCAGCTGCTGGATAGGCCTAGACACTGAGTTGAGCTTGGGGAAGGTCGTCTAGAGGTTCAGACTTTCATGCTATCATTGCCACAACAACAAGCATAGGAACACTTTATTCACTAAAGGCCTTTCTTCTTTCTTGCAAGAGCAACATAAACTATTATTACAGAGACACTTTTATTCTTTCTTAATAATGTCCCGGAAAATTTTCTTATTTTAGAACGGCGCGGAAACATTCTACCTGGATTCCGGTCACCTAACTGCTGCGCGCGGCAAATATCAAAGAATCAATTAATTAATTTTAGATCGTTTCTATACAACAAATAGCCAATTTACTACTTTAAAACTATCTTATTTTTCTTTAGAATGGACCTGTATGCATGATATTCTCACAACTCTACAAGTAAATGCAGACAGACCTTTCAACAACAGCTGAGTCCCCTGCTTGCGCACAGAAGGGGGGCCTCATAAAATCTAAAGCTATTTTGCATTTACTACTTGATGGACTGCAAATTCTTTTCCCGCGCGCTCGAAAGAGAGAGAGCAGCAGTGTGAAAAATGCACAGAGAGTAAATTGCACTACTCTTGAAATAGTCCGCAGAAGAGGAGGTGGAGGAGAGCCTCCTTTCGGTTCCCACTTCAAAGGCCCGAGCAGAAGCCTTTGCCGGAGAAAAGGAGTAAGATGAGGCCTCTGCTAGGATCCAGCAGTAGCTCCAGCAAAATTAATTTCCTGTCCACTTCAAAAACCTTGTTGACTTATGACATGCATGTTCCTTTCATACATTTTTATCCATACACAATAGCTCCTCGCTTTGCTTGCATCCTAGCAATGCAAAATGAGACATTTTTGGTAATTTCCACCACTGTGTGTTTTAGCAGTACACTCAAAAAGTCTCAGTTTACAACATTGCGTGTGATGGGAGAGCTACGGTTTGTTTTTAAAGTAATTTGAATTTTCGCGCCAAAAATCAACATCAATTTTGGCCGTTTTTCCAACAGTGTGTTGTACTGTAGATGACTGATGTGATTTTTCACTACTGACAAATCTATTTCTCTTGGGCCATCCAAACAAGGTTTTAGTTTTTGCCTCAGCAAGCTTCTTGTGATTCTGACCATTGAGCAAAAAGCCATTTGGTTGATTGGTTTGCTACTACTACCATCTTGGATTTTCTGCTTGGCTACTGCTGCGCTTTTCCTCTAGCTGCCATTTGGCCATTTATTCTTGCTTCATCTGGAAGTTGTCAATAAAGTGTTAGATTGGCTCTTGCCAAGGTTATAGCGACTTCCCTACTGACTACTGACTGAGAGACATCTTCAGAAAGCAAAACACAATGGTACTAAAGTGATTTTCAGTTTAGCAACTACTTTCTAAAGTTTTCCAATAGAGGTAGGTAGGAAGGGCGCGTAGTGGTACTTGAATGTGCCACCCTCAACAGTTCCAAATAAACTTTGTGCCTCCTTGGTGGAGAAGCCGGCTTTTGGAGATTATTCGACAACTTCCAATCTCAAAAGTAGCAAGTATCTACTACTGCAGCGGTAGTAGTAGTCAATATCCGTAGCCTTGCTTGCTTTTGCTGTCCTACATTTTCCTTCTCTTCTGCTCGTTTGCAGTTTTCTTTTCCCTTTATATACTAGAAGAATCTGAAGGTCTCAACCTTATCTTTGTTCTCTCTTTTCATGACCTACCTATACCGTCAAGAAGAGTCTCAACTCTTTAGACATAAGAATGATTTCTGCTCAGAGTTTGACTTATGATGTTATGGATCATAACTATGAATCCTTCTTACTTAGGTACCTACCTGACTTATGCTATCTTTACTGCCAAGTTCATCCAGGAATCAATTGGGCCAACTTATGGTTCATTCTGTTGGCAACTTCTTCGTTGCCTCAGGAGGACCAATATTCTTTTTTTCCCAATCACCATTCTGCTAATTGTATGCAGTTTTTATTACCCTTATTTAGGCCTTAGCACAACCATCCTACTTATTAGCCTAGCTAGAGGTCTCTGCAAGGCTTTGCAGATAGTATTTATTTGCGGCAAAGCATAAGTTTTTATGCTTTACATTCGTGTTTGGGTTCCATTAACCTTTTTCGCACAGAAGGTTAGGCAGGAGTAGGATTTAGCGCTAGAATAATATCTAAGGTTTTCGAGTGTTCAAATTTCCCCCATATAGTTTTCAAAGAAATTAGAAAGGAGTCTAAGATAAGGCTGAACCTATTTGTCCCTCTAGCATTTGATATGGTGGACCAAAGAGACCCTTGGGAACCTGCCGGAAGACTCAATTTCTTCAAAATGGCATGACAGTAGTACTACATTGCTGTAGACTTTGACGTATAAAAACAGCCTTGTTTTCTGAGTTTTCGGACATTTTTTTCGTGAAGGCTTGGTGAAGGCCAGACTTTAGACAGCATAAGTGAGAACAGAGCCGCAACATTTTCTTCTATAATGCAGTACAACCTGACATTTTTGCAGCTGCAGCATCCAAAAATTGTTATTTGGTTGTAATTCTTGAAATACCGTAGATTACCCATTTCACGCCCCTCTAGTGAAGTAACGCCCAATCATTATCATCCTACAGTATACAGTGTTTTATAAGAATTAACGCCCAAAATTATCAACGCTCGGGCATGTATTAGTTAATCTACTGCAAAACTAAAACTCTATGGTACTGTTACTATGTACATATTTTGGACTTCAAAAAAATATACTTTATCAGTGAAGTTTTTTAAAGCTTGATCCTCTTAGGCTAAATGAGCACACATTAGACTTTTTATGATGATAACTTTTTTTTCTGCACTGAGAGCAGAGCAGGAGGATAAAATTATTAGACCATTTTTTTTCTTTCCTACTACTCCTCTACTCACCCCCACACTACTAGATAGCTCACTGTGCTCAATTTATAGCCTTCTCAGCAAGCTCCACTTTAATATTTCCTCAATCTTGAAGGGATCTGAATTTTAGATGAGAAAGTTGAATCTTTTATGTTTATTATACTGTAGTACTGTAGCAGGCAGCAGCTACTGTATTTTTTAGGCCTTCTTTTAAACAAGGACCCAAAAGTTTGTCAATACTGAGCTGCTACCACAAAAAAAAATACAGAATCACAGCGGCGTTAGCAAACCTGTCAACTGTTCAGAAGAAGAAAGGAAAAGTTTTGGTAAGGTAGAGTTGCTCAAACAAAAAAAAAAGAAATGGGCAAATCTAGTACCACTGTGGGATTACAATAGGATCTAAAAAGAAGCCTAGGCCTTATTTACTGAGCTTTACCAGCAGTCTCAGTAGTCTCAGCTACACAATAATAAAACCCAATCAAGTGTGCTTGTATAAGTGATCTTTCAGTCTAAGGCAAAGATTTTTCTTTGGGGGGAAATTCAATCAGGGCAATGCTACTGCTTCTGATATCATGACCATGACCGTAAAAGGAAACGATGATGGAAAATTAGGTTTGCTGCTGCTTGGAGACTGAGGAAGAAGAAGGCCTCCTTGAAAAGGTTCGCGAGAGGATCGAGGAGGAGACAATTTGCGAGAATGTCTGATAGGGATCAATCTGCTGACAAGTCCCATTTGGCAGTTGGAAAATCCTCAGCAGGTCTTCGTCTAACAAGAATCTCGACTGCATGCTCGAGCTTTTTGATCTCGACAAGTATTTTCATTTTCCAGTTTCGTTTTTATAAGTTTCAGTCTAAATATTTTTTGAATATTTACCTCATTTATTTACAATACAATATTTTAGATGTAAAACGTATTCCATACTTTGCTACATCCATTCTTACAAAAACTTTTTGTCCTGCCAATGCTTCTGAATCCATGCCGATTATCCTTCCACTAATCCTTCTTATACGAATGACCATGAATCATGGTCATGGACTACCCAGTTTTTATATGTAGCCTCTTAATGACCTAGAGCAAAAAGACTCCAGCCACAATTAAAGACTATTTTAGGACTATGTGACGCAGCGTTTGAAAATCACACCAAAAATGACTCATTTGAATTTTCGCGCCAAAAGTACATAATGTTTTTTCTTGTTTGTATAGCTTGGTTTCAAAAGTTTGAATTTTCGTGCCAAAATATGTGTACTAAGAGTACTAATTTCTAGGCCCATACACTACTTTTATTGATCTAACCATCACATTCATGAATGTTGTACATTTGAACTAACATTGAGTCACTAACAGAGTTCCAAAATATGTATAAAGTTGTAGCTCTGTATGTTTTAGTTTTAGAAGTGAAACCTCTTATGTATGCGCAGCTTCGCTAGGAATCAGTGCACTTCTGTGCAATTCTTATCTGTGGCAGAGCAATGGACGAGAAAAGAAAGAAAAAGAACACTCAAAAAAAGTATTTTTTGAGCAATGGACATGTGACTATCTATTCACACAACTTTTTCTATCAAAGCATAAGGACAAGTGATCATTCTAGTCAGTTTGAATTTCTGTACAGCTCACCAATCCAATAAAGGAACCTAAAGGCTAGAGGCCGTTATGACTAAAATTATGCCTACTGCTACGCGCCTGCTTTTGCAATAAATAGAACTTTGTTTTGCATTGCTGTTTGTCTTAGGTCTGAGGTTAGGAGAAATAAGGGTTCCTATGAAAGAAGGAAAGTCTTTATGGCGACAAGAAAGACATGAATGTCTGGTCCTTATGTGCTCAGTCGCCTCCGATGAGTAATAAAAAAGGGAGATGGTGACAGTATATCATTCTTCAATGACTATGTCCATCCCTTGCCTGCGCTTCAGTTCCTGTGCACACAAAAAGGGAAAAAATGGCACAACTTGCTAAAAATACAAAACATTTTTGGTCTGAAATCATATATCATTTTTTGGGTGGAAAAACATAACTTATAAATGGGCATAATACTAGATAGTATCTAACGTTTGTGCTAGATCTAGAGCAAAAAATGAGAAATTGGAAAATGAAGCAATAGAAGAAATATTCTAGTTAGACAATCAGACAACTGATCTTCTGACAATTGTTCAGTTGTTCAAAGATCAGTTATCAAAAGATCAGATGTCTGGAGTTCAGTTTTCTAAACTTCAGGTATCAAAATTCAAAAGTTCAGATGTCCAACTCTCCTTTTAAATGAGAGAACACTTTAAATTCAATTTCAGAAGCATTTCTGTAAAGAAAAGTGATCCTATATGATATGAAGAAAAGACATAAGTGAGATGTAGGAACGTCAGTGGTGGAGAGGGAAAAAGGCAATTGAGAGATAGAAGAATGGCATTTGGGCCGATGCAAGAAGAAGGATCATATTGGACTACCAATTTCTTTTTCACAGCACCAGAAGAAGCAGAAACACCAAACTAGAAAAGACTGAAGGAAGAAGAAGAGAGAAAAAAACCTTACTAACAAAATAAAGCCTTGTTTTTTTACTATCCAAAGCTAGCTCTGCCTTTTTCTGCTGCCTTCTGTTCAAGGTCATAACAAAACTTTGGCCTTAGATCAAACAAAAGAGGCTACCACTCACTCTGTAGCTTGTCTAGTTATGATATTAGATCAACTTATTTGCCATCCAATTCTGTCTGGAGGACAACCAAAAAAACTGTTATCTGTTTTTCATCAAGGTGTGTACTTTTACCTTTCCATTCATATTTTAAAAACCATGCCTTTCATATAGACTTCGGTGGAATTTATGAGAAGGAGGCTAGATGCCATCCTCAGACCTGTCTTGTTTGTTTTAGAAGCCTGTAAGCCTCTATACTTCAATCTAGGCCAAACTGAAGGCAGCAACACAAAGTATTAAAGGCCAGCAGGGAAGGAAGATGTATATCTCTTCATCATCATTCCATATTTCAAAATCAAGATTCATTATTTCAGTGCAATTTTTTTGCACATCTTTTCCAAATGCTTTGAAAGTTCTTTCAAGGAGGAGTCAGAACATCCATGCTGCTGCTTCTGGAACAAGAAGGCCTATACTACAAAGTCGAACCCTAGTCTGTTGAAAGAGTTGATAAAAAGTTTGCTTCAAAGGTCACATGCTTTTAAAGTTTTGCTTTTGCATAGCAAGAAAAAAAAAGTAGAGAAACAGAGCTATAAGGAAGAACTTGGAGAAGATTCTAAGGCTGCTTTTCCTTACTTTTTTGCACAAGCCAAGGCAGGCCTGAATAGCCAAGCTAGCCTGATACTAATCCCCCCAAGATGTGGACACAGAGCTTCAAGTCTATGAGTCGTGAAAAAGATCCTTGTAAGACTATTCTGGCCAAA
The DNA here is from genome assembly GCA_900157175.1 of Oithona nana. Lineage (NCBI taxonomy): Eukaryota > Metazoa > Arthropoda > Copepoda > Cyclopoida > Oithonidae > Oithona > Oithona nana. Next base: position 194,653 of record LT727967.1, read on the forward strand.
AAATCCATATCATTTATGGCTAGCCATGCTTAAACTAAATATATGGTATCTGATATCTCCTCTATCTCATTTTAGGCCTCTTCTTTTGTGTCTCAAAGTGATCCTATTTTCAGAGAGATAAGATTTAATTAGTGGGAGCAAGAAAGGACAAGGATCTCATTTTTCTTACTTTCAAGGATATGTATGGGGAAACTTTGTAAGATGCTTATGCATACTATATCTGTCACCTAGAATACTTTCAGCCTTTCTTTATTAGCCATGTTAGGTAACTTGCCTAAGGAGCTTTCAAGCCTGAAGCTCTACTTAGGATTCATACAAGCCAACACATTTTTTAGCTTCTAAGTAGCCACAATGTAAAGCAATTTTTAGAAAGCAGCTCTCAGAAAATTTGCACCATTTGCAATTAAAGAAAGTTTCAATGAATTAGTTATGTGACTGATCACATAGCTTCAAAACAATAGCAATTATTGTACTATGGAGAACAGAGTGTAGGACGCAAAAAATCCACTTCCAATAAAAAGTAAAATGTTCCCCCTTTTTCGGACATTTCTAACTCAATAGACCTAAAATTACATAAGAGAAAAGTTAAGAAAGTCTGAGCAATAACAGACACAACACTACTGTGGAAAGTAGTAGAGTTTCCCAAGGGAAGGAATAGGTCTACTGAAGCATTGACCCAACTTGAATTATAGTTAGGCCATCAGGACCAGATACATGGGTAGTACAGCTACAGGAAGTCATAAAGAGTCACTTTGGATGTGGGAAATGAGTCAAGCGACCCAATTTCGACAGAAAGCAGTCAGTACTCCTATACTCCCTTGGGACTTCTGCTCTGACCTATCTCCTGCTGCCTTCAAATCAAATTCTTTACCTTTCTCTCTTTTCTCTTGCTTGCACTGAACCCTGTCCCCTCTTGGGTTCCTCATTTTCATTTTCCCCACCAAATTATGGTCTAGGGTGGTAAAAAAGGACTAGATATAAAGATATAGTGCTTTTTCTTCTCTTTGCTGCTGTATATTCAGACCATAGTGCTTTCCCAAAATGAATTTTTGGAGTGAGTGAGTGCTAGAGTTGGGGATATACTCTGTTGACATAGTTTTTTGGAGAAATCCATCTCTCATCCAGCTTGAAGGAGATTGAAAGGGTAAATCAAGGGATGTTGCCCTCAGCATCAGTCCCACGCAGTAAGTACATAGTAGGTCTGCATTTTTGTTCATGGATAAGTGTGTGTATTTCTAAAAGAGAGGATTCTCTTTTAGCAGAGTCCATTAGAAATTAGGTAGAAGATACTCTGAAATATCTTTAGGCCAAAGAAACTTTTGCTTCTAAATGGCTATTAGCTGCGAGTCCTATCTATGCAAGATCTTGTAGAAAATAAATCATGTCAAGGTCTTAGCTACTAAAGAGACCTTTAATGATGTGAGAAGAGATGGTAGTAGTACAAAGAATGCAGAAACTCTTGATGACTCAAGGAAAGAGGCATTTTGTGCTAAACTGAGTCAACAAATACATACTGCTATTCAGATGCTACATATTCAGACACAAATATGTATGAATCAAATCCTTCTAGAATGTTTTGTTCAAGATAAGATAAGAAAAAAAATGTTGTGCATGACGAAAATTGTGATATTTACAAGTAAATTTCATCTTCAGACACAAATAAATTGTGTTTCACTTTTATTTTATTATGTTGCAGGTTTGCTTCTAGTCTCAAATTCAATATCAGATTTTGCAATATATGAGAGAATCATAGGAGGCACCGTGGCGTCTCATGCAGACTTTCCTTTCTTGGTAAAGCAGAGGGCACAAAAAATATTGTTGCACAATTGATTTAGACCTTCATACTATTATTTTTTGTCCCAGGTGGCTTTAAAAATCCGAGCAAATCATTGTTCTAGATTCATCAAGCAGCTGGACTTGATCATTACAGCTGGCCATTGCTGCCAAGTGGCTCAAGATGCTGCAGACTTTTCAATCTATGCTGGAAGTGATAATCTTTACTATAGAAATCAAGTTAGGTCTGCCTACCAATTTGTCATATTTCCAGAATTCAATCAGTCAACATTACAAAATGATATTTGTTTGGTAAAACTTAATGAAAGCCTCATTGCATCCAAAATGGTTCACACTTTACCAATTGAAATTGATGAAGTTGAAGTTGGAACTTATTGTATGATTGCAGGTTGGGGTAAAATTGAGGTACATACAGTGGGTGCTAACAAGTTTGGGTTCAGATCCAAACTTGTTAGGACACCATGTATATATGTATTCTTGGAAGACTTTGGAAGACTTGCGTGCAAACTGCAAATACTACTCCTTCACTTTGAATTCTCTTTGAAATTCTGGGTGACTCTCTCCAAAGAACCTTGAGATTTGTTTCTTCTACTACATCTACTTTTTAGTTTTTTCTTCTTCTTAGGATCAAAGATCAGCTCCTGTCAACAAGCTACGCCAAGTGAGACTACAAGTTCTATCTGCACAGAATTGCTCTGAATATCCAACTACATTTGACAAGCAGACTATGATTTGTGCTGGAGATCAAGTAGGATTTTTAAAGTGCTATGTGCAGAAAGAGCTTCATTTTCAACAAAAGTGACCTAGATTTTTACTATGGCTAAAAGTGCATAGAAACTCATTGAGCAAAGACTATTACCTAATGTAGGACAGCAGTGTTTTTAAAACTACAGTGCATTTTTTTTTTGTTAATTACAGGGAAAGGACTCTTGTAATGGAGATTCTGGTGGTCCTTTGATATGCAATGACAAAGCAATTGGTATTGTTAGCTATGGATGGAGATACCAATTGTGGGTTGTATCCTGCAGTCTACACCAAATTGAAACCCTTCGGAAACTGGATACAAAGTCATGAAATTCTTAAAGAAGAAAATGATGGTACACTAATGGAAATGTTATTTTACATTGTGGCAATTTATGTCTTGGCAATGGGAGTGTTTGTGATTTTTTGCTGGAAAACCAAGGACTTCTTGTGGTCCAAATTTGTAACTATTCTTGGCTGGAATCCACTTCCCACAACAGAACCCACAAGAAGATGAAGTTCTAGCGCAAATTAATCTCTAATCAAAATAAACACAGCATTTGCATACATATCCCTCATTCCACCTTATATTACCCCTAGACACAAAAACCATTTGCATTTTTGAATTTTTAGAACTCTGAAGATAGAGTTGAAATGTGGCTTTACACATCTCTCCTTTGAAGTTGTTATCAAATAGACGAAGTAGAAAGAGACACGAGCCCCTTTTTAATGCCAGTACATAAACGTAGCAAAAGGGCAAAGAAGGGCCATCAGCTCTCCAAGCCTTCATCCAACTCAGCCAAATCCAAACGGAGAGACAAACTAACATACCTGGAAATGGACAAAATATTTTTTTGGTAATGCATTCAAAAACTTTCTTGAGAAAAACTTTTTTTTTCTTTCTTTTTTGAGAGGATAGGAAAGGAGACAGATGAGTACCAAGGTGAAAGCAGGGAAAGAAAACTTTTCTACTGTGAAAATCCTTTGCATTTTAGGATTTTTTTAAAAAGGGGTATTTTGTGATTTCGGCAGGTTTCGCCAAATAATTTTCGAAAAGTAGGAAAGTCAGACAAATTCTGATTTTTTTCGTGTTGCCCTCTATGGCTGCTGATACAGTGTATTTTTTTAGCTGTATGATAACAAAAGCTGAGCATGCATTTCCTTTAAGCTTTTTGCCCATTCCTGTCACGTCGCCATTCCACATGTTACCATTTTTTCACTGCTAAGACCAGAGTCGTACCAAGAAAAAGAAGCACTGGATAGACGAGTATTTCGTAGTATAAAGGCTAAAGCGAGAAAAATTCTGTTTTCTTTCCTTTCATGAGAAATATGGCTTCGCTTCTTGCAACTTTTCTAATTGTTTCTCCCATGGGACTTTTCAATTTTACTCTCTTTTTTTGCAGTTTTTGCCAATATCTCAGTTTTGACCGAGACATGAAAAACTTATTTCCGTTAGTTTATTTGAAGAAAAATGTTGATTTTATTTTTTTTTGCCAGTAGATTCGTATTTTTCTTTTTGCGGTAACTTCTTCTCTCATTTCTTTTGATGGACGTTAATTATACCGACGTCATGCTGTCAAACTGTTATTTTCTTGGCCTTGAATAGAGACACTAATTAAAGTAGAGATGCGTCAGCTTATCAGACCTACTTTTAAAATCATGTTTTGTGATAACGCTACTCTGGAAAAGTAGGGAGTCTAACTTTCGTGCTCAGAACCGTAGGCACGATTTTTGGTTGGTCTTGGGCCTCACTAAGTATTGTAGCTCAGCAGGAAATCACGTTTCTTTTTCTCCTTTAATGAAAGCAGCTAAAGAAGAATTGTGGTAGTCGCTCGGGATGTGATAATGACCCAATTAACATTAATTACGCATGAAAAAAAAAATCAATTATCCGTGACGGTTGCTCCTACAGCACTATTGTGCGCCTCCGAAGAGAAAAGAAAATGAAAGACATGAATAAGTTATGAAGGAATATTTTGTATGGTATAGGCCTATCCTTTCATTATCAGAAAAATTGACTTTCCGAGACCCCAGGCCAGGCGTCCTTTTATTCATGTGAAAGCCTTTGTATGCATTTTTAAACTTTTAACACAGTGTTTCAAAAAAAAAATCAAACGAGTTACGTTAAAATTCATAGAAATCACATTTGAATTTTAACGCCATAAATTGATGCAATTTTGGCTACTTTTGGCGCGAAAATTAGAATTAGATTTTTGTAAAAAAAAAGGCCTTTGTCGAGGCCCACTTTTCTGAACATTAATTTAGGATATCATACATCAACTTGAAATCCTTTTTTTGGGTGTGCAACACCTCCATTAATAAAAAAAGAACAAATGAGCTTTCAGTAGTTAAAAAACGAGGAACGACACACTAAAAATCATGTTATTGATCAATAGTTTGGCGCCTGGCTGCTCAACTACTCTGCTACGCTGCTAAAGCTTTCACTAAATGCACTCGTGCATAAGAGTATTGAGGAATTAATGGCAAAATGCATTGACGCATGGAAAAAATGTCACCCTTAGAAAGCAGCTAGTATCAAACACAGATTAGAGGCTTTTTAGCATTCTCCCCCTCCTCCTATTCTATTCAAGAAACCATTTGGACGAAATAGAAAGCAGCAGCAGCCATATTATTATTCATCTAATGAAGTCTAAAGAAAACTGATTTTTAAAGGAATATTCTGTGATGTAAGAACAAATAAGCTTACGAATGTATCGAAGATTATCTAAAGAGAAGAAGCGGAAAAAGAGGCAATCACGGAAATCCTCTTTGGTTTCTGTAATAAGACTTTGGCTGATCGGAAAACTTTCGGAATAAGTATTTACTTAGGAAACTTTGTCATCTTTCTTTTGGTAATTGTGTTTTAAAGAAAATGCAATTTTTCTTCTACTACATAAATTAGATAGCTACGTATTTTTAGTGTACTTTAAGGATAAGCTCCTCTTGCCCTTTAAGTACTCTTCTTGCTAAAATGCAAAAGGATCTTGCTTAGAGGCCCAAAGAAAGTATCAATGGCGAATATCGATCCGTAGAAACTCATCTGTCTTGGCCAGCAAGAGCAGCCAAAAAGAAGTTGTCAATTTACAACTAAAACGAAATAAATAATGCAGATTTAATCTTCATTTTCTGCTGTCTCTGTTGCGTTCCCAGGCTTTTGACAGTACATATGAATTAGGTATGAAATTGTATGTTAGAAAATTCCCATCTGCTGCTTTTAAGCAAAAGTCTCAATTGGAATATTTTGGGTCCAAAAAGCCAGTCTATAATTGCCCAAGGGACCACCGCGTTTTTTTTTGGTTCAGTGAGCAACACATGAAACCAATCAGCTCTCAATTAATTGGTCTCGCACGAAAACCATAATGCGACAAAAAAAAAGCCTCAACAATCGTCCAAGTTGATGTAAATCGATGAAATTCAGGCGCGCCTTTTAAGGCCATTCGTGAGCTCGTCTTAGAGCTTGTGCTGCTTTCTAAAACTCGCGGAAACGGAATTTGATGGTGCCAATTCCCTCCATTTGACGTCGAGCATCTCTAAACAGATGCTTTAACAAAAAAGAAAAAAATATAACATGAATGTGTGTCTTTCTCACATGTTCATATAAACAGAAGAGAAAATTCATTAAATGCTCTGGCAAAAAAAAAAAGTTTTGTGCACAGGTGCATTTCAAACTTGCAAAATAGAATACTAAACACAAATGTCAACAATTTTAAAGTGGTCTCCAAAACTTTTTGATGATTTATGCTCTTAGCATCAAAACGTGAGAAAGGCGTCGTCCTCCATGATAATTTTTTTTCTTCTCGACCACGAGAAGTATAGTAGAACTGTATACGGTACAACATACTGTTGCCTATTGACCTTCATACTTCAAATGCAAAAGATGCCTGCAGGGTTGCATTGATTAGTCATGATTGAATTTTGGAGGTGGTTTTCAAACATTTTGTGCCCTTCTTGATGTTGTTGAAAGTCTCTAAAACCTGCTTTAGTTTGACTTTTGATGCTTTTCAACATTTTCCCAGGTTTCGTGAGTAGATTGTCAATTGGTTGGGGGGCACTACTGGGCAGCAGCAGCACTGTTCCTTCTGTCCAATTGTAATTGAGTTAAGAAGAGGCCAGTTTTCCTAAGGCCCTTTTGTTGGAAAATCCAGTTGAGGACTACTACCGTGTGTGTGCTTGGATGCTGACAATGTGATTACTGAGGGTTACACAACTTTTCATATGCTGGCCAACAATCCTCAGTTGCTCTAGCTTTTATGAGGGACATTGCAGTAGCATCTCAAAATGAGCCTCCTACCATGTGTTGCTTTTGCTTAATAGGGTCATTTCATACCAGTATATCTCCTCTCAGCCTTCTCTTTTGTTTCTGGCTGCTACTGCTATTGCAAATAAACCTTGAAAAAAAGCAGAAGAACTCTTGCCAGAGATCCACTTTTTGGTCCTAAAAGAGGTCAAGTAGAGGCAGATGATAAGGAATCATCTATCAATTCAACACTGGCCTCTTCAAAACTTGACCTCAGAACTCAGATAGGGAAAAAACTTTTTGCTGCCTTCTTCTCTTCCTTCGTTATAGAGTAACATTTTTCTTTCCCTTTTTTCTGATGCCATTATTTACAGGGTGTGCCTTAGTTCTACTGCCAAAACCTTAGCAGTATCCTTATCAATAATTCATTCATTTTCGACCACTCTTTTCTATTCTTCTTTTGCTGCTGCCTCTATGCGTCATAATATGATTTTTTGGCAGAGCAAATTATTCATGCATGACTGCAAAAAACTTACTCTTCTCCTCTTCTATACTCTACTTTAGTTCATCCATGCGAATTCAGAAAGCCTGCTGCTGCCTTTTGGTAATTGACGAGGAGTTCTCTACCAGGAAAAGAAAAAGTTTTCCACAAAAATATGAAGGTCCCTTCTGCTGCTTTTTAAAACAATTCTATGATATGATTTAGTTGCCCATAAAGACTTTTTTACAAACACTGTGGGACGAGATAGATCTGTAGCGAACTAGCGAGGCTTGAGATGCTCATGTATTTTTGACCTGAGCTGTGTTTTGAGCCTGGATTTTAGGAGTGGGCGACCATGACCATTTATTTCCATTACCTTGTCAACAAGAACGTGTGCTAGTCTCAGATTAAGATGGTACTACCAAGCAGGAGGAGGTGAGCTACTTTGTCAAGACGTCTGGCTCTTGATTCAATGAGACACCTTTCAGCTTTTCCTGGACTCAAGAGAGGTCTTTTTGTTTTTAAGGTGTAGTAGCAACTTAATTGTGTCTTTCTCTTTGAATCTCCTACAGTGCTGATACATGATGTCATTTTTCATCTGGCTGACTCAGAGAGAAGAAGGAACAACAAAGTCATTTATCTTTAAAGATTTGCTTTTGACTTTGGCTATACAATGTATAGGGGAAGGAGCTTGTGGCATGATTTGTTAGTAGAGACTTTGAGGGGCCTTGGGGCTCTCTTCTTCCTTTTCCATTCTTCTCTACTTCCAAACCTTGACACACTTCACATTAGGGCAAAGAATCATTTTTGGCACATAAATTCTAGTAAAATTAAAGAAACATTTGAATTGTTTAACCCAAAATACTGGAATGCAAGGATTTTCAAAATTGATTTTTGGCGCGAAAATTCAAATACCGTATTTACTGGAATTATAGCCCGGGCTATAATAAAAAATCCGATGTCTGAGGGGGGCCTAAATTCAAGTATGGGCCTTAATTCGAGTATGGGCCTTAATTCCCNCCGTATTTACTGGAATTATAGCCCGGGCTATAATAAAAATTCCGATGTCTGAGGGGGGCCTAAATTCAAGTATGGGCCTTAATTCGAGTATGGGCCTTAATTCCCAAGTCTTTATTTTGACGAATTTCCTAAGTAAGTAAAATGTGAAAAGATACAAGAGAAATCAGTTATCTGCACTACGTTTTGCACACATTTTGATGTGTAATAGAGAACAACGCTAATAGAACTGAAAGAAACGCGCGTGTCTGTCAACCCAATTGTCTTACGAGGCTACGATTCGCTACTTTAATCCAAAATTCAATCAGCTATGGGCCTTAAGTCGAGTATGGGCCATAATTCCTACTAATTATTTTCGACTGGGCTTTTATTCGAGTATGGGGCTTAATTCGAGTATTAGCTATAATTCCAGTAAATACGGTATTTTAGTTATTTCTAACTACTGTGAACTATTTATTTTTAGCGTGAAAATTCCAAAATCTGAGTCGGCAAGTTTGTTTTCAAACAAAATCTAATTTTAGGACAAAAAATAGGCTACTGCCTCAGTGTGCACAATTGTATTCTGATTTCTTTGAAGTCTGATGAAAAATTTATAAGATAAATATATAAATAGAATACTAAGACATTTTGCAATGAATTATTCTTTCTGCATAATATATTTTGGATAGTACTATCTGAAATCTCAAAGGAGTCTCTTTTCAAAGTCCCTTGAGAGTCTACTCAAGGTCTGCTGTCCTTTCTGTGGTAATATCCCATTTATTTGGGTGGTGGCCCGTTCTCTAGTCTCTCGCTTCTTCTCAGAAGATGCGATGCGGCTATGGATAAAAGCCATAAGAGCATGAAAATGGCAAGATGAAGGAAGTTGCTAAGTGAATAAGGAGATTTTCGTATGGGTACTACCTATATTCTCTTATGCTGTCTGGCTTTATCTCAAAAGTTCCGGAAATGAATAGTCATCATGCTAAATGGATGACATTTCCTGACTTTGCCTTCTCTTCATTGGATAAAGGTGGAAGCAAGAAGACAGAATACATTCAATGTAAGCCTAAATGAATAGAGTGATGCCTGTAAAAATTATCTGAAAGTATCCAAATGTATCTAGAAGTCCAAATATATCCAGATGTATCCAGATTATCTAAATGTATCCAGATTATCTAAATGTATCCAGATTATCTAAATGTATCCAGATGTATCCTGAAGTCCAAATGTATCCAGATGTATCCAGTAGTCCAAATACATCCTGAAGTCCAAATGTATCCAGATGTATTCTGCTGTATTTGCCTCTCTCTGGTTGTTTCCTTAGGTCCAAATGATCAAGTTTTTACATCGAACTTTCAAGAGTTCAAAAAGATGATTTACTCTAGTGTAATTTAGGTTTACCAAATATTTAATGATGTTTAGCAGCATTGTTATTTTTCTTGTTCTGCTAGCATTAATTTCCTTCTGTGACTTAGTCAGCTTACCTGGAAATGAAAGAAAATCAATGAAGTAGAGCATAGAAAGAGGAAAGAAGAGACACAACATGGAATTGTCAATTGTGTTACCTCTAGCTGTCATCCTTTTAGACAATAGAAAAACTATATTGTGCCAGACAACTACTACTATAATTGCTAGTCTTTAGCATGAAAGAGTTATTTAGCCTTGGATTTATGGAGCTCATGGGAGAGCCAGAGCTTTCCAAATTAGCTCATAGTCAAATTAGCTTTATGTGCTGATGCCAGTCTCTTCCTCGTTTGTTTTTTTGGCACAAGAGCTCCTTTTGCCAGTTTATCGATAAGACCCCCCTGCCTACCCACCACTCTACTGGCTTTGCATTTTAAAACAAGTAGAGTTGGAGGAGAAGCTCTTAATTTCATCTCAATTACTTTAAGACTCCTCCTACAACTACTTTAGAAGCTTTACAACCTTGAAATGAATTTCTATCCTCTGCTGGTCAACTTCATAGTGGTGAAAAATGGTTCCCTAGAGCTCTTGTTTTCACGCCATGCTGCAATTTGTTGCAGCTTTTGCACAAACATAAAAGCCTAAAGGAGGATATGAGACAAACTTTTCTAAAAGCTTTTTAAAATTCAAAGATTCTTTGCATTATCTAAATCAGGTAAAACTGACACACAATCGTGACCAATATGGTGACTGGTGAGCCAATTTTGTAAAAAAAAAATGAATGCACATTTAGGCCTCATGGTTCTACTTTTTTTTTATGTTTACTATGATAAATTGACCAACAAATCCTGTTAATGCAGTTTCTCATAAATCAGGGGAATTAGCTCCATCTGCTTACCTTCCTTTTCCTACTCTCCTACTGTGCCATTTTTTGCTAACTTTTAGCAGTCATTTTAGGCATAGCTGCTATACTATGCGAGTGGCAGCAGCAGATTGAAAGACTTGATTTGAGGGGGTGTATATCTCAGCAGGCAATTTCTAACTTCTGTATGGATCAATTTGTCATTCCGTGTGTTCACAAAGCTGAGAGTCTAATGTGATTACTAATATATTTAGGGAAAAGGCAAGCAGAAAGCTCAGACTTTAGAAGCCTTCTTCTTCAGTGCTTTCCTACTTTCAACACTGTTGAACACTGACTCCTTCTTTCCAAAACTCCCTTGGTTCCTACCACCCAAAAATATTTTGAGGTAAAAGTAGGGAACAAAGATTCTTGCTCTACTTTCTATAGTAGCAAAATCTTGGTTAGAGTGTCTAATGTTACAAAAATAGGTTGAGAACTCTTTTGTGAAACCGGATCCACCCTAATATATACAGGATGCTTTGACTGCAGTCAGTAAATTACTCAGCTCCCTCTTACAAAATCTAGGTCTCACTCTCCTGCTCTATCTCTCAGTTTCCACTATTCTCATCGATTTTTGCACTTGAAGTGAGTCCCATTTTTTACGCCAATAGTGCTAGAGGTTTGTGGGTGGTAGTGGGTAAGAAAAGGGAAAAGCAAGGGGGAAGCATTGTGAAGAAAAATATGTACACTTCAAAGATCCCTTTTTTATGGTAGCTACTTTTGTGTCCCATTTCTGCTTTTTTTTGAGAGCAAGTGCTTATTGTTTAATGTCTTTCTCCTCCTCCCCCAAGTTTCACTAACTCTCGAGTCTTGAAAAACAGGGGGTGGATTATGGATTTTAATCTAGAATCTTTGGCACTTTGTGTAGTTTAGCATCAGCTTTAGCTCCTCTCTTCTAGCTTCTCTAATGCACATGAGTTAATTGGATTTTAATAGTTGTCACCCGCATTTCTGCCAGGCATGATGCATTTAAAAGTTGTTTTGTGTGGTGCAAAACTATAGTATATTGTCCTCTACTTCTATCCTACTACTTTACTCTCAAGCTCCTTTTACTTTACACATGTTGAGAGTTGATGCCAAAAAAATCCACATGGCTATAGGAGGCTCTAAATATATCTTAGCTTGTAACGATTGTGCACTATAAATCTGCAATGAAATGGAGTGTAACAAGTATCTTTTTCCAATATTGATTCCTAGCTTTGTGGGACTTTAAAATCCTCACCCTAAAGAGACCTTATAGGGTTATTGACTTTTTACAGATTCCTCAGGACTTTTAGAATTTCAAATGATTCAAAGAGTGGCCAAATGGATACCTTAATGGTTGAAAAACGAGACACTCTAATCCAGGATTCTAGGCCTTGCCAAAAAAAAATAAAAATCTCACAGGAAGGGCCTTAAAAAGATACAAAAAATGTATCGAAATCGATTTCTCGAGTACATCAGGAAGTATAGAAGAGCCTTGAAGAAGAAGCTTCAAAGCCAATCCGGTGGTACTTTAAGGTAGAAGCCAAATTCTATTCTGAAACATCTTTGCCTTGAGCCAATTTTTTGTTGCCCCTTAAGAATTGTTGTAGGCACATTTTACCCTAGATATTGGCAGGAAGAAGGCAAAGCTCTGAAGAGAAGAAAAGACGAGGGCTCCTTCAATGCATGCTTTTTTTGTTTGCATATACCAACCTTCAGCACTAGTACATACTACACTTGTATACTACACTGATAAGCTTTTCCTTTTGTGCCTCATAATTAGAACTATGGGGAGGATATTAACCTACATGCCTCTTCTTTCACAAAACATGATGATGCCTATTGTACTTATGCTTTGCAAATATAATTCCTGCATTATTTTTTCTGTCCACATATTTGATGTGTTCTTTGTTCTCTAGGTTATTTAGGGTAGTTCACAGAGTTTGAAAATATGGCTCAAAAGTATCATTTAAAAAAAATGAGACTTTTTGATTGAATTTCAAATGTTGTGCATTATGAATTTTAAAAGGTTGTCTGCTGAGACACTTCTGTCTGTACTGCAAATGTTTGTGCTTCAGACTTCAGGAAGTGTGGGAAATGCTACAAGCTGAGCTTAGATGTTTTCCCATTGTATTGACACACGCAAGGAATCTCATGTCGCCTTTCCTTCCTCTATTTCTGACTCTGATTCTTGTATACTTTTTCTCTTCTGCCATCAAAACATGTCACTTGTTTGTTTAGCCACTGGCAGTATATCATCCAAAGCTGCTTCATTCCCCCTGACAGTAGAGTGTCTATTGATCTGACATGTTTGGGTCAATAATTCAGCAGATTATGTAGCTTCTCAAATATCTTGCTTTCGTTACCCTAGATAGAAGCCCTTTCAAGCCACATGATCAAATAACAATTAGCATTTGAGGTCAAATGGAATTCAAGGAGAGTGAAAGTAACCCTACCCTAAAGAAGACCAAAACAAAAGTCATTGAAAATCGTCAAAAATTTGCCATTTGGCATCTTTCTTTTTTAATTTCATAATAAACGTAGCTGGCGCTTCGCTCGCAATAATATTAAAAAGGGGGAATTTTTGAATTTTGCTTTCTGTAAAAAATGATGAAGAAGAATTGTGTTGCGTCCGTCATATCGATTTAGCGCGAGATGCTTTCTCACCTCGACAACCCGTGGGAAACCTAGAGATCCACCTTTAGCGCAAAAAAACTTTTGGTTCTTTCCAAGATTGGATGAAAAGATGATGGAGAAAGATTTTCTACACCCGCCAATCCACAGATGAAGCCATATATTCAGACCATCCCCAAGGTCGATTGATTCCCTCAACAAAAAACAGCAGATCAGATGGATGGAAAAGAAGAGAAAATCCACTCAGATTACACACTTTCTAAGCTTAGAACGCATGTTTTTAGGATATAAAATATCCCCTTCTTCTCTAAAAGAAGTATGCAAAATTCAACGAAGCACTCGCAAGAATTGATCTTTTAACTTTAAAACTGCATTGGATGAATATTTCAACAGATTTCAAAAGAATGAATGCTTTCTTTTTCTGGATACAAAAAACACATAAAATTGCTGGATAGATGGCGTTACTAAATACTTCAAGAACAGCGGAAAATGTCAGAAATTGCAATAGCGCAATAATAAAATTAATTTTGTTAGAGAGAAGAACTGAACATGAGATTAATAGAGTTTTAGTGTTGCACACACATTTCTCACATGTCATTATTGACAAAGTGAAATTATTCGTGAAAATGCACTCGGAGAGAAGAAGGAGAAGAGGGAAAATTGGTCCAATTTAGAAAGAGTTAGGAGAAGAGGTGTGGTTCTTCTTCATCCATCTGAAAATCCAACGAAGAAATGCATCGAAAAAAAACTTTTTTATAGCCAAATTTGGCGAACAGACAGCATCTCGCTTGTCATTTGACTCATTTGGAACTAATCATCTTCCCTTTTTCTTGTAAAAAGTTTGAAACTTTTCACACTATAAGCGCGAGCTAAGGTTAAAAAGTTTGAAAATNTTGCCAAAGAACAACAACAACAACAACAATTTTAAAGATGTAGAAGCGCGAGCAGCTTGAGCTCGCGCTTAAAAACTAGAATTTTGTTGGTCGAAAAATCATGGTAGAGATGATGAGGGCCTTTGCCGCCAAACTACAATCATTATGGAACCAGAGCCAAAAACGCTAACGGGGTCAAAGGAAACTCTAAAAAATACATAATACATGTCTGGAAACTTTGCGTTTTAGGGTAAGCTGTGCTGCGGTTTGTAGTAAAAAGATTGGCTTACAACTTGGCACTAACTTGACATTTGGCAAAAAGGTGGAATACTCACTCTTCCCCCTGCTGAATTTCAAAGATACTATTGCTGCTATGTGGTGCAAGAAATCAATAGGCCATCATTTTCTATCTTTTCGCCCAAAAAATGTGACAAGACTAAAACTTTTTCGACAAGCAAAGTGGTCAAAAGTTTTGGTAGAGCAGGAGGAAGCAACGGCCAACTCTAGTAGCGAGAATGAAAGAAATAGAAAAGAAGGGTGGAAACAAAAGTGTCACGAATACTAGAAAGGTCCAGCAGAGAACTATAAAAACTATTGCTGGGCAAAGAAAATGAACATTTATTTGTAGGAAAGCCGTGTCTAAGTAACGTACTAAAGAGAAATTGTTGAGTCGCTCGGTTTGGTATCCGCAACCATCCGCACTCAAGCGTAGGCTACGATAATGAGTGTAGTTGATATTATACATACAAATTGTAAGGATATGTATTTTTTGTTCAATAATACAGTATTCCTGACCTCTTTATAGCTTTGGATGACACGCAAAATGAGGTTGGTTTTGGAGCAGCAAAAAAAACAGAACGATAAAAAATGTCGCCTTGCTCTAGCACTAAGTTATCACTTTTCCGGTAGATGGCTTCCTCATAATAACGTTGCTACACAATACAAACTTTTCGGCCCCCGAAACTTGAGATCCATGAAGATCAACAAAACTTGACATTGTGTCCTCTGCACTCTGTCTCTGCCTGACGCTACTTTGTGACAAGTTAGAGGCGCTTTTTTGATGATGTCGATAATATGCAATTCAAGTCACCTTTTAGAACCTACTTAGCTTCTTTAATGAGACAATTTAGAGTTTCGTTAAATAAAATAGAAATTATTTACCTGATGTTTCGCTTTACAATACTTTGACACCCCGTCAAATTGTTCCGACTATTCTGACTTCTCTGCTGGGTCAACTTGCTCAGCTAAAATTTGTTTTACTAGACTAAAAACTTGAAAAACACCAAGAATATGAAAAAATGCCAATTTGCACCTTCGAAATTCTATTTTATATTCAAGTGCTTTGAAGTGGTTTTGAAAAGTTCAACATGTCAGTCACGTTCTTCCACGATTAAGGTCGCTCCTCGGTGAAGATCTAGTGGATCCAGTCTTTGTCAAAAACTTTGTATAACAATGTCGTGTTGGAGAGCAAAGCAGTCAGCAGAGAGTAGCGCAAAGTAGGAGCGCAGAGAAAAATCGCATGTTTCTAACAATTTTCAGGCCTTTTCTGCACGCGAAAATGTAAAGACCACTAATAGAACCTTACAATCCGCAGAGTAACGCCTCTTTTCAGTTCACCCAAAATTACCCAAGATTGTTGGAACTTTGACTGTTTCTCTATCATTGTGGGGACTATATCTAATAATTCAGTTTGAACTTTTCATCACTGTTCAAAATGAAAAGGAATTCTTCAAACTTTTAGACAAAAAGGGCATAAACCTGAAAAAGTGTATAGTAACTTCTACTACACCATATCCAAGATTAAAAAAGAAAGCCTGAGTTTTTTAAGAGCTCACCACAGCCATTTCGCACTTGGAGAGACTGACTTGGAGAGTTGGGCCTAGGCTCTTTTATTGTGACTGCTGCCTTTTTGCCTAGTCCAAAGCCACTGCAAAATGACTCTAGATCAAGAGAATGCACTTTTTATTGAGCAAAAGAGGCAACAGTAGGGCTTACATTTACTGCAATTATTTCTTGCAGTCTGTTAAATCTGATGAAAATAAGTAGGTAAATAATATCTGCTCTTCAAAAGTGTCAGATTTATTAGTCATGATATTTAATAGGTTAGATAGGTTATCAAAAATGTCCAGCAAATACTACTTGTCTTCAATGTATTAGATGTTGTTTTCCAACAATGGAAATGATCTAAGTCAAGAGTTTGTTGATCAGGAAGGCAGCCAAAAAATAAGATATCCAATTTCAATTAACGCCTCTTTTGGCTCTACTCCAGCCCATTTTCTTATGGTTCCTTATTGATGCTTTTTCTTCTTCCTTATATAAGTTGTGTTTTGAGTGGCTGACTTTTGAAAAGAAAATATGAGCCTGACCTAGTTATGATTTTTTAGGACTTTGAGAAATTCACAGACACCTACACTACTTTAGAACTTAATCCATATTTTTTTTCTAGATCTTCTCTCAGAGGAGCTTTACATGTCATCATCAAAGGCAAGAACTACTCCTCCTCCTCCACTTCAAAGCCATTATGCCAGGATGGCTTCAAAGTTAGCCTAGAGTAGAAGATGCTTGCTTTTCCTTTAAAGCAACTCTATGTAAACAGACATGTCACCTGTAACACTCACTAAAATTGTTAGTTAGTGTTTATATTGCATTAAAGAACTTTAAAAAGCCTTCTACTAATTGTGTTGCTTTTAGAGCTCAAGACATGAGACAAAGATGTCAAGTTCTCATTACATCATAACTTTTTGCTTACAAAGCCAAAAAGATGCAGCAGCCATCTAGTCTACTCGTATCAAAAGAGAATGCACTAAGACTAACCAAAAAACGAGAAAAGATCTGCTGGGATAATGGAAAGTGACATCTTTAAAGGGCACTTTTAAAAGAGAGAAGAAGATGGGATCTTAGCTTGCTACTTTTTTCAGTATTACAGCAGTATTTATTGGCAGCAATTTTTTGCATTCTCAGACTCCGGTCCCAGACAAGCTACAATTTAGTAGAAAAGGCAACTTTTTTTGAAATTCTTTTTGAAGACAGTGGAGAAAGAAAAGGGAATGATGGTGCAAGCAACAAAGAAGCATGGGCTTAAAAATCACTGTTAAAAGTTATGTGGATTAGATGCTATGCTGAGATTTTTGCAAAAATGCTGGAAATATCTCTTGTTTCCACAACTTTTGCAGTGGAGAAAGAGAGCTAGAATGCATTTTGCATCCCAACTCTAATTGTGTAAGAGTCTCTAACTAAGATCCTACTAGTACCACTCTTCAACTAGGGAAGAACCAACTCAGAAGAGCTGATGAGGGACTTTAATTGTATCATATTCCTCCCATGGTAAGACAACATTAGTAAGAGTAAAGTAACCTAAATTCAACTGAATGTGATGATGGCTGAATTCAACTCAAATGACTGAATACAAGATTTACAGATGCCTTCTAACCAAAACTAAATATAGCTAAAGCTACTTCAATTAAAATAGAAAATATACTCCAGAAATACTGCACTGTTGCAAAACTTGTAACCACATGCAAAACCCATGTTACTCTCATATGCTAGTGGTTTGCCTCCTCCTGTCTCCCTCCTTTTGGGGCTGAACCGGGAATATCCCACCGGAGATCTGATTATCTGATCATTTTTGCATTTTCTCTTGCCATCTGCTCTCTTGCAGTGCTGCTGGACCATCCAACCATCTCATGGGACCGCACAAGGGTAAGTACAGAAGTAGGCGGAAAGAGAATTTACAGGTCTGTTGTCCCATAACAACAGCTGTTGCACTTTAATCTTGTATTTCCCTTTATTACCTAAAGTTTAGCAAATTCTTGCTATAATAGCGTCCCAAATTTAAGACCAATTACTTAAAACTGCCATTTGAGTAGCACAAGAAAGGAGGTGGTGAAAATGGAATTCTGTTATCGGATTTCATTGAAGGGAAAAGCACTTTATGGTTTTATCGTGGGGTGTTTGATAGCATCTTTGGCTAATGTGCAGGTTTTTTACTGGTCTTCCACTTTCCAGCAAAAATAAGAGTCGAGTACTAGGGGGAACGGGAAAAGGCTAAGGTTTTTTGCTACACTCTAATGCTCTTACAATTATACTTTTTCCATTGAAGATCTGACAAAAGATAAGGAACAGTCCCCTATGCAATTACACAAAAGAAAGTCTTCAACCACAAAAGAAGTTTTGTCATATTCTTTTTCTCTTTTTGTATGATTAGAAATGATATAGCAAAGCTTGGTTTTTCAAAAAATAGATCTTTGGGTTTTTCTTTTTTGAGTATAATAGCTTAAAAGAATCCGGATGACTTCAGGAACACGTTGAGCACCTTTTCGAAACATTGTCCAGATAGGATGTCCAGACAAGAGGTGTATCCAATTTATTAGTACCTGTCAGCCACGATGTCCAGATAGTAGTACGAACACTGTACAAATACTGAATGCATGAAATGTAATCTAAGTCATCTAAGTAACAAGTGACTTTTGGATTACAAATAGGAACTTTTTGGTTTTGTCAGACTAGATTGATTGTAAGTAAATGATGAATAACACTTATGCGTCTTACCTGGTGTGGAAGAAGAAGAAGCTAAGAGAATGAGAATAGCAGCAAGATGAATTGTATTAAATCTCCTCATGGTGGTTTCCTTCACATTATTATTCACTACTGTTAAGAACACTAGAATAGAACAGGGTGTTTTCTTGTCCTAAGCTGGCGAGCAACTGCTTTCCCAAAACCAGCGAAGTAAACGGCAAACCGACGCAACGCTTGCCGTTCTCCTCAGCGGTAGTAGCAACAGCAGCAGCCTAGATGTCGCTCTTCTTCTAACGCATGCACAAGTCAGTGAGCAAAAGCACGGAATACTGAACAGCAGAGTAGTAGGAAGAAAACTTGACCACCACAGGATGGTTCTATGCCATTTGCCATTCTCTTTTCCTTGCAAAAAAATACTTGAGAATGCCACTGAATTACCAAATGCAATTTAATGAATTTTTCTCAAAGTATGTCTATTCCTGGCCTGTTATTATGCATTGGTTGGTACATACTTACATAGTAAAGTGTTTGAAAATCACTTTAAAAGTCTCATTTTATTACATTGCAAGCAAAGTTTTTTTAAGTCCAAATATTTGAATCTGTATAGATGACATTTTGACCATTTATGGTACGAAAATTGAAACGTGACATTCTTAACGATTTTCAAACACAGTGTACTGTAATACATGCTTTGTTTCAACAGTTTGCCCTAGTTTATGAATTACATGAGTCCAAAAGTTGGCTAATAGTAAACAAGGTTGCAACGCACGTATGTGTACTTTTTGGAAGCACCCCCACAAATGAAAATGAAGCAAAAAATAGAGGCTGTAGTACTATGTCATGCTTTTGTGCACGTGTCTACAATATGACAGACGTCTAAATGAAGAAGGCAGTAAAGCCTTCGGCGTAATGAAGCATGAAAGTTTAAGGCAACATGAAAGCTAAAGAAGAATGAAGACGGAATATCAAGGCCTCGAAAAGGCACTAGAACAGAGTACTGTTCTTCAATAAATGTTTCTGCCTCTCCAAAAATGTCTGTATCGGCTACAACTTTTAAAAAGGTCTAGGAGTGGTGTAATCAGTCTTAGCTTTGCTTGCTTGGAGACAAGGGACTTAGATTTACAAATAGTATCAGTGTGCTACCTTCAATTTCTAAGATGCGATGCCAGAAGCCTTTGGTTTCTGCTAGAAATTGCCGGTGGTATTAAAACGCGGCCTCGCAGCCTGCGCAGCCTGAGCAGCCTGAGGCCAGGCTGCGGAATAAAGAGCAGCCTGGCTAATTTTTCGCAATTTTCAAGAAATTCCTAGGCCGTGTTTTAGTTTTTGATAAAACGCAGCCTGCCATATAATAAAACGCAGCCTGGATTTCAGGCTACAGTTAGGTCAGATTATGTTATACAGTCAGACCTCGATTTAGTGTAATTGTTGGTCATCCAACTTTTCTACACTTTTACTCTTTACACTAAAGCTACTCTTTTTGATTGGGGTCAAAGGTCACTAGTTATGATGCATGGATAATGGATATATATTGGGATTCGCTTACATATATGAATAGATTCTTGGTACACAGCAATCTAACTATATATTTCTCCAAACCACAAAGTTGTCTGTCCTTACGGATGAGGGCTATACAAATCCACAGTTTTAAAGCTAGGAGGTCGAAACTTTGCATGTGGCCTCTACTCATCGTGAGGATGACACTGAGCGTGTAGGTATCCAATAAGGCCGTGTTGAGGTGGGATTTTGTGATGTAAAGTGGTCCGTGTTAACACGCTTATTAGATTCTCTAGAGTACTGGTGTAGATTTGCTCCCGCAGGGTTAGGTGATATCAAATGTGACTTAGGTTGGGTAAGGATAGGTAATATGTAAAAAATAGGTTGGTAGTTGTTGCTTAAAACCGGTGGTATTAAAGCGCGGCCTCGCAGCCTGCGCAGCCTGAGCAGTCTGAGGCCAGACTGCGGATTAAAGAGCATTAAAAAGCAGCCTGGCTCATTTTTCGAATTTTTCAAAAAATTCCTAGGCCTCGTTTTAGTTTTTGATAAAACGCAGCCTGCCATAAAATAAAACGCAGCCTGGATTTTAGGCAATAGTTAGGTCAGATTATGTTATAATTTGGTATAGGACTATATGTTAGGTTATAGGAAGGCCTTGCTAGGTTTGTACATTTTTAGCTTTATTTTTTATTTTCCTGATAGTGAGCACAGCTTGTTACTCTAGTCTGCCTATTAACCATGATAACACGAAACATATTTTTGGCTAGTTTTAACAAGCTGCGCTTATTATCAGAAATCATGAATAAGCTTGGATGCTTTTTGTGTCTTTCTTATAGTGAGACCTTGGTTTTTGATTTCTGCTAATGTCAATCTTTCATAGGCTAAAGGTGGTGTAGATTTGCTCCAGCTTGGTTAGGAGTTAGGTGAAAGAGAGCAAAGATTTGTTTGCGTAATTAAGTCCTACCGAACCAAATAGTAGGTTATGGTTTTAAGTTAGGTAGGTTATAGTTAGGCCATTTTAGGTTATAGTTAGGTCAGATTAGATTATAGTTGGGTTAGATTATTCTAAAGCTAAAGTGATTCCAGTCTGTGCTTTATTATATTGCAGGCTGCGTTTTAGTAAAAAATAAAACGCAGCCTAAAGATCTGTAAGTTTTTGGAAAGTTCCTTAGGCTGCTCAGGCTGCGCAGGCTGCGCAGGCTGCCAGGCCGCGTTTTAATACCACCCGAAATTGCACAATGGTTGAAAACCATCAAAAATGTCGCATTCCATTTTTCAAGCCAAATTGAATATTTGATTCGTTTGTATCGCTAACTTTACGAATATTTGAATTTTCGCGCCTAAAAGGAGCAAAATTGCACTTGTATGTAGATAACAAAAATGTTGATTTTAAGCGCGAAGTGATTTTCAAGCCACTGTGAATTGAAAAGGTCGTAAAGTCTGAACTGTAATAAAAATGCAGGAAATAATGTGCTTTTGGAAAATGGTTTAATATAGCTGAGGAGAGAGAAATTGCACTATGTACTACCGTCTTGTGTCATAAATGGTCATAATGTTCTTACCCAACAGCTAGAAAGCCTAGAAACAGTTGAAAGAAAAAGAGAATTGCTCTCGCGCTGCTCTGAGTGCAAAGTAGAAATTGTTGAAGAAAAGAATAAGAAGAAGGAAGTCATTCTACTCTAGCCGAAAAGAACAATATAAAAACAGTATAATAAAAGTGTATTCTACATACATACAAAAAGGGGAGGGTGAGTCTCGTCTCTACCACTGGCGGGTTTTTAAACAATAGCTTCATTTGCTTTCAAAATCTCCCCTCGCTAGAAGTTGCCAAAAGATCTATAATTTGACAACTGTCCAGTTTTGGCAGGACCAGATTTTGAGATTTGCTAGAGTCGTCGTCCCTTTCAAAATGCAAAACTTCAGCACAAAGTGCCCTACTTGTCAAAGAGTTGCACCGCGTGCACAGAACAAGGGGGTCGAGGAGATAGATACTAAAATATTTTACATAACTACATATACAACCTCGTTGATCAATCTAGTCACTTCTCTTGAGACTTTGAATAAGTATCTCTCGTGAGCGTGATTCAGAAGTAGGTAATTAATGGGTGAGGCCGGCGCTTTCGAAATGACTCAATAATCACTCAAGTATTCAAGGTCAGTATTATACTATTTCTGGTATCTGATACAGTGTTTAGGTATTCATGAATCCCATGGGAAACTTTCACCACAAGTAACTCCTTCCTTTCCTTTTCATAAATTAAAATATGCAGTATTTCTTTCATAAATGTATGAACTAACACTGCATTGTCAACTCAAGTCTCATTTTCAGTAGGGTGACTCAAGTTTTTGGTATTTTATTTTGACAAAATTTCTAGCCATTTTTTGTGCTTTTTTAAAAGGAACAGTAAAACAGTCAAAAAGTTTTCTGTCCATTGCATTTTGGTCGGAACTGACTGACTATCGAGTTTGCATTGACATGCATTGGCATGCAAAAATCTTTAGTCACCCTACTACTGTCCTATAGTATGCAGAAAATGATTAATGTCTTTATTTTGCAAAGTAAGGCCCTTCTTCCTCCAATATGTATGCATAGGTTTCAGTAGGCAGTTTCTGTTCCATTATGCACATGCAATCTTTTCATGCCTACCGTTCGTTCGTTCAATTCAATGTTGTCAATGATGCAGAAAATTAATTTTCCAATTTTGCAATTTGATTTTTGCTCCTACCTGAAAATTCTTTGCATTCCTTCTCGTGCCTTGACTGCTTTTTCTTTTCTTGAACAGAGAAAAGAAGTATGTTTTTCTTTCTCTGCTTTCACTACTATTGACTGTTCCAAATCTCCAATTTTTTTCCAAAAAAATAATTTAGGGTGACTTACTTTCTACACATTAGATAGGGTTGGATTTTAATGGATTCATCAAAAGTTCAAATAAGATTTTGTCAATGGACATACAAAAATGAATGTATGAATGAATGGACACAAAATTGGATTTACATCCCAGTGTGTAGTATTACTAGTATTGCAAAAAAAAGGTTCTACCAGGTGATATTTTTCTACCTTGACTCACAAAACTTTGACATGTCCTGAGAAGAAAAATAGTGTCACGCTAATACTAAGCTTTAATGACTGTAGTAGTACAAGTACATTGCAAAAAAAATCTTGGACCCTTTTCCTTACGTTACAAAAGGGGACACAAAAGAAACTTTGAAGCATGGTCTTCCATGCTTGTTTTAAAAGAAAAATGCATTTCTTGCTAGCCTACAATTTTTAGGGGGAAAATGTAGTATCTGCATTTAAACTCCAGCTCTGTATGTATTTTGCAAGGCGGAAATGTAATAAAGTATGTATCCTTGTCAGCTGTGGCCAAGTAATGAGGAAGCATTTGATGCAGTCCCCCCTCATTATGCAAAACTGCTTCTTGCTGCTACCTTTGGCTGCTATTGAATCAATTAGGGGCATCTTGGCATCAGTCATTGGCAAGCATATGATGAAAGATAGGGTGGCTAGGATGCCTAGATACTAACCACCCACAACCCTTTTGCTTTCATCAAAAATGCATCCATCCCAGCACTCTTTGTGCAACACTGTACACATACCTGCAAGGCATTCTACATCCAATAAAGAAGAGTGAGTAATGCTAGTCAAATTGCCCTACTTTCACTTCAGGTTTAGTACAAGCTACATAGTACATACTTCAGAAATGTATTTCAAATAATATTTTTTTCAGCTGCTTCATTGACCATGGCCAAAACATTGGCCAAGTAAGGCTTGTTTTGGGCTGCTCGCTGGATTTGCAATGAGGCCATTTTCTCCATCATTTCTCTTTCCGCTTTCTCATCTGTGATTTTCTCGGGATCATAACCGTCTGGACTGTCGAAATCCATCGTCACTATTTGGATATGTAAGCAGGCTAGAGCAAATCCGAATCCCCAAGTATCTTCAAAATCGTCTTTCAGATCTTCAAAGGTGTATTGAACAAGATCAGACTGAGGAGAGTAACCAAAAGTCGTCAACTCTTGTGTTAATGTTTGGTGGTAGATTTTCAAAAGTTCTTCCAGGTGCATTTGTCTGAAGGAGGGATATGTTGAGGAGCCAAAAAAGTAAGCCAAATCCACAGTGGGTCTTGAATATTTCATTAACTGTAGGTCTAGGAGAGTCACATCAGTACCTTCTTCACCATCTTCAGATTTTCTGCATAGATAAACACAGTGTTTGAAAAATGATTCAAAATGGTTTTAAAACCATGACTGACCAAACTTACTTGTACATGACATTGTTGATATGCAAATCATTGTGATTCAAAGTTTGAAACTTGTAATGAGCTTTGGAAGCAGTGCAATTGTCTATGACTAGTGCAGTATTTGGTAAGAATTTCTCCATTCTATCAGCCAATTCAGGATCATTGCCATGAGCCAAAACTAAAGCATGTATACCAGCAGCCATATTCTGCAAGTTCTGATCAAACCTATTTTTCGTCTCAGAACCTTCATCACCCAACCAACCTGATGTATTGAATCCAGGTTGATCCTTCAAAAATCCTTCCACTTGATTTGGATGGTAAGTTTGCAAGAAATGGTATCCAGTGGCATGAAATGAAGCAATTTCTTGAAGTACTTGAGAAGCCAAATCAAAACTCATAACTTGAAATTAGAGTGGAAAATTTGAGAAATGAGGAAAATGAGATTTGGGACGAATCATTCTCACAGTGTTTGAAAATCTCCCCAAAAAATGTCTCATTCATTTTCTAAGCAAAACTATTTGAATTTTCGCGCCAAAATTGGTGTCAATGCATAGGTGCATTTTTGGCGAAGAGATTTTTTTTTGGTTGATTTTCAAACGATGTGATGTTATTTCTACCTTCTCCTTTGATCCTATTAAGCATTCCAAGGCCTTTATGCTTCAAATTTTCCATGATAATTAATCCTGCTTGCTCGTCGGTTAAGAGAACCTTGGGAATCCTCAACTCTTTGAGGCCTCTCTGGAGTCTCAATGTTTGGTAACTTTTCATCAACTTGTCATATACATAACATTCTCGGCTAAACCCATTTATCTAAGAAGAAATAGTATAGTTAGTTACCTAACTGAAATGAACATTTTGAAGTTAAAATTAGCTGAAATACTTCAGTAATAAATTTCGCTCTAAAAGCATTGGCTGGAAGGCATTTAGCCATGTAATGAAAGCATTTCTCCTGACCGTCCACTAGTGCTGTAACTTCAATGGCAATCATTACACAGGTGAAGTTTTCTCCTTTATTTGATCCGCCAGACCTCTCAAAGGATTTGACTGTTACATTTTGGCTTTTGGTTTCATTTTTGATGGCTTGTTCTAAAGCTTCCTGGCTAATTTGGTAGCCGTCGTAGTACTTCTGTTTGTCTGCCATGTTGACCCTCCAAAATTAGACTGATGTAATTTGTGTGTTTATCTCTTCATGATAACACATTTCCTATTTATTGCAGAATTTAAAAAACCACAAAATTTCATCAGGAAAATTTCATCTCTATGGAGGAAAAGTAGAGCAAGGAGTCAATGGCCTCCCTTTCTTCCTGTTCACTTGTTTTCTGTATTTTCTTCACTTGTGAGAAAAAAACTCTGGGAATCTAATCTCTCTCTAACTTTAGAAGCTTAATGTGATCACACAAAGCAGCAAAGTAGGCAAGAAGAGGAGGCAGTGAGAAAGGCTTTTATGGGGTCATCATGGCTGTATACAGAAAGACTAGAGCAGGCAATTAAAATTACTGCCCCCCAACTTTCCCCTCAACTAAGTTGAGTCCCTTATCTTTTAAGGAAATAAAGTCATTGCATGTCCAGGCATAAAATAAGCAAAGGAGCTTTCCATCATTTTCCACGACAGCAAACTTATTGGCAGTTATTATGGACCTGCTGCTAGCCCTCCTACTGTACTGAGGACTTTAAATGGGGTCGTTTACAGGGGAGCAGGTAGGCTGTATACTGGGGATAGTGTGACCTACTAAGGGTAAGTTAAATGGTCTGAATTTCCTATTACACCTCTTGGTAGTTTTAGGTATTTTATAACAAATTTCAATAGGTTTCTATTACACAAAATACAAAAGAAAAATTCTACCTGGATTCCGGTCACCTGACTGCTCTTTTTTTCCGAAACCATTTTTTACCCAAAACTACCACTGTGGTCACTGCAGTCACATATTTGAAACAAGCACCACCACTTTCTATTAAATGGCCAAAGTATAATTTTCACCTCCCTAAAACTTTCCTAACTACAAATCCCATGAAAGTCATAACTTTCTCGCATGTGATTTGTTAAGTGCCAAGAATGGAAGAGTATAGTACATCTAACCCAAAAGTTTGTCGGAATCTATTTTGGCTTTACATCTCCCCCTCCCTCCGCACTAAGAAGTAAGTCACTCACCCCTTGAAAGGAGAACTAGGGGGTGCTAATGGGACTTTCACACGAGACGGATGATTGGCCTCAGAAAAGCAGGCAGGAAATCACACAATTGGTAGCTTAATGCCAAAATCAGTATCTTATATTTCTGCAAGATACACATAAGGGTGAATATTTTAGCTTTGAGCGTGTGACATATTGAACAAATTGGTTGAGATATTTGTTCGAAATATCGTGACCCACTTTGGAATCCAATATTCAAAAGCTATTCATCACTGTACCAGAAATAAATAGCAGCCACCCACACACAAAGTTTTTTTTTTCTTTGCCACACAACCCCAACTTCTATTCAATGTGAAATAAGTCAAGCAAGACTGAAAAGAGGGCTTTCACTTGAGTAGACCAAATTCAATTTGGTTTCCTCAGAAGCAAGCAGCACTCAGCCCCAATTTTAGTAGCTGCTTCACAGTTCAGCAAAAATGTTATCAGAAATTGATTGACAGTGCGATGATGCTTTGACTTCTACTGTTTTTGAGAAGAAAGGGAAAAAACACGTTGACCCAAATATAACCTAAGTGGCTTTTTTGGGAAAGTTTTTTAAGACCTCCTAATTTGAAAGTTTGTTTCTAGTGATAAACAGTGTTTGAAAATTGATAAAAATCTGTCCTTTGAATTTTCACGCCAAAAAATATTACAATAGGTTGAAAATAATTCATTGCTTACAATGTTCAAATGAGACTTTTTGGTTAATATTTAAACACTGTGTGTAAGCACAGGAGAAGAAGAACCTTTAAGTATGGATCTGTCAAAGTTTCTGCTCTGCTACTATTCAATCTATGAAAAGTGCATCTCATCTCAGCATCTGAAGAACCTAAGATGCTTTTTTTCCAATTTACGAGAGCTATCAGCTCAAAAGCCAACCAATATCATCATTCACTAGCCCCTAGTCTAGGTCCCAAAAAGGATCGAAAAAAGGTGAAGACCTTCTCTCCAAAATCTTCCACTTTGGTAAAACTTTCCTTTTTTTCTTTGTTTCCACTTCCTCACCTAAATTAGTGGAGGAAAAGAAGGGAGAGAAAAGAAGGAGGTTCCCAAGAGAAATCATTTTGCAGGGCAATGATGCCTTGAAATTAGGGCCCTTAGTACACTACTTTTCCATTTACTCTACTTACCCAATAAGCTATAGACCTTTTCCCTTTTCTCCTCTTTTTTGCAGTCTTAAAAAAGAACAATAAAGTGAAAGGTCAGTGCCTTCAAATCCAAGGTTAAGTACTAGGCCTTGTACTCCTCTTTCTGCAAACCCTATAAAACTTTGTATCCAAATGAAAAACAAGATTTGGTTTTACTTTTAGTTTTATGTAGTAGTACTTCTTCTTTTCTAAGGAAGGAACTTTCTTTGCTTTCTTCATGTTTTCAACTTCTTCTTCCCATCAACTTTTGCTTCTATTTCTTCCAGAATACAACATGATATTTGGACGCGTCCAAATTTTGTGGTTGTGCCACTGCTCTACTAAAAGTTTAGAAGGCAATGAAGGCGTTTAGAAGGACTTTTCACTTCTGTAAATGCTTGCTCAAGTGCAAACACATTTGGCATCAAAACTTCTTTGCAAGAAACAGCCAAAAGCAGTAGTCTGTCATGTCCTGCTTCTTGGAGAGCAGCTCAAACAGATTGTCCTCCTCCAAGTTTCAAGAGAGGTAAGAAAAACATGAAGGATCATGATAAATGATTGACAGAATATGTCAGGCTATAGGCCAAGAAAAAAAAATCCAAAGACAGAAAACCACCCAAAAAATAAGAAGCAGCAAGCAGAGGAAATGCACTTCTACTTCTCCTCATACTATAAGTGAATCCCAGAAAAGAGAAAGCAGCAGCAAAAAAACTTCTATGGCTGATGCTGCTGTGGATTAGATGAAAAATGCAGTTTTGCTTTGGTCGTTGCTGCTCCACAGTAATTCATCAAAAAGGCACTTTTGTGGGTAAATCTTCTTCCCTCCTGTCTCTGATCTTCTCATTCCTTTGGTTACTATGCACAGTATCTGAAAATTATCAAAAAAAGTCTCCTTGAAATGTTCCACTTGTACTTTCACACAAAAACGTCCAAATATGCGAAATTTGAAAGTGATCAAAATTGCGCTGCGCAAGAGGTTGCGTGTCTGATTGTGATTGCTGATAAGTAAGAAACAATTTGATCTTTAATTTGACAATGCTACAAAATGAGACTTTTTTGCGTGAAAACACTGTGTTATGCCCCCCATTTCTCACTCTGTGTAGAGAAAG
Organism: Oithona nana; assembly: GCA_900157175.1. Classification (NCBI taxonomy): domain Eukaryota; kingdom Metazoa; phylum Arthropoda; class Copepoda; order Cyclopoida; family Oithonidae; genus Oithona; species Oithona nana. The sequence goes on from LT727967.1 coordinate 223,330, forward strand.
GCATGTTTTTNCTTCCAACTTTGGACCCCTACGTATTTTAGTGATAAGTAAGGTAATTTGATCTTTAATTTGACAATGCTACAAAATGAGACTTTTTTACGTGATTTTTAAAACACTGTGTTATGCCCCCCATTTCTCACTCTGTGTAGAGAAAGGCATGTTTTTGGAAGCCATATCCATAGCTCTAATGCCGTATTGGCAAGAAAGAAGAGCCATTTTGGTATGGGAAACACGCTTCTAAAGCATCATGGCATAACAATGCTTTAGCCCAAGTTCTACTTCTTACTTTACTAGTAAAAAAAAGCTCACGCCCCCCTAAACAATGGGTAAGGGTAAGACCAAAAAATAAGGTCTCTCCGGAGTTCTTGACTCGACTTTTTTTTTACTGGTTCTAATGGTTTCCACTTGACCGATTTACCTTCAAAAAGTGTCCCAAAAAGTTGGCATGATGTCGCCTTTGCTTCATAGCTTTCTTTGTCAAAACGGATTTTCTTGGTTCTTTGACAGAAGAACTTTGAGCGCAGTAGAGTAGACCTTACATAGATGGTGCTAAAATGGCGAGTAAAATGGAAAAAAACGCCAGATAAGTGCTTATTGATGCGGAAATTCTGAATATCTAGGTTATGGGCATCTTTTTAAAAATGGATTCTGAAATATGGAAATGGCAGAGAGCTTAGCCGTAGTAGGAAGTTTTGCTGACTCAGTTATGCATGCCTACTTTCTTCAAGGTTCCAAAAACCCAATAGCTTATGTTGGCATTGAAAGTCTCATATAAATGGATAATGCCAACTTTAGATATGGGCCCAGTCTAAAGCATATCCAAGGATAAGTAAAATCTTTGCTTTTGAAAAAAGAAATGTCTCCAATAAGGTCTTTTGAAATCATTCATCACAAAAAAAGATATCGAATTTTGGTGCAATTGCTACAAAGATGGACAAAAATGTTAGCATAGCTGGTTTGGTTCGGTCGAACACTATATGAAAATTTATGAACGAATATTGCAACAGAAGACTAAAGATTTTTGAGCCAAATTTCTTTCTGCATTATGAAAGTAGGCCGATTTCCAGATGTTGTTGCTTCTGCTGTCTTCTCTACTCTCTTCAGCTCCTAGCCTCCTCGACTCTCATATATGAAGCCAGGTAGTAGTAGTACAAGAGAGAGAGAGCTCAAAAATGCATTTTATCCAAGTCCCAAGAGGCTAGAGAAAATCCGGTTCAAACTCAAATATTAGTCAGCGAGCGGCCCTTAGAATTTTTGAAACTGGGTGGGGTGCAGCAGCAACAGCAGCAGCTTTCTCCTCAAAAAAGTTTCAATTTTCACATGGTACTAGTCGATTTCAAGAAGGTGATGCTGGTGGCCTAAAAAGTTCAAAAGTTTTTCAAAGACTTGAATTGAAGCACTTGAAAGTTGAAAGAGTAAGTACTTTGCATAACCGACGACACGAGAGCGACCGTTCATAGAGTAGCAGGAGCAACTTTGGTATGACCAGGAAAGCCTGTGGAATACAGTCACTGTCACAGTGTTTGGATTATACCAAAAATGTCCCATTTTCATGCCAATTAAATCTAAAAGTTTAACTGATGATTTTTTGATGCGAAAATTCAAATATTGTAATTTGAAGCTCGCCTCGCCTTACGAGACTTTTATAGTGATTTTCAAACATTGTGACAATGAAAACCTTCTTTATAAATAAGCTTTTTACTACGCAGCTAGCTTTTGTGTTTCTATACACTGCATTAATTATCTCTAAATAGTAAATAATTGTTACAACAAAGGCAATGACAAAGCTGTTATCTTGCATAATCAAAATATCGTTTATTAGAGGCCGAGGGCCCGAGGCTGAGTACCAAATCGATTCAAGAGTCAAAGTCAAGCAAAATTTCCAAGCATGTCCAATTTTTCTTCGGTTTGACCTTGTGTACGCCAAACCATGAATTCTGAGAATTTGCTTCTATTCTCTATTCTGCATGGTATTATTGCACATGCCACGGGAAGTCAGTTTTTTTGTTCTTCAAGACATTGATTAGTATTTTGCTGCTACGTTGTGTTTGGAAGTGCTTTTCAGGGGTTTCGATCTTGATGCATGTTGATGATGCATTCCGCATTAAATGGTTGGCAACCATTAAACTCATGCAAAATAGGCACTCTCCTTTACATTATTAAGTTTCGAGCTAATAGTTTAAAATATTTCTCACATACCAATCCTAATGGAAGTAGGAACCTACATAGGTACATTTTCTTTTACTTCATTGATTCAACTAATTTGGCTACAAACAGGGTGGAACAAAAAGTAATTGTTCATTCCAATGAAGCAAATTGCTACAAGAGATAGGATCATTACTTTTGTACCATCCTGTGGCACAATAAATGAAAATGTAAAAGACAATAAAGTAAGACAGACACTCAGATAGGATACCCAAATAAATAATTCATACAACTGTATTGAAATGCGAGTTTTGACGTCATAAGAAATATGTACTACTGGGTAAGTACCTAGGCCTCCTTCATAGTTCTTGTAATCATGTCGCATAAGTCACCCAACCTGAATACAACTTTTTAGTCACGCGTCAAGAGTGTCACAACTCTCATTTTGGCGCACCACCAAATACAGTCTTTTCAAACATTGTATCTCAGAACAAATAAGTGGAGTAGTCCAACTAGTTCAGGAAATGGTGCTAATGCATCTTCTTGTACCTCTTTTGCTATGTACTATAGTACTACCATCGACTTATTGATGAAACTTAGTGGTGGATGACAGTCACTTTATTACAACTGTCACATAGGCACGTGTTGATAATTGCAATATTTTTCATCAGCATTCTTCGACTTGAAGAGAGATCTTGAGACTGCTGCTGTGCAAAAGACAATAAGAAGCAAATGGAATAGGGAAGTTGAGTGTGTGTAGTGGGGGGATCACAGCAAAGCATGTAATAAGGCCCTTCTTCCTCCCCCTTCAAATACTTTTACCTAGGGCATTGGAAAAGAAAGGGCCCTAAGGAGATAGTATGCACTAGAATTTATTGGCCTTCACCACGAAGAAGCACCCATCTTGGGTAAGAGGTGAACCAGCAGCATAGAGTAGTGGTATAGCCTCATCTCCTCCTTTGCCTAGGAAAAATATATGTACCATACTCATTTCAAGGGGCCATCTTGAAATGCACATTTTGCCAAGGCCAATTTCAACCTTGAAGGGTCCGAAAAATTGGAACCGGAATAACTAGGAAATATGTAATCTTTTTTTAGAAACCTGCTGAAAAAAGGGTCTTTTTTATTGAGTAGTCATTTGCTAAATCCACTGGAATTTGGAAAAAGGTTGGCCGAGAGAGAGAGCGAGAGAGGAGGCCTAAGGCCCCTTTGGCAAGTGTCCCAAAAAGCCCGACAACAAAATTGTCGTTTTCAATTCGAGCTTTTGGAGGCTATAAAAAAGCATTTTCTATGCCTTTTCAAAAGTTCCACAGTTCTATGTTTTGAATCAAGACTGAAAAGTCAAAACGCTTTCCAGATTTTACACCGCGCGATACAGTTCCGGTCTAGCGCTTAAAATAAAGAACTGAACCAGAACTTTTGACGCACCCTGAAGTATGTACCTGCCAAACCAGAAATAAAAATGCATTTTAAAAGCATTTTTGGAGGTAACTGGTATTCGCGCTTTTATTTATTCAATTTTTTGTTGCTGTGGATGCCTTATGTTGTTAAATATGAGGCGGCTAGACATGATAAAGGATGTTCCATATCCTGCGCAACCAGAAAAGCCATTGCTCTATGCCATTATTTCGCACCATAAAAAAGTGGGCAGCGCGCTGCTAAAAAAGAAACGATTTTTAAAAAAAGGAATGCTCCTTTTCCAACTTCAAAGCAGCACTAGAGCAGTGACATATGTAGTCACTGTAGAGTGTAGGTAATTGAACACCACCTCACGCTTACACACAACATAGTAAGGGAGTTGCCCCTAATTTGAGATCTCATGCTATCATCCATAATACATTTTGGCCTTATGATAATAGCACAGTAATTGGGCTTAGTCAGAAAGACAAAAACATCTGAGCCCCATTCATTTTCCTTTGCTCCATAGTGTTTTTTTTTTGTGTGTAGCAGAATACATTTATTTCATAGCATCACAATCATGAGTAACATGCTTACATCTTTTTGTTAAATTGAATGAGAGACATCAGATATAGAGGGGAGGGAGTGTAATTTAATTAAGCAATTAATCATGCCTATTTACATAGGGTGTATTAATGGCACATGAGTTATAGGTACTATTGCATTACATTAGCGATGACTTGAGCCTGGAAGAGAAAGAAAATACATTTAAATACTTCTCCAAAGCAATACAGCATCAATAGTTCATGTAAAACAATGGACAAAAATACAGAAATGATTAGTCATAAGACAAAAATACCTGAGTTAGATTTTTTCCAATCCAAAATGTTAGGTATTACAAAAATAGGATGCCTTTTCCTAAAGTTATGTATTAGTGGTTGTTGCTTGTTATTAGTACCATGCTGTTGACTGTGGTATCCTCTGCTGTATCCTCTATGTTGCTTTTTCGAAACGCCATACAGACTAGTTGATCCATAAGCTCTTAGGTGTTGCTCTTCTGCCTCCTCCTCTTCAAAATAGAAATCATCCTGAAAATCTTCTTCCAAATCATCTTCTTGAAGTGACAGAAATGGTGATCCTTAGGTTTAAAGAAAGACAAATGATTTTGGTTACTATCAAGGATGGACTTGCTTATCAAATGAGCTTTCTGGGAGAATGTTAAAATGTGTTAATTTACCCGGTACATTTTGGTCGTTGAAGGTTACAGTGATTAAGTGATCAGCTGAGAATTCAGGCATGAAACTGACGGCAAAAACAGCCGAGTTGTGGGGCCCAACGGCTTCCACATGAGTGGGTAAGCTACTTTTACCATTTAGGGTGGAATTAACCAGTATTTCAAGGCTTCCTTCTCCGGCACGGCTGGCGTCGACTACAAATTAATGGCGGGTCATTTTTCAGATAAGAAAATTTTGTTCTCTTAGTGCGATGTAGTACATATTTCACATGCTTCAGGAAATGTTAAAAGTGTTGGAATATTTTTTGGACTTGGCAGACTTGCAGAATCACACAGTATTTGAAATTCACTCCAAAAGTATCATCGAAGCGTCTTTAAATTTTTTTTGTTATGTTGGCTATTAGGTGTAATTTTGCTCATTTTTAAAATGATTTTTAAACACTGTGAAGTTGTAAAATGCAGTGTGTTATGTTTTCAAGCAATAGATAATTAAAAAAAATAAGGCAATAAATAAAAGTTATAACAAAATACCTATATTTCTTGGACTTGGCAGACTTGCAGAATAACACAATATTTGAAATTCACTCCAAAAGTATCATCTAAAGGCCGACCGAGCGAAGCGTCTTTAAATTTTTTGTATGTTGGCTATTAGGTGTAATTTTGCTCATTTTTTGGTGATTTTCAAACACTGTGAGGTTGTAAAATGCAGTGTGTTATGTTTTCAAGCAATAGATAATTAAAAAAGAAATAAGGCAATAAATAAGTTATAACAAAATACCTGCAAAGGTGACAGTTTTTCCAGCTGCGGATTTGGGTAGGTCAGATACAGCCACATTGGCCGAATCATAAGCTTTAGAATAGTAAGGAGTGCCTCCAACTGCCACCCCATTGTATTCCACCAAAATCATATGAATTCCCACTTCAATAGGAAAGAATTCGGCTGTGAATCCATTCTTAACGTTGCCTGTAACTTTGACTGGAATGTCTTCAGTTGGCCCTGTAAGGAGATAACACAGCAGTAGAGTAGAGTAGTTTTTGGTATTCTCCTGAGCAAAGCTCACTACAGTAAATGTTAATTTTGGCTCAAAGGAATGCAGATAAATTAACTTGGCTCTACACTTTTTGCCACCTCAGCTTCTTTTGAAAGCAGAGTAGGAACAATAGAATAGTAAAAACGACTACTACTCTCTCTGCTCCATTGCTTTTCAATGCTTTACAGTATTGCATCAGTAGCTGTATTCTATCTGTAATCAATGAATACATCGGCTTGGACTTACCCTGAACCGAAACAGCTAGTTCAGCATCATCTCCACCTGCGACCCGAATGGTAAATTGACTGGGTTCCCCAGTAGGTATCAAACTCAGATGCTCCAATTCTACCGAAACCAGAGAGTCAGGATCCACGGATTTGGACAAAGACTTGCTATTTTTGGGGTCCATTACTCGGCAAAGGAAAGGGGAGCCAGGCACTTGTTCACCGTTGAAAGTGACTTCAATTTCATGTGTCAGAGCTTGATCAGGAGTGTAGGTCACCAGACACTTGCCACCCCCCAAGACTTGCACTGCATTGGGTACATCACCATCGTTGATGGAGATCTCCAGTTGCCCTTCTCCTGCAATTAGTATCAGTGATAGCATATTTCATTATAGTAGAAACACTTGAGGAGTGCATGTCCATTAAAATTACACCCAAAAAATTTGATTGCGTTAGGTATCTCACAAATTCAATTTAAAAATAAACGTAACTCGCTTCGCTCGCAACGTTATAAAATGAGACTTTGTACACTGTGTACATCTATGTATATGCTGTAGAGACACATGTGCGCAAAAGGAGATTACCGGCCATATGGAATAGTGCAAAAAATCTATCAAGGCAAAACCATTAAAGCGAATGCATATTGCATCTTTTTGCGCAATTGAACTAAAGTTACACAACTACTGTGGCTTTCTAATCTGAGTACAAGCTGTATCCCAAACCCATAAGTGGGCCTGCTTACGCAAAGCATCCAAATTGAAAAGGAGGTTGGATCAAAGAAGTAATTACCTGCTTTTGATGCGTCTACTCTAAAAGTGCTGAGGTCGCCGACCACTCCATCTTGAATATCCGTGACTTTGATGAGGCCTGCATCATATGCTTTGGCTATCAGAGGACTGCTGGGCACAGTCAGCTCATTCACCGTCACGTCAATGACATAGCTGCCCACTTCCACAGTGGTGAATTCCAGGCGAAATCGACCATTGCCTTCATCTACCACTTTGTAGGGAATGTTAGGCCGCTTTTCAGGACTAATGATGTTGACATGGACGTCATCCTTCCTGTTATTTGGCGCCTTGAGCTCGAAAACCGCCAGTTTGCCTGCATTGAAATGTCGCACGGTTTCTCCTTCGAACCGGCAATTATCGGCCATTCCTCGATAGCTTGGAAGTTTGGGCGATGTTGAGCCCTTTTTAGGAGCTTTATCGGACTTGCTGCTTCCTCTTTCTTTTTTGCTGCTCATGCTGCTCGAACTTTTCTCGGAATATTGAGCGTAACTTTTTGTAGTGGTGGAACTGGAAGTAGTCGTTGCATTTCCTTGCTTGCTACTTGACATAGATCTAGATAGAGAAAATGCAAGGTTATTTTCAATCACTTTTCTAAAGCAAAGCTTTTAGAAATCATTTTTGTGTCAAATAGACTAATTTTGGTTAAGAATTGGTCTAATAAAACGGAAAGAAACTCGGAAAGAAATCGGTCGCAATCATGCAACCTCTACAACTATTTTGTTAAATTGAGTTCAACTATTACCTTATTTGCTTGCTTTCACTATTGCCAACAGAAGGTGTTCTTTTAGGAATCATAGACCTGCCCGGCGAAGATGTCTTTCGGGCGGGAGGTGGAGGGGGTGTTTTACGTTTGGTAGGCACAGGTGATTTCGCCAGTGATTTATCCGGCGTTTTGCTTCTTTCTCTTCTAATAGGCAAAGTTCGTTCCACAGGTTCAGGCTCAATGGAATAGTTCCGATCTTTGCTAAACAAAGGACTTTTAGAAGGTTTATCCAAGGCTGGACTCTTCCTGTCAAAAAGTGGACTTTTCCTGCTTTCAAACAAAGAAGGACTTTTGGATCTACTTCGGGATCTGGATCGGTCTGGTCGGTTGAACAAAGGGTTCCGGCTTAGCTCATCCATCATTGAGCCTTCTTTAGTACTACCAAAGTAACCTGATTGAGAAGTCTTCTCAGCACTTCGTTCAAGCTTGAAACCAGAGAACCCTGAGTCTTTAAGTGTGAAGGACTCTTCTTTGAAACCATTGGCTGAACCATTGGCCACTTTGTTGACTTGCGTGTTCAGTGTGGTAGAATAGGTGGCACTACTGTTCAAGGAGTCATTGAGGTCAAATGATTGCGATTCCTTCTCAATAATTGATTGGGACTTGGAATTTTGCATTTCAGAGCTGTAGTCTTGTGCGGATTTTTTTCCAGACAAAAGTTGCGGAGCCATGAGGGAACTAAAAGAGCCAAAATCCTTAGCAGGTTCCATTTTGACCTTAGATTTTTTGTCACTGATTGAGGCTTTGACCACTTTGTCATCATCTCTGTCATCCAAAACTTTCAACTTTTGGTCAAAAGTACTGGACTTTTTACTATTACCATAAGTATTTTGAATAGTGGACTCTTTCTTGGTGGTGGTTCTAGTAGTGGTTTTGGTTAAAAAGGCCGAATTGGAGTAATCGTCCAAATAAGTTGAATCCAAATTTTTGAAATCTTTGGAAGTCAACAGAGTTGAATCTTCCCAGGAATTGTTGTTGGCATGATCGTATCCATTCAAGTCCGTGGCTTTGATCTTGCCGGTCAAGAGACCCGGAGCGGTGAGTGGTAGATTGGGATCTTTAACTTCACAGAACCAGGGGGAGCCGGGGACCTTGTCTCCATTGAACTTGACATCCAAACGATGTCTTCCGGCGTCATGAGGAATAAAGTTGGCAGTGAATTTTTCCTCTCCGGCTTTGGCCACGTGACATGTCACTCGTCCTCCATTGACACTGATTTCCAGGTTGCCAAAGCCAGCTCCACTTCCATCAACTGTAATCGAAATATAATTTCTTCAAAGTCATTTTTTTTAGGATTTTTGTTAACACTGAGAAACTGAGAGGGCGGGAAAATTCAAATAGTAAACAAAGAGCAAAAAAGGCGGGAAAGTTAGGATTATAAAAAAAACAAAAACAAATAAATTTTTTTTTAATGTAGAAGAAAGCTTTACAATTTGACACATTGTGAAATCTTACCGTTGAAATCGACTGGCATTCCGATCAGGCCAGGAGGTATGTCTCCAACTTTAATCTTCGTTGCATCATAGGTGTAGAAACTAGGCGTTGCATCGATTTTCTCATTCTTGATATAGATCTCAATGGTATGTTCACCCACAGTAGAAGTGGTAAATTCACAAGTGAAAAGATCCGCAGATTGGTCCAACTTGATTTCATTAGAGATCTTACGTCCACTGGGATCTGCATTGAAAAACAGGATTTATGCCTAGAAGCTATGGACGAATACTTAGAATGTCTAGACTAAAAGGAACCTTTGATGTCTTTCACTGCCTAGATTACACATTATATTCTATTCATTACCTTTGATACCGACAAAAATGTCATCTTCAACCTCAGCGCCATCTGCCGGACAATCAAAAGCCACAATTTTATTGATCGGTATCAAAGCGGATCCATCATCGGTTTGATGCTCAGATTGAAACAATTGCTGTTGTTTCTCATCCTGAAATTCCCTGAAACTTTGCCTCTTTTTCTTGTTCCTAGGGGGCGCCGTTGGAGCTGACACAGGAATTTCGCGTTCACTGTAATAATTGCGCCGTTCAGCACGCTGTTCATCGTGGGTCTTGTAGCGCGACACCTTGCGGTCAGCCCGGAAGATATCCTTGGCGCCTGAGCGCGTTTCCCTGATATCCTTGCCGATTCTGAGACTAAACGGACTGCCTTTGACTTCCATGCCGTGCAAATAGACATAAACGCGATGCTTTCCTTTTTCTTGGGGAGTGAAAGTCACGTTGTAAATTCTCTGTCCAACTTCTTCCACGTAAAAGGTTCGGCGAATGGACCTGTTATCATAGACCACATCAATTGCCACTTCGCCCCAGCCAGTCTTGGAAGCGTCCACCGTGAAAGTAAATGGATCACCAGGACGAGCTTTTCGAGCAGAATCCTGGTCAGGAATCTAAAAGAAAAGCAGCCACAAGAATAAAATGTAGGTCAACCTAATTATCATCATACAATCTACCCTGTATGTATAAAGCTAAAAAAATGACTTACGAAAATTGCTCTGGGATTGAAAACCATGCACTTGAAAGGACTATTTTCAATATCCTGTCCATCGTAAGTGACATGAATTTTCCATTCTCCAGCTTCTTGCGGTTGAAATGAGGCGTAAAAGGTGCCATTTTCTTCACTCACAGGACATCCCAAGGGTCGAGATGTGGGAGAATAGGCAGTCACCTTCAAAAGAACAGAAGAGGCATTAGGGCCCAATTCATCTGTCTAGCAACAACTTCGAGTAGTTCTAGTTCTCTTCTTTCAACGCCAAAGCAAAAGAAAAGACAGCACTTGAAAAAAAAACTTTTAGTTTATTACTTACTTCCAACAATTCAGGTCTAGCAGCATGATGAGGATTGATGAGCACTTCAACTGTAGAACCTACAGCACACGGTTCAATACCTGGAAAAAGGAGTAAAAAATCCTAGCTTACTTTATCCAGCAATTGATATGCAAATCCCCCTAACCTTTCTGCTACATTACATTTCTTATCTACTACATGAGAGGTTGCGCGAGTGTCCAAGAAATATGTTGCGCTAAGTAGAATTTTAGAAAGTCCTTTTGTTGGAAGCTTACCATCGTAGTCCTTCTTGGATTTAGGCATTGATCGTAGGTAATGTGGTGATCCTTTGACAGCTTCACCTTCATTGGTGACAAACAGTTCATGCATTCCAATTTCGTCGGGTTGAAAGTAGCCTCGGCCACCGTCGGGTCCAAGGTCGAAATCTAGGTAGACTGGACCTGATGGTCCGATAACTTCTGCGTTAATTGCGTCCATGTCAACTTCCTTATCAAGAATGTCAATGTTGAAGTTACACTGTAATTATATAGGCAAACAATTAAAAACGCATTACCTTACTAAATAAAAAAGTCGATGAAAATATGTACCTAGCACAGTGAATACTGTAATTTCTGGTGGGATCTTAATTAAGTTACCTAGTTTGAAACATTTGAGTCACTTCCCCAAGAGAGAAAGTAGAAGTTTTCATCCCTAGAGAAAACTTGACCATTAAAAATGAAATATTGAACACTAAACATGGAAAAAGTTTCAATGTTACAGAGTCCGGACTAGGGCCCTTTGTTGTTGTTGTTGGTGTCATAAAAGTTAGGGACAGTAATATGTATTCATTTTTTCCCATAGAGCATCTATACTCTATGGTCTATACTAGAGAAAGAACTGACCTAGTTGGTATGTGGATGAAAAGAGAAACAAATCTTCAGGGAAATGTTCTACTCAATAATATCCCTAGAGAATTTCCGATAAATGTTGCCAATGTCACAATACAGTAATTCTGCTACTACGTATTTGTCATTGAAAATGGTCAAAATAGTGCAAGATTTAAGTTGACTAATATGACGGAGGAAAAGAAAAGAAAAGCAAGAAAGAATGTCAAAGAACCCCCATCTGGGAAAAAGAAAATCCATGAAACACAGTGTTGCAAAAAATGAAATAAAGTCAAATTCAACAAGTTTGAAAAAATAGTAATATTGACAACAACAACAACAAAAAAATGCGATCCTAGAAAGTTATGAATCTTTCCATTGATTGGATTCCAGAAATGTGAAATTTCTATCATTTTTACCCATAGATATAACATGTGAATTTTCGCGTGAAAAGTACAAATTTACATAGTGTACTAGCCGCTTTACTACCTGCTTTAAAATATTTAGTAAAGTTGCAAAGATTCCGCATTGCGCAGAAGTAGGCCAAGAGCCAAGGTAAAACTTTTGTCACGTAGCTACTTTATCTGGAACTCTCTGGTGTTAGGCTAGTGTAAGTATAAAGCGCGCTTAGAGATCTAACCGACAGCTCAGTTCATTAACGACGCTTCTCGGGCAAGCAGTATGGGAGTATTAGCAAAAGCAACAGTGCTTCTTGGTTTCTTCCTAATTACTATAGCTTCTGTACGATCTTTCATAGTTCCAGAACGAGGCATACGAGGGTTGTATGACCAGGATGGTAAGAATGCTACACATTAGTATTTAGTCTTAATGCAGTAATAACCCTTATTTTCCTCCAGAAATGGTACCAGATGAAGAATACATGTTACAATACAGTCCTATTCTGCGTTGGATGCTAGAAAATGATCCTACATTAAGAGCAAAGCGAGTTCATGGAGCTCTAAGATTTCATAGACGTAAGTTTGACTGTTTTGGTAGTTTGATAGGGTGACCTAAAAATTCCGGTCACTTTAAAAAAAACTTCTTCTTGACATTGAAATGTGTTGAATGCACTTTTTAAAGAGTACCATCATCAGAACAGTAATGCTCTTTTGTAAATATTTTTGCATGTATTTGTGTATTTAGCTGGAAAACGAGCTGACTGGTCTGAAGACTCCATTTTCCCTCTGCAGCCTGGCACGTCAAACAATCAATGAATGATCAAGCTGAACGCTGGCGAAGAGACACCCCTTACTGGTTCGGTTAAGCGCCATCACCACCCTATCTTGTAATTTTTCATTGAATTTTGGATGTTGTTGTCAAACTGGTTGAATGTGAAAGTTGTTGCTCTAAATAAAACTCTCAGTCAAGCTCTCTAATACTTCTAATACATCTTAATAATGTGTAAGAAAATTGACAGCTTTCCATAATTATTGAAAGCATGCACAACAACATTAGCGTGCCAAGCCTTCATAAGAAGTATGGTTCAGTTATGTACCACATTACATATATGCTTACATATATGTCTTGGTCATGCATTTACATAGTTGGTAGACTTGTTCTAGTACATATCAGAACGTAATAAGCTTCTTTTAAAAAAAGTATCTGTATCTATTTGGGTAGGTAGATACATTTTTGGGAAGTATCTGTATCTAAATATTTTTCGAAAAAGTATCTGTATCTAGATATTTTTTGAAAAAGTATCTGTATGTATGTAGATACAATTTTGGGGAAATATCTTGAACAGGTCTGAGTTGGTAACTAACAAGCAAAACTTACTTCTTCGCCAACTTTAACTTTGCTGACATTACACCTCATTTCCATGCGTTCGCTAGGTGGAGTTTTATCTGGAATCCATTGAAATTGAGCCACCCAAGCCATCACTCCCAAATACTCCACATTGGGATTTGCCATGTCTTTGGGTTGTAACACTTCAGGTACTCCGATTTTATTTCCACCATTGATTGCCATTTCTAGATTGGAAGTCCAATTTTCAGGATAATTGTCCATTTCTCGAAAGTTAGGAACGGGTCCTCCTTTGGCTTTTACCAAAGAGGAGGCAGCCAGACCATCATTCCAGTCCGTCTGAAAATTGTAAAGTAAAGGCTTATAGTGTGTCACTCTGATAAATTGACTATGGTTTGACCCCAGACACAATAAATAACTCAAGAGTTGAAGTTTAAAAGGAATAGGCACTCGTGCAAAAAAGTTTCAGAAAAAAAGAGTTTTTCACTATACATATGTCATATACATAACCACATTGATACTTGTGACTTACCCTAAAATTGTTGATCCTTGCGTTAGGAATCTGATTTTTGACCCAATTAAGAGTTGCATAGTAACCAGGACTGTCTTCTTCCTTCATAAAATAGGACAAATATGTCATGCCAGACAACTCATCTAAGTTGGGATTTGTCAGATACTCTGGCTCCAAAATCATAGGAATCCGGAAATGTTTCTCCGCCACTTCCATGGCTTTTTTGCAATTCTCGGGTCCATTGTTGGGGTTAAGATTGCGCCAATTGGGCATCAAACCTGGTTGGCAATAGTCAAGCAGGGCACAAAGGTTAATGCCATTGTTCCAGTCAGTGGTGAAATTCTTGATGTTACAATCCTCTGGTAACACAGCCTTTTAGAGAAGATGGAAAGAAGTGGGAAATAAATGAATGAACATTTTAAGGTCAGTGAAAAAGAAAAAACTTACTCTAAGCCAAGCCAACATTAGCTTTTTGGGTGGAAAGTTGGAAGCGCCCAGTTGGTAATGGGCAATCAAGGTCCATAAAAGAGCCAGAATGAGCTTCAAGTTTCCACCATGGATATCAGTGTTGCCTGCAAAAATGGAGTGACAAAATAGTAAAAAGAGACTCTTGGATGAATGATAATGATTTATTAATGACAGAGCAGGAAAATGTTGGAAAGGAGTTTCAGACTCAAGAAACACTCAATTGGACTTTTTTAATGGTTTTCTTTATTGTCTAAAGGTTCTCTTAAAGACAGATATTTTGGTGTCATCTTGATTGCCACAGGCTTTGTACACAATATCCACACAATCCAAGAGTACAGAGAGCACAGAAAATCCCAAAAAGAAGGCCAAAATCCCGCCTACAGCCATAACCATATCAATTCCATCATAGATATGAAATTCTTTCATCAGTGTGACTTTTGTTTCATCATATGTCAAAACCAGTTGGAACTCATTGTCTTCCAAAAGTTCTGGTGAAGCATAGCTTTCCTTCTGCAGATATTCTACATGGTCCACTAAGAATTTTTCAACTGTGCATTTTCTTTGGCAATCAATAGCCTCTGCTTTAGCATTAGCGTCCTCAATGGCATATGCAGCATCAGCTGAATTGTTGCATGTGCTTAGAACCAGATCAAAAAAGCCCAAAGTGACAGGTTGGCAAATCAAGTGAGTATTCAATTGAGTTGTGAGCTCAACTTTGAAACATGTTTCAGGATCAGCTGTATCTGAGCAAGGCTCAGTAGTTGAGTCTATTTGAGTGGTAACTTCTTTGGCCAGGTGAATTTTGGCCCAAGCAGCATTGTTGGTATTCAAAGTAACTTTGCTGATGTATTTGGGTTTTTGATCAAAGTTCAGCCAAACATTTTGTCCTAAAAATATTTTTGATAATTGTGACTTCAAAAGAAATCAGACTTTCAAGGTACCTGAAGTATGAAAGTAGATGTCATAGTCCATGTTCTTAGGCAAGTTAAAAGTTTCTACATTGACATTTGCTTTCACTTTCTGGTTAAAGAAAGCTGTAAAGCATTTGCCTTTAGTCAAACTTTGAACTTCCTTGCTATACAATGTCCAATTGGTTCCTAAGCTTTGAATGATCTCAGCCTCTTCATAAGTCAAACCATCAAAGTCTGTCAGAACATCCTGAGCTTTGTCTTTGTAAGGTTTGACTGGGCAAATGGTGATTTCAGGTAAGGGCAAAGCATCTTCAACATCAATCAATTTGGCAGTAGCTACCCATTGACTGTCTTGAAACTTTTTGCCAATACAAGTCATTACCCAAAAGAACAAAATGACACATACTAAGATGAACAGAGCTTTCATCAGCCTAAAAATCAAAAGTTTTTTACAAAATCATTTTTTTCAAATGTTACTGCTACCTGTATCCCCAAGCAGCCATCCTTGCCAACTGAACACTTTTACTTGGTTTTAAACCTTGACAACCAGAAAGTCAATAACTAATAATGTGGCTGCTTTCTAGCTAGAAAGCCTGGAACTTACATGATAAAAGAAACTTAGCAGCCTCTTCTTCCAGAGAAAAGTTTCTCGCCAAAGAATATAGGATTATCAGGATTATGCATTTTACAAACAAGTTTGGATCTTCATTCATGATATTGGAACCACAACTCCAAACTACTTAATTAAAATTCTGAGGCATGAGTGGCCTTTGATGTCACTCTCAAAAAGAAGCTCTTTAGTGGCAATCCTTTCAGTTCTCTCCAAGCATGACTACTTTCAACAATAGCTGCCTCCATTTAGAGGTCACACACAAATTAGCCTTCATTTTAGGCCTCTTTGTGGGTTTATTTGTTTTACGACATCAGGTAAGGAACTCTTTTCTAATTGGGCTGCTGACATTACACATTGATTAAGTCTGCTGCTTTCTCTAGTTGGTTCTAAATGCTTCCGAGTGGATTTTGACTCAATGGAGAGGATATGAATATGATGATGAAAATCAATGTATTGTAGAAAGAAGCAAATCTGGAAAATACCAAAGATGCAGGCATTGACATCAAAACATTAATTTCAAAAAGTGGGGACTTTTTTTCATTTCGAAATTGATTTTTACCATGACCAAAATATCTTTTTGATAAACTGTTTTGATGTCTTTGCCTTTTGACAGAGAGCCAATTGATTGCCAAATGTGCCACAATGTAACAAAAATCGACGTAGTACATGAACAAGACATGAATGAGGATCTATTTATGGAGAAATATGCCTTTTCTGGACGCCCACTTTTAGTCAAAAATGCCACTAATGATTGGAGTGCAATGGTTACATTTGACTTTGAATTTTTCAGAGATTTATTTGAAGATTTAAACAGCCCAGTTTTGGACAATGACGAGGAAGATTGCCAATTTTTCGCTTGGGATTTCAAGGAATTTTCTAATGTGCAGGTAGAGTTGTACTTTATTTTTTGCCTTGCGGAACATTCATCATATTTATGGCTCCCATGAGAATAATATCCTAATGAGAAAGTGCTTTTTCTTACAGCAATGCTTTTACCCACCCATGTCACATTAGTTAGATAGGCTTTTTTGGGATGAGGAAAAACACTCCTGCAATGTTTGAAAATCAATCAAGAAAATCATTTGACAACGAAGCTACAAGCAAATCATTTTCAAATTATAGATATTTGAATTTTTGCGCCAAAACAAAATTACATTCTGCAGGTACACTTTTGACGTGAGAATTTCAAAGGAGACAATTTTGGTGATTTTCAAACACTGTAATGTAACAGTCCTGGTAAGTAAGATTCAGGTATGAAAAATGCAGTAGGCCCCACTGTGTTAGGAGAGTACTCATACTCATCATTTTCTTATGGGCATACTTGAATAACCACTTACAAAAACCACATCCCAAGAAAATGCCAACTAGATTTTTTTTAAGCCAAAAAACATTGACAACTAATCAAATATTCAAGACTGATTTCCCCTCCTACTTCTGAAAGTATTGGTTAGTGTCATAAATAAGATAGATTCCCACTCAATTATTAGGTAGAATCTTGGATTTTCTATAATGTATATGTTTTGGGACAGGAGACAAAGAGAGGGGAGGTGAAAACATGTCAAAATCTATATCTTTAGGAAATATTTGACATGCCGGAAAGTCGTTGGAGAATGCTTGACCACTACCAACCTTGGTATGTAGGATGGGCAAATTGCGACGAAGAGGCTAGCGCCATCTTGCGTCAATTTTATGAAACTCCACCCTTTCTTCCACCTACATCTGGCTCAAAAGATTGGATTTTCATTGGCACACCTGGTTTTGGAGCACCTTTTCACTTAGACAATGTGAAATATCCTTCTTGGCAAGCACAAGTATGAAATAATTTGTAAAAATGAATTTTTGCAACCATACTTTAAAACTTTTATTATTTTGTCTTTTAGATTCATGGGAGCAAAACTTGGAATTTGAGAGCTCCACCGGAATGTTATTGGACATGTCACGGAGATATAACTGCAACCATGGAACCAGGTAAACCATAAAACAGTTACTGCTAAAAATTGAGCTTTGTAACAAAACCAATAATTGTCAAATTATTGGGAGGAGTTAGCAGAAATCATCCATCTTTCTTAAAGCCGGAAAATCGTGCGAATTAGAACAGGAACCTCTCGATTGCATTGTCACTTGAGTCAACCACCCAAGGACAATGAAAAATTGAGTAGAGTAGTAGTGCATTTCTTAAACAATGATCATCATCATTGGTGACTTTTCAAACGAAAAACCTTTTGTTTCGTTGAGGCCTCAATCAATTTACCGTGAAAAAGTTGTTTCGTGTGAATGTAGATTGTCCTCTGAGGATTTGTTTTCTCTGCAGGAGATGTCATTGTGGTGAATACCAATTGGTGGTACCATTCTACCAGCGTACTAAAGGATCTTTCTATAACCATTACCAATGAATACCACTAAAAATTAGAACCAGGATTTGAACAAAAAGGAAATAAACTAAAGTGCATGACAATTGACAATAACAAAACCATAATGGTTGGTGTGAAAAATTCATCCCCAATATCTCTCAATAGGCGTCCAACACCTACGCTGTGACAAGTTTAACAAAAAAGGGCGACGCGACACATACATCCAATCAAGGTCAAATCTACATTGAAAATTCAAGACAAATGGATTTTCCCCCTACCCTCGTAATGGCTTTAGCCCATCTATTTTGTCTAGGAAAATGCCCATGACGACGCAGTTCAAGGTTTGAGACGTGAAGTTGATGCGAATTTCCGCCAAAAAAACCAATAAGGCACGTACCTATCTAGCTCCTTAGAAAGTCAAGGATAAGAATTTTTCCTTTCATCATCTTTTAAGACTTTAATTACTCTCTCATTCTAATCGTCAATTTATCAAGTACTTCGGAAACGAGGGGCGGCGGATATTGTGGAAATTTCTTACACTATAACTTTGCTAAGGTATCAATTTTGGTAATAGGTTGAACCGGTTGATCCTCTATCGATAGGTGAGATGCTACTTCAATATAAGCTGAAATATGCGTTAGCCTCCTCCTCCCTTTTGATCTGTGACCCAGGAAGGTGAACTCTTTGTCACGAGATGATGATAAGAAATAAGATTCCTCTCCAAGCAATGTAGTAGTAGTCTAACTCTACCACAAAACTCCTTCATAATAATTGCCTTCTTGGCCCAAAACTACTTTATTTGCACAAAGACACAACTTCCCCTCCCCAAAACAGCTCTCAAGCAAATATTTGTCTGTTATAAAAGTTAAAATGAGTTTTTTTTTCTTTTTTTTCTTGTTTTTTTTTGCAGTGTTGGGACAAGCAAAATTGTGTCATTTTTGACCACAACCTACTCAACCAACTCAAGAACAGGTTTTGGGGAAAATCATCAAATGTGACCTTTTTGATAACTCTTGATGTTTCTCTAAGGTCATAGTGACAGAAACACAAAATCCTGTCACTTTAGTGTATGTCTTTTAGAAAATTGCAACAAAAATCAAGGTTCAAAAAGTTCTTGTTCAGATCTTCAAGATCACAAAAGACAACATTTCCTTTTTATTCGTTTGATGATGGGATACAAGCCGGAAATCATCACTTTTACTGATGCTGAGAAATCACACTTGGAATTCTATTGATTTTGAATGCTTGAGAAGTATGTAGTAAAAGGAAGAATTGTTATGACTATCTACTCACCAAATCAAAACAAACTAGAGTTTCCAAAAATGGAAAGAATTATTGATCTGACTCCTCTCCAAACAATTTTTGTCATAGAGACTACAGAGTGTACAAGGATTTGAATTATGATGTCGTCAATAATATGTATTGTCTTACCGATATTAACTAGCTTCAATCCATCTTCTTGGATAGCATCCAAAGCAATGGTGATATTTTCTATTTCATGATGCTGATTGATTGGTTTCTTGTTATGTTTCAATTTACGTTTTTGTAAGGTCTCTACCAATGCCACTAATTTGGTACCATCTTGAAAATCAGTTTCAAGATTTTCAACACTAGGTCCTCCGGCTTCTCTTAAAGTCACGTTGGCCCAATTTTTGAATGTGTTGGCTTGAATTCGGATCCAAACCTGAAAGGAAGAAAATGAAACGATACCATGCCAATTCCAAATGCAAATTGAAGTCTTCAGTCTGTCTTGCATTTCAGTATTATGTAGTAGTCAACAATTCAATCTAGATTCTATCAAGGATGAAAATGCCTTTAAAAGATCTAAGACCGCGATTCAAACTGAACTTGCAATGCAATGACTTGAATTCGAATACAAGAGTTAAAGTGGGATACATTTCAATCTCAGTACTGCTCAGCAGTCAATCATAATACAAACAATCTCAGCAATGGTTACAGTGCTAAGAAATGAAAACACTGCTCAGTAATGAGTATCAACAGCGCCACATGAGACTAAAAGCAAAAACCAGCGCAATTGTCACTTGTAGGAACGCGAGGATCGATCGGTCAAAAACTCCAGCCCACATTTTTGAAAAAAGGCCAATTTGAAAAGGCAACAATATACCTTTGGTTGTCTATTGGCACAAAAAGTTGAGATTTGGACATGAACTGATAGGAGATCAAGCAGTGCCCGAAAGTAGACAAAGATCTAAATGGTAACCAAAAGGTGATTTAGACCAGGACAAAAATAGAATAGCAACAGTAGTTGAAAATAGTCAAAATGAAATAAAAAAAGTGGTTTGAGAGTGGTGTTGGAGCACCATTTAGCTTTTTGTATCAATTAGTTTTTAGGCACCTCCTAAAAACTATTCTAAATGAAGAACAGGTGCCAAACAAGTTTTGTCTCTGGATTTCTATAGAAATAGAAATGACTCATAACTTCTTTTTTCTCTATGCCATTTTAGAAACTGCACTGAAACAAACTCATAATTACGATCTCCATATCAAAACAGGCTTACCTCTTCTTGGCCTTTGATGGACATAGACCTGGCCGCATGGCCTTCAGGACTGCGAGCGACAAAACCCGCCCGGTCCGCATCGGACATACGACGCATTGGATCCATTTTTGAGGCCCTATGCCCAAAACTAAACACTAAATCGGCCTAAATGGCCTCACAACAAAGATTTCTTCAAGTCTTTTTTCACGTGCTGCCTAAGATGATCTTGAAACTAGAGAAAACTTTTAACTGAGCAGCTATCAGCACAAGAGCGCGCGCGCACTCAGGTTGAGCGCGGGACTTTGGGGCAGCAGCTCAGCTCAGCTTTGGCGCACATGCTGAACGCATTTTGGGCTTCTAACCATTTTGTGCACACCTGTGCTTAGGCTCAAGATATGAGTGTGCATAGTGCATAAGAGTTGAGTGTGTCTCAAAAAGTCCGAACTTTTGGTATTTTGGGCTAGAAAATGAGCCAAAATTTGTCGGACACACAGTGGTTTCTGCCCTAGCTAGGACCCAACGTTACGTCAACATCAGGTGGGCGTCGGACTACTACTTGACTCACGAGAAAAATAGGTGTTAATCCAACCTTGGATTCGAACTCTAAGTAAGGGTTCGAGCCGATTTCGCTTCATCACTTTTTGGTTCTTTTACTTGACACACACATGTGAGCTCCCTAAGTCTGACCTTCAAAATTTCCCAACCAATTAGAAGCTAAACAAACGCTCCACTGTGTCCGTCTTTCGCGGTTCTTTTTTCGCGTCAATCGAAGTTTTATGTAGACAAGTCAATAAGCCACAAAAGTGACAAAATACTTATATACCTACTTATGTAGATCTTTAACTATATTTTTTCAAAAAGTACAAATTGTGCAGCTGTCTACTTCTTACTTATTATTATTGATTTCAGGTGCTCATTTCACAATCTTCAAAGTCATAAACATGCAATTGTGAGCTTTTAAAAGTTCCCTTAAAGGTTTGATGGCCCACACCTGTCCTACATTATCCGCTGCATGCCGGCGGTTGGTCAAACCACAGAAACCAATGTGTTGTGCATCTTCTTCTTTTTTACTAAGGCTACGAACCACTGCGCAACTTCAATACTCTGCATAGTATATGCATCCGACCTTTGTAATGAGCTTCATGTGCTATACGGGCTTCATGCTGATTTCTTACCGCTAGCATCCCTCCAACTTCTATATGAGCGAAAAACTAAACAGATTAATTAACCTTGGAAAACGACGGAAAACGACCACTTTCAGATTCTGCATACCTACCTAACACCCCTAGCGATTTTCCCTTAAAATGGCCAAACTGAGACATATGCCATATTCTTCATGCGAGGCCTTCCGGCGGCTGCTCAAGATGATCGGAAAATGTTCTAGGCTACATGCAAAGTTTCAACTTGAAAATTGAGAAGAGTTTGCAAGTAGACAGACACGATGCTTACATAGGAAGACTATAAAGTTGAAAGTACAAGTGCGATTTATAAAAGACATTGCAATTCGCAACAGTTACGTTCGAGTAAACGTGACACCTGTTAGCAACATTTTTTGCTGAAGATAAGATGACTCCAAAGTTCATTTGACTAATCTTCTTTTAAGTATAGTCAACAATATGTTGCCGGATTGGAAACTTATTGTTTTCCTGTTCGTAACAACCCAAGGAAAATGTATCAAATACTTTCAACCTGGACCCCAAAACGGTTGTGGCTACGACTCATGTCCTCCATTGAATCCGGAAGCGCAATTTCATGTCCATTTGGTACCTCACAGTCATGATGACGTGGGGTGGCTGAAAACTGTCGATCAAGTAAATTCTAAATGAGACACTTTTGATTATTTTCAAACACTATTAATTTGCTTTTTAGTATTATTATGGAGCTCGGAACAATATTCAAAGGGCTGGTGTGCAATACATCATTGAATCTGTTGTAAAGGAGCTCGCTTTGGACCCCAAGAAACGTTTCATTCAAGTGGAAACGGCGTTTTTCTGGAGGTGGTGGAGTGACCAAGATGAACCTATGAAAGACATGGTAAAGCAATTGGTAGCTGAAGGGAGGTTGGAATTCATCAGCGGTGGTTGGGCCATGCATGATGAAGCTACCGTGCATTATTCAGCTTTGATTGATAATATGGCATTTGGTATGAAACAATTAAAAGATTGGTTTGGTAAGTTGATAACGTTTTCATAGGAATCCGGATCCGGACAATCAATCAGGTTTATTACAGGCTCTTGCGCAAATCCCAGAGTGGGTTGGCAAATTGATCCATTTGGACACTCCCGTGAAAATGCCCGCTTATTTGATTGGTTAGGTTTCGATGGTTTGTTCTTTGCCAGAAACGACTTCAGAGATAAAGACCAAAGGATGATAAACAAGACTTTAGACATGATTTGGAAAACTGGTGAGACGTTGCCTGGTTTGGAATCTGAATTGTACACTGAAGTCCAAATTCACCATTATGAAGCTCCTCCAGGATACTGCTACGATACATTATGCCAAGATGAACCAATCATGGATGATCCTAACCTTCATGATTTCAATGTTGTTAGGTTGATTGATGATTTTTTGAAGATTGTCAAGCAAGACTTTGAACTGTTCAAGGAAGGACCAGCTAAGAGACAGTTGATTTATGCTATGGGAAGTGATTTTCAATATCAAAATGCCAACATGAATTACAAGAACTTGGACAAACTGATCAAATATGTGAATGAAAGGACAAGTTCCACTGGCATTGAAGCTTTGTACTCTACCCCTTCTTGCTACTTGAAAGGATTGTATGAAGACTACATCAACCTGTATCCAGACTACCAATGGGCAGAAAAAACTGACGATTTCTTTCCTTATGCTTCTGGTGACCATTCCTATTGGACTGGTTTCTTCGTTTCCAGACCAACTTTGAAGTACTTTGAGAGAAAAACTAACAGTTTCTTGCAAGCTTCCAAACAAGTCTTTGCTTTATTGGGAGATCAAATCCATGGAAAAGATGAACTTTATTCACTTCAAAGAGCCATGGCAACTATGCAACATCATGATGCTGTGACTGGAACTGAAAAACAACATGTGGCTGATGATTATGCCAAGTTATTACATGAAGGATTCACTGCTACTGAATCTGTCATTGGTACTTTACTTTTTAACAAAGCTGGCCTTAACACCTTTGATAGAGTTGACTTCACTTGTCCCTTGGCCAACATTAGTGCTTGTCACCTTACTGAACCCAACCAACCCGTCATCTTATTAGTCTACAACCCTTTGACCAGACCACTGACCAAAATGGTCCAGATCCCTACTCCAGAAGCAGATAAAGCTGTCTATGACGAATTCAATCACATTGATGCAGAATTTGTACCTATAGATGGCGCTGTATTGAAGATTCCAGGAAGAGACTCTGAAGCCAAATACAATATGTATTTCTTAGCTGAAAACTTGCCTCCTTTGGGATACAAGACATTTTACATTCAAAATGGAGTTCAAGTAAACTCTAAGCAAATTTTGAAAGCTAAAAAGACTGGAATTGATGGTAAAATTGCTTCAGTGGCTTACTATGAAGCTGAAGGCAGTCCAGATCAACCATCTGGTGCTTACATTTTTAGACCATCTGGAGAAAAGCAATTGTTGGAAGCTACATTGAGTGAATCATTTGAAGGTCAATTGATCAATGAACAAAGATTCACAACCAATGAACCATGGGCAACTTTCACTCAAAGGAAATTCTCTCATGAAAACCATTTTGAAATTGAATGGTTGGTTGGTCCCTTGCCTTCTGGCGGAGCAGGCAAAGAAGTGGTTATGGTATACCATCCACCTAAAGAAACCATGGTAGCAAAAACCAATGATGATGAAGAACCAAAACAAGAATTCTGGACTGACTCAAATGGTAGACAAATGGTTTATAGGGTGCAAGATACCAGATTTTCTTATAACCTGCAAGATGGTGCAACCCAAGAACCAGTCACTTCCAATTATTACCCCATTAATGCTGCAATGGTATCCAAAACCAATTCTACCAATGAAATCTGGTCTGTTTTAACTGACAGAAGCCAAGGAGGGACCAAATTGAAAGGGGATGAAATGGAAATTATGGTTCACAGAAGACTGTTTCATGATGACCATTTTGGTGTTGGAGAAGCATTAGATGAACATGCATTTGATCAACCATTGGTTGTTATTGGAAAGCATCTGATTTTTAAAGGCCAAGAAGATGATCCAAACTGGAGAAGACTCAAAGCGCAAGAATTGTACATGGGAGGTCAAGAATTCTTTTTGCCAACCGACTTGTTTTTGCAAGAATGGAGAGATATTCCTGGTGAGAAGGAATACAGTTTCCTTACATACGAGGATAATGTATTGCCAGAAAATGTTCATTTGATGTCATTGGAAAACTGGAATTCTCCAGATTCCAACGGTTTAGATGTTTTGCTACGCTTTGAAAATCTGTATGAAGCTAATGAAATGGAATTACAAACATCTGAAATTGAAATTCCTGAAGATTTTTTCAAAGGCTTTCTAATTACTTCTGTAGAAGAGTTGGCTTTGGGTGGAGATAGGCCAATTGAAAATGTGAAAAATAAGATGAAATGGACAGCAAATCGAAGAATGGAACAAATGTTTGAGCCACTCAAAATGGGCAAATCTACTTTCACTTTCAAGCTGGATCCGATGGCTATTCGAACTTTCAAAGCAACTTTGAGTTTCTAATAAAATGAATCTTTTCTCATTGGACAAGTGTTGGAATAACAAGATCTTAAACCAAATTCTCAAGAATCCTCTTAAGTCCCACAACAAGAATTCCAAATGTACACAAGAAACCGAAGATTCTCATGTAATAAGCAAATCAATTTATTTATTTGAATCAAAGCAAATTTTTGTCCCTTTTCGGTCTGCATTTTACTCAAGTGCAATATTTGCAGCAGTGTCTCTGATGGATATAAGCGCCACATGCCCATCTATTTTCGCAGCAACGTTGGAAATCAGCGTTACCCCTGCAAAACCAGGTTTGGCTGTTGCAAAATCTGCGGTTTCCGTTTCTACCACCGCGTCCGCGAGGTTCCGGGAGAGGTTCGGCTGAGGTAGGGTCAGCAAGCATGATTGTACCAAAGACAATCGCAATAATGGCCAAGACAATGAAAGTGTTTCTCTTCATGATTCTCCTGCAAAAAAACCAAACTGTCTTTTATTTCTTACTCTTCTGATACAAAATTGTATTACCTTCTAATTTGACGGATCTCACGCATATGAGAAACTGCGAGTCAAATCCAAATCTAAGTGCGTAGCTTATCATTAATTGTCATATCCTGTTTTTTTGCAGACTTGGGTCATTTCACGAAAAAAATGAATTAATTCAATTCATAATTCATCGCGAAAAAAAGGAATCAATTGAAGAATTCAATTAATTGAATTGTGAATTAACTCGTAAATTGTGAATCAATTCCTTGTCTGCTTTCTCGTGTCCTTGGAAGTGAATTGGGTACACACGAACTATGATTTGATTGACATGAACAACTTGAAACAGGTCACTTCTCAAGTTGCTGTCAACTTTGAAGGATGATCAACTATTTTTAAGATTTTTTTTTTTTAATATTTATATTTTCATTTCATCAAAATCTGCAATTTCCAATCATTACAATTTGCAGGTTTGACAGGTGCAAATCGAAATTTGGCCTCCAAAATACTAAATTCAGGTTTGTATCCACTGCTTGCCCGATTAATGATATCTTCAGTTGTAGCTTCTGGTCCAAATTTCAAAGCCTCTTGGCTATTTTCATTCCATCTGGGATTCCAAATTAAGGTTTCACTCACTTTAAATTCATGATCCAATTGTTCCATTTTAGCTTGAATTGTTTGAGCTTGTTCAAAAAATTTGAACTTGACTAAAGCTCTCAAAATCTGCGAAACTTCATTGTAAGTATTTTTGTACGTTAGAATCATCAAATCGTGAATTGCAGCCATCAGTCCTATAAAGAATATTGAATATCATTAACGAAACCATAAAAAAAATTCAAATAAAATGTCTTACCCAAATCTTCATATTTTGAGCCTTCTTTGGTTGAATACTTTTTCATCTCTTCTTTTTTCCTAGACCTTGAAGACTTTTTAGACACCCTTGTCTTAATTGATCCCGGTTTGCTTTTGACTTTAGAAATCCCGGATTTCAACGAAGTCACATCGGAATACATATCCGCATCCTCAATATTGATGTCAGTCTCTTCATAATTACCCTCAGCCAACTTTTCCTTCATTTTTACTACTTCTTGAAATCTGTTGACATAGCCTTGAAAAGTGGACAATTTCTTGTCTAATTGGCCAATTAACTCATTTGAAGCTTCAATCAAGGCCGGTTTCAAGTTAGTTTCGTACAAATCCATTCGGTTATGCTTGTAAATCAACCGAATAGCTTCGTTCCATACTTGTCCTTGTAACAAAACCACCAAAGCTTCCTCCGGATCGTTCAAATACTCCATAAGAATGTTGGCAGCTTCTGCGTGTCTATGGGAATCTTTGAGTTTTTCCACTAATCTTGAACACAAATTGGCCATTTCTGCAGGGATTTTGATGTGTTCTTGGGCCAAACTGAGGCAAAAATTCCAATTTTCCGATTGTTCCCAAGCGTTGATTGCTTCCAAGTTCAGGTTTGCGGCTTCGTAGATCAATGCAGCATCTTCAAAATACTTTTTAGTAATTAAATAATCGCCATAAATTCGACACATTTCAATGTAACTTTTGCTTCCGATTTGGTACAGTTTCAAGGCTTGGTTGTAAAGTCTTTGATTTTTCACCAGTTCTAAGGCTTCATTTAGGTATTCTTCATTCTTTGCAAGACATTCCAATGCTTTTTCGTACCTTTTCAAATGCAAATTGATCTTGTATTTGCGGTAATTTTCTTCGCATTTTTTGAGCTCGTTTAAAAATGGGAAATATTCTTTGGGATCTTTTTGACTTCTTTCAGCAACATAAAGAACCAAATCAAAGTCATAAAGACCTAAAGCCACATCAAACAATTGGTTGACATTGACCAAAAGTAGCAAAAAATTCAAAGCTTCTTCTTTCAATTTTGGAGGCAAACCTTGAATTTGTAATAGAGCCTCATCAAGCGAAGATCTTGAACTTTTGACATGACATGAAATGATGGGTAAAATGAATTTTTCTTTATCTTCCATAGTTTGCAGTAGAAGTTGGCATATTTCATCAACTTTTTGGGGATTTTCTGTTGTTGAAGTCGGGTAACTACTAGCGTACATTGTTTTGGTAACATTTTCATTAGCCAAATCGGCGATAAACACACATAATCTGTCCATATTAGGCACTTGCTCCAAGAATCCCTTGATGTTTTTCATGAAAAGTCCAGGGTTGTGATCTACTAATAGATTCAAATTGATTCTTTGTTTTCGAAGCATTTCCATCGCTTTGGAATATTGACAAGCGTCTAAAAATTGCTTGAGAATGTGGATTGCTAACGCTCGCGGATGGATCACTTCTAGATTTCCACGAGGCATTTGTAGAATGGTTTTGGTATCGTTGGATACACTGATCACCAGTTTAGATCCACGTTCTGTAATTACAGAAGAAAATTAAGTACACTTTTTTAAAAAAAATCGAGGTTGCGATATTCATAGAGCTATTTGTTGAGTCTCGCAACATCGATTTTTTGATAAAACACGCAGATTCGAGGTTGCGAGACTCACCATACAGCTTTATGAATCTCGCAACCTCGAATTCTTTAGAGAAGAGATTGAAAAATGTAATTACCCAAAGCACGCACAGATTCTTGACTCCATATGTTCTCATTTTGGCAATTGACTAATTGGTCCAAAGGCAGACTTTTCAATGTATGTTTGACAGTTGTCACCAACAAAAAATTCGAATGGATGAAGAAGGAAGTAACACCAGTGGCAATTTCCGTATCGTTCAAATACAATCGTTGATTGCGTTCATTCAAGGAAACGATCCAATCAGAACCATAAGCTTCAATTTGGGTACATTTTGGTTTTAAACACCATGATTCAACTTCTACTTCGAGATTTTTGAGGGTAAGTAAAGTACCATCGACCAAAATGACATAAAATCCAGATGCATACGGAATGATGTCATGAATTGTGTCTTCACAAATGATATCTTTTTTGTCATCACCGTTTTTGCTCATGATAGAAATGGTAGCTTGATTGTAAGCTACTAAGTACTCCATATGACCATTCCAATTATACAAGCCAGCATTGGCAGATTGGCACTTTTTGTTTAAGCTTAAAGTTGTGCATTTTGGCACGAATCCGGATCCACCGGCACCGGTGATCTTGACCAAAGCTTGATCATCATTGGAACTTGCTCCGGGAGTAAAAGCGTACACAGTGTCCTCAGTGATAACGGTCAAGTTGTCTTCAACAAAGACAATGTCCTCAATATTGACTGGAAAGTGTAATTCAAAAGCACTAATTGGCGGGGGTACAACCATTTCAGTGAAGGGTGTCACTTTGCATGTTTTTCCATCAATTACAGCAATGTAAGACAAGTATCCGGAACTTTTGTGAATTTTGAATTTCAGTTCGATTTGTGTACATTTTTCAGCTTCAAAAGTAAATAGTGTCATGGCAGACACTGTATCCCAAAGAAATCCAAGGAATTTTTTGCTGGCACTAAAAGTCTTTTTTAATTGCCACTTATAATTACTCACTGTCCACAATTGGATCAAATCTTGATTGGTTTCAGTAGTGATATGCAAAGCCAAAATTGAAGCATCGCAGTTCCATTTCAAGTCATGAACTTTACAAGGATTATCAAGCTGAAATTCGCCGTGTCGTAATCCGTTCTTTTCGAGGAATCCAATGACATCTTTTCCATTGGGTAATTTCATTGATGAGGCAATCAATGCTCCACCATTGGGTTTCCAAGCCAAAGAAGTTCCTAAAGATTTGACATTTTCTGAAGTGGATTGCAATTGTCCCTGTCGGTTAAAAACCCGTACTCTCCGGATCTTATCGTTGCCAACAAACGAAACGGCAAAATATAATCCATCGTCTCGCCAGACCACTTTCAAATCACTTTCAAAGGCTTCTTCGGGAGCTTCTTGACTCACTTCTCTGGCAGCTTTGCCAGCTTTGCCATGAAATTGCGTAGCTTTAGCACCCCAACCAACGTTGACATTGGCAAATGCTTCATTTGTAGCTTGATCTGGATTGAATTCCAATAAAGGTTCATAATCACCGGCTGTCATTAAGATGACAGCATTGTCTTTGGCTGTCAAGACAAGTAGTTCATCATCCGGACTTTTCCAAAGTCCGGAAAGACCGGTGGGAAAAGATCCGATGACTTCTATAGATTTCAAGTTGATGTCAATGCTGATCAATAGACCAGAATCGAAGCTGATGATTATTCGGCCATCGGAAAAGTAAGAAATATCGGAACAAGTCTCATTTTCAAGCTTTGTTCCTTCTTGTTCGAACGTCTGTTGAAGATCGATGATTTCCGTGGTTTCTACTTCGCTTATTGAATGAAGCCATAATTTTCCGGACTTGTACGAAATTGGTCCGTCATCGGAAAGGGCAAATTTCGAGGGTTCCCCTTGAAATTCGAGGGTAATCTTGGAATTTATACAAAGATTTCGCATTTTAGCTTTTTCATACAATTCACGTGCTGCGAAATTCGGACAAAACTGATCAAAACAAAAATAAAGGAATGTAACGCTAATTTTAAGGCAATATTTACATAAAAAACCCAGAGGAATTGTTCCCTATTTCTTTGTATCAACTATCAAACGATATTATTAATTGAATTTTTCCTAACTTTTTATGTATAAGGTTTGATATTTATTTCTATGATTCTTTTTAAGAGGACAGAAGCATTTTTTTCAAAATGTTGAGTTATTTTCGATTCGTAAGCGATACTGAGAAGTATCTTACGTAAATGTAAAAACAATGCAAACATGAGTAGATAAAAGAGTGCAGTGTGCACAAAAGAAATGAATGCGTACATCAAGGAGTTGGCTGAAGGAATTGACGTACCTTGCCAATTCGAAGCCCCACGTCAACCACCAGAATGGCTGGACAAAGACAAGTACGAAAAGGGCAAAGATTTCTTCAAGAAAAACCCTTTGTCCGTCCTGCTGAGCAACTTTCGGAATCTGGTGATTGGACTTAGTGTAACAAAATTATGGTTGGTAAATTACATTTTGAGTAGTAGCAAAGTGAGTCTATTTCAGTCTATTTTCAGTGATATTTTGGTGCTCACTCAGAAGACAGAAACGAAGAAAAAGGCCTTTTACAGGTACATTGATACCGGGTACTTCATGGCCAGATGGTTATTAGGACCTGCACCTTGGGAAGATGACAGCATGTACAAGATTGTCAATGGGTACCACAAATCTGCCGCTAATCAAATGAGAAAACTGTCTAAAAACCAAAGACAAGACAAAGCAGATGAAATCATCACTCAATTAGAAAGTACCGACCGAATGCCAACCAATGATCCACTTGATCAAGCTTTACTGGAAAGTGTACGTACTCATCCCAATGACAAACGAAATCATGAGATTTATGAAGAGTACATCAAGAATGAAGTGGTTTTCAGCCAATTTGACATGGCTTTAGTCCACATCGCCTTTTTTGCCAGCGTAGTTGTCTTTCCGGAACGCTTTGGCGCCGGTCAATGCTCAGATGACTCTTTTGAATGTTTCATACATATGTGGAGAGTCATTGGTTACTACTTGGGCGTTGAAGATCGATTCAATGCAGTCAGGTCGACTTTGTCAGAAACGCGAAAATTGTTGCTCGAAATCGGCGATGAGCTTATTTTACCGTCGGTAATCAAAATGAATACCACTTCAATTCACATGGCCAAATGTGTGACTAAAGCTTATGGCATTGATTACCACCTACTTGTCTATCAGCATTGTTTCAGTCATGGAATCGAACTACATCAGCTTTGGCACAAATTTAGTGTCAAACAAAAGTTTTTGTATTATTGGCGACAATTTTTCATTGAATGGCTTTATTGTTTTCCACCTTTTCGTTACATTATTAATGCATCCATATTGAAAATATTTGAAAGGATGCATTCTAAACGTCGTTCGTAATTATGCTAGTCACCCAAATAAAACCGTAGTGACATACATCAAGATCCTTTTTTCGGAGGTGATCTGAAAAGGATCTTGATCAAATGAAACAGAATTTCCATATGAACCATCAGATTTGGTGCATACTGCATATTTCCTTAGTGACTAGCCTGTTAATTTCCTTGGGTTAAACCTGTTCAAGTGTTCAAGTTGCTTCCCGAGCAATGATGGACAAAATGGACATCTCTTCTCTTTTAATTTCCTCACAAATATAAAGAGTTTCAATTAACGCAAAGTTTACTTAGGACTTCACGCAACCTTTCCTTTTGCCTTTTCTTACTATATTTTCTACATACGTAGCTATGTACAATCAGCAAACAAACTTGCATCCTGTGTTAGGGATTACTTTGAGGACTTTTGAAGTATTTCTGCAGAAATGCAATTATGAAAAGAGAATACTTGTCAATACACTTACATTTTGCTATTTTCTCCATCATCATCTCACATTTCATTTTGGATAGTTATACACGTACATACAACTGACTTTGTGACATCTTCGGTGACTTTCTTATTGATTAGGTACCTTGAATTGTCTCACAAATGGATGGATTCATAATAATCTCTGCATTCCATTCCTGCACAACCTTCATTGTAGCCTTTTCTTCCAGAATCCAGGCTCAAATTGCATTTTCCTTCAGTTTTTTTGTTGCATACTCGTACCACTTTAGATATTGAGTCATCTGCATCGTCAATCCAACATTTTTTTAAATGTGCGACACATTGATTCGCTGTATGTACAAGACTCAAACACTATGATGTGTGTCACATACGTACTGCGAACTTCTTTTGTAGTATTGTAGCATCTGATTTGATCAGTAAATGAGACTTCTTTGATGTCCATGATTTCATTTGTGCAATCATAGCCTGGACACAGTGTTTGAAAATCACCATTTTTCATATCATATTTTTTTCTTCTTGTATCGATACATAATCTTTCAAAAGTTTGAATAAAAACATGCATAGGTATTTGAGAGTAAAAGTTCAAATATCAAAAACAAAAATATATTTTTATATGATTTTCGAACACTTTGCTTGTGTCCGCTTCTATAATCAGAGTTTCCTTCTCTGCTTGGCTCAATCTCTTATTGATTTGTTCAATCTGACGCTTAATCAAATTGGTTGACGCATTGGCTTCCCACTTGTCATCCAAATATCGACTTGAACCATCCAATGATGCTTCCAAATCTGAATCTGTTTCTTCAAAAGGTTCCTTTTTCTCATGACACACTTTTTGCTTACATGCAAATTTTGACCCGGATCTGATATACATATACTGGTGTGGCATGTGCCAATTAGAAAACTCGAAACCCAAGTTCTGCTTTGGCTTCTTTGCCTACAATCAAGGAAAGTTGAATGGGATTTTTTTCTACCTCATGGCGCCGCTGCTGCTAAAATCTGAATGTTGCAATCCTTGTAGCAGCAGCCTCAGTCCTCTTTCTCCTGCATCTAAGTTTGCAAAACTTCTTATGCATATTCTTTCTTTTTTTTCAGTTTCGAATTTCGCGTTGGCAGGTTCTTGCTATTGTGGTGAGCTTTTATCATTTATGTCATTTCATCTAGAAGAAAAGTGACATGTGCAGTAAACTAGAATCAATTTTTATCTTATTCATGCTTCACTAAAATCACTTTAACCTACCACAGTAAGTAATGCAGCAAACTGAAAATTAGGGTGGGTTCCATTTTCAAAAAGATGTAAAATGTTTACTTTATCACTTGTCATGCTCATCTTAAATCGATTTTTACACCATCCAAGATGTCATATTTGAATTTTGAATACAACTTTTAGAAAACTGCTCCCACCCTAATCTACATATGCTGCATACATTTTAGTGCAAGTGCCAATATTGACAAACCTGCAAAGGTTGAAAATTCCTTTTAATTCCGACAAAGGCAAACTATAATCACCAATACCAAATGGTTTAGCTCATCTGAATAATTTTTGCACTTGGTGCAAAAGA
Source organism: Oithona nana (assembly GCA_900157175.1). Classification (NCBI taxonomy): domain Eukaryota; kingdom Metazoa; phylum Arthropoda; class Copepoda; order Cyclopoida; family Oithonidae; genus Oithona; species Oithona nana. The sequence continues at coordinate 256,724 of LT727967.1, forward strand.
CTTTCTTTGGTTTTTAGCTATTGTGTGCGATTAGCTACCTGCATTGATGTTGACTCTTCTTCTCCAAGATTTCTGCCTCTTTTCACTCGAAATACTCCTCCTCATCTCATCAACGTTCTTTTGGCAAAAAGGCCAAAGAAAGAAGAAAGAAAGCAAAAATGCTCAAGGAAATAAGGAACGAGAGAAGCCAAAAACTCTTACTAAAGCAACGGTAAGGTAACCAATTCCTGAAAAATAATGAGGACAAGAGCTCAAAACCAGTGTACTATTGGATTATTGCAAAAAGGTAGTTATAATCTAAAACACCAGCAATGGACAAAGTGGCAAGGTCGTACTATTTTATATTCTACTCTCAAATACAATGCTATTGAGATTCTTCTAGCATAGCAATACAAACTGTAAAGAGAGAAAGAGCATCAATAAAATCACTAGAGTACTTTCCCTCATATTTTCTTGGTCTGTCACAGACCTGTATTGATTTCCAATTTGTCTTCCGGGAAGACAGTTTTTTGAAAATTGTTCTATCATCAATGGATGATGATTTGAAAAGGGTCAAGTGCCTAATTGTCTATTTATTGCTTACATCATGTTTGTACACACAACAAGCAAAATCAGGTATAAATGGCCCATGAATAGATTACCACGCCCTTTATTCATGCAATAAGGTGTGCATCTGCATAGTACTATGTAATTGTCGTAATAATTGTAGAAGAATATATTTCAATTTGTATTTTTGGGTTTCAGCATTGCTGATGACATGAATTTACGAACTGGTTCTTCAAGGTATAATGTCAATAAAGTGGCTAAAATGATGGATACAGAGATGTGAAAGGGAATAGCAATTGCTGGGAAAATATGCCCTTTGAATCCTTGAGGTGCGGGACCATAGACAGAAAAATTAATCCAATTGATCACTGGTTCATGTATCAAGTACATTGCCATTGAGATTCTTCCAGAAAACTGCAAAGAAAGCAAAATGTAAGACAAATTACCAGAGTTGTACTGTAGAGGTTGCCACAAACCTGTAGTGGTTCCAAGTTAAGAAACTTTGCAAAAATAGATTCCCCTCCATCTAAACAAAGTCCAACAATGATCATCAATTGCCAGTGCACAAACCATATTTGCCAATCTGCACTAAATTCAGACCATCTGAATAAATTGAAGACATCTTTTGTTTGTTTGGTTTTATAATTTTCCAAAATGAAAACGGCTACATTGAGAATTGAAAATAGAATCAAAATGCCATTATAAAATCCAGCATTGATATTGACTCGTCTTCTCCAAAAGGATTTTTCTTGGCTATTGGATAGATTGTCAGCATCAACTTCTTTTTGACAAAATGCCCAAGGAGACCAAAAATCAACCAAAAATGCCCAAAGCCAACAAGTCTTATTGTAAATTCCTAATCGTCCATATGCATCTTTGTCTCCTTGTTGTATTCTGTTGCATAAAACTCCAGCAAATACACCCATTAAAAATACAGGAAATCTTGTAAAGGGCCAAGCAGTTGCACCCCAATAAGCACCCATGCCAATACCTTTTAAAAATCCCCAACAAACAATGAACTGAAGCCAAAAGCAAACTGAAATCCATTGGTAAAGTCGAAGGTTGGTCTGTCTGGAGGCAATGACAATTGCACTGGGAAACAAAACATAGAAAAAGGCAAAAGTAGAGATAGTCCAACTGGGTCCATTGGGTCCAAACCCAAAATGGATCACCCAAGTTTGTAAGCCCAAAAAGGACAGAATTGTGCCCACAATACTATTCTGCGATCCTGGGGTCTCACCAGAATGACCCAAAGGAATTAAAGGTAGCATGATAATTAAAGTAAACCAGTAGACTGGCACAATACGACTAATACGATTGTAGTAGTATCTTGCTGAATCAAATACTTCTTCGCCTTCTCCATTGCAGTCTTGTTTTTGTCTACAACCTCGACAATCAATTCGATCGACACATTGGCAGGCTCCGCAACAGACTGAATATCCAACATATTTTTTCTTGCCATAGCCCAGCGCTAAAGAAAATCCAGACAAAAGAAAAAACAGGGGCATTTGAACCTGAAATAAGTGGGCGTTAATTAGGTAATCTATGGTAAAAACAATTTCGTACATTTCCATAGATGTGAATTCTGTACTCTGTGTACCAGAGAGAATGAAAGATCAGAATGTGCAAGGCGGCTAAGCCTCGCAATCCATTCAAGGGTTTGCTGTCAAAATGAAGCACTTCTTGCTGCACTACTGTTGATGTGACTGCAGCTTCTGCAGCAGTTGGCGATGCCACTGATGCTGCTTTGCTGCCTCCTTCTTCCACTTGCTTTAGTTCCATAATGCAGATTTCTTCACTTTATGAGTTTTTTCCGCGCCACTTCTAAAGCCAAAGATAGAGGACAAGTCATTGCGTACTTTTGTTGTAAACTCTTTGGAAGAAGCAGGCAAAACGTAAACACAAAAGTGCGCGCGCGCATAAGCGTAGCAGCAAGCAACACAGCATGTTACGTAATAAAGTATACCTGGGTTTCAACACACCCAATGACGCGACTTACTAACGTAATGGTAATGGAATTTTTTATTCGTTTCCATTTTTACTTTGTATTGTAGTATATCTCTAAAAGAAAAGTTGACATAACGGTCTTAATCCATGTTCATCAGTTCCTTTAGAAATGCAAACATGATCGTTCCAAAGTCGTTCGGGTGATTGTTTCTTGGTAAAAAGTTGCAAACAATCTTCAGTGACACCATTATGGTTCTCATTATTGGGTTGATTTTCTTCCCATGCAGTGAAGTCTACTTTGTGTCCAGTACGTTCCCATCGCCAATGCCCTTCCTGAAATATTTCATACATATTTGCATTTCCAAATTGTCAGGACTTAGATGATGATGCTGTGGGTCTTACTTGGAAAAAATCTGCGCCACCAAGCCACCAATTGTGATCAGCAATGCTATTGGCATACTCGGCCAAGAGTTCTTGAGTTGCTCCACTTTTGATTTCTGCAAGGAAGGCATTTTCATGCAAATTATTGCAATAATCTTGGGCTTCAAACCAGTTCAACATTCCGGCATCTGCATCAAAACGAAAACAACCATGTTCTCTGCCCAAATCAAGCCAATCATCCGGACAATCGCTGAAAAAGTAAATAATTTCAATGTTGCGTTCAAAAGCAGAATATCCAAATTCCTGAAAAACTTTTTAGTAACTTACTAGCTTGCAGATGCAAAACTTAAAGTCACAAGGACAAACCCAATGATCATCCAACCTTTCATCTTAAGCAATTGCAATGGACTAATAAAACTGATGTTCAATGTTCATGTGACCTTCCGGAGTTACATATCTTTGTTACAATTTCATAAAACAAATAAACTTATGCAAATATAGCAAATCGTTTTTAAGAACATGGACATTTACTACAAAAATCCGCATTCCAAATCGCCGTACATCTAACTATATATTTGTAAGCCCCCTTTTTGTCTGTCCTTCTGCTTGTTGCCTATGCACGCCCAAACCAGTAAACCTAGGAGGTTGAAACTTTACATGTAGCCTTAACTCATTAGCGCGGAGGTTATAGGGTGTATGGCGTTGACCTCCGTGACCTCTGAGGCTGTTGGAGGCCATTCAACTTTAAGGCTTTAAAACTCATAGAAGGAAGCATATTTCAATGTTTGTAAAGCGAGATAACGATTTGATAGATAAAAGTCGTTGCAGAAGGCAGAAGAATACCTGAATAATCAAACATCATAAAATTGGTAAGATTTTTGACCGTGAGAGTATCTCGAACGGTCCTACAAATCTGTTCGGAGAACTGGTAGATTTCTTTTTAAACTAGATTCTCTGAAGTAAACTAGATTCTTTGAAGTAAAGTGATAACTAGATATCTGCTGTTTTCATATGTTTTCAATATTTAGTCATCTTATCCATACTACATATACTATCAATACTTAGTCATCTTCTAAAAATATCTATACTATCCATACCATCTATACTTTCCACCTTATCCATACTATCCATTATCCAACCTATCCATACTATCTATGTACCTTATCCATATTACTATCCAGTATCCACCTTATCCATACTATCCACTGTATACATCTTATCCATACTATCCACTGTATCCATACTGTCCATGTTATCCATACTATCTGCCTTATCTATACCATTCGCCTTATCCATACTATCCACCTTATATCCATACTATTCACCTTATCCACATTATCCAACTTATCCACCCGAGTACATAAAATACTCATCTTTTCCATACTATTTCATTGGATCTTCAGTGGACAGTGTTATCATGAAGATTGAAGCAGGAAGAAATTATTCTGGTCCTTATCCTAAAGTTTTAGTAGGGTTCATGGATGATCTTTATTATTAATCTTTAGGCATTATAATTTTGATTTGATGTAGATCATGGACAGAAAACTTGGTGCTATTAAATTTTCTTTCCCACTTCTTCTCCATAAGTTTCTTCAGTTCAGTTGATAGACCATTTTCATTACTCTGTGTTACAAATTCTCCTTCCATGAGGTTTGTATAAACCTTAACCATCTTGGATTCTAGCTCTTGTTCACTGACATCATCTGGAAAGTAGCCTTCAGTAACAATCAGATTGAGGAAAAGGGTATCTAGAGCTTTGTCTTGGGCATTTTTTGTGGCTGCAATGAATCTTTCATCGTAGTAAAAGTCACATAGTGCTTTGGTCCAAGAGTAATGGAAAAGGTTGGTATTCATATCATCATGTGCTCCAACCACCCAATTTTCCCGACTTCTCTCAAAATCTCTTTCAACGAATTCATCGAATTTTGATTGTAACTTCTCAAAAGCTTTGTCCAAGACAAAATCAGGTTCTTGAAAAGGGTACTCATGTGTCAATTGATGATATGTAGCTTCAAAATTTCCAAAAACCCAATCCATGGTGGCATCAATTGCCAATTCCTTCCAAATTGGGCAATGATTATAATGCTTTACCATTTCTGACTTTACAATCTTTTCGCAGTCATCAAAGATTTCTTCAAATAGTTTGTAAAAGCCTCGTCCTCCATCAGATTGTTTCATTTTGTTGGAAGCATACCATTTTACCTTGGCCTTGGCTTCTTTGGTCGGACTCTTCTTCTTCTGTTCCTCCTCCTTGGCATTAGAATTCTTGCGGAACCATTTTCTCTTCGACTTCAGCTTGGACATTTCCTTCCAGCGCTTGATCAAAAGAGGATCATGGTGTTCCAAGCACAACTTGCTATGAGAAACATGTCTCAAGAACTTGGACAGAGTGTCAAAGCTCTTCTTACAAAAGCAACAAGACCCAGGATCTTCTTTGTCATCATTGTAATTGTATCTTCGCTTCCCCATGCTTTCTTGAAAAAATGCGAGTTGCTTACCAGTGACTTCTTTGGACTCCAGTTGTGAACTAAATTTCTTTCAGCTGATCCGCTGTATTTATACTAAAACTTTCATTGTTCATGGATTACATCTTTCATTGTCATACTCATAAGAATTTATGTTTTCAATGAAGTATGGTTAGTATAAATGGTATGGATACTTGATTCTATGGATAGTACACACAAGTATGGTTAGTATAAATGGTATGGATATTTGATTGTATGGTTACTAAAGCACATATAATATAACTTATGTTGCTTTCCGCCAGAATTCCTCGTCCAAATAATTCCAAATCGCCGTACATATAAGAAATCTTTTAATACAGAGAAGGATCCAGAAATCTGAAAAAAACGTGGTAAGGACATCGTCTTCCTCTAGTAATCTATGTTGTCATCTACGACGATATTTCTCGTATATTGTGTGTGCTTTCACAATGCAAGGCGCAAGGGATAAAAAAGCTTGGTCAAGAGCCTTTATCATGATGAAATCTAGTTGCCTTTGCCACATTTTCTCTGCTCCTTGCACATACTCTCCTCCATCCCCCAGAGGAGCCCCAATGAAAACACTAAAAAGTAATTGAGACAAAGAGGGTGTCATTTTCTGCCATCTTTTTTCTACTTTTATCCTTAGACGCCCTTTGCTTTCTCTCCTCCTGCAATCTGGAGCTCTCATCTCCGCAAAGCAATTGCCTAAATGTATTTTTTGATTGCGACAATTCTTTTCTCTTCTTCTTAAAGGGGGAGATATAGCGGTCGCCAACAGTCTATTGCTTTCTAATATTCTAGTTCTGAAGAAAAATCAAGAAAATATGAAGAAGGCTTTCACCTCTTCTACTGCTGCTGCAGATGTTGAGGGGTGGTATTAAAACGCAGACACACAGAATATTCAGATTATGAAAGTAATTCTGCAGACTTGATGGGTAAGGTTAGATTATAGTTGTGCAGGTCAGGTTTTGTAACAGTGTCAGTTAGGTTAGATTAGGTATAGTCTGCGGAGTCTGAGAGTCTGCGTTTTACTTCCAGACATGTTGAGAGATGCAGGTTGATCAACAGTATGTCGCCTCTTGGGAAATACCGTTAGAAAAAGGATTGGGGGAGTTCGGAAAGGTGTTTGGCAGAATTATTAGCGGGATAGAGAAATTCGAAGTCCCAAGGGAAGTTTCCCCCATATTCTGGTGTTAGGGTGAAGTTGTGTACTTATCGACTGAGAAAACTTTTTATTCTCCTTTTACAAAGTGGATTTTTATGTAGTACATTTTTCTTTAGATTAATTGTTCCTTGTAGAATATTCTTTGTTGTAGATAAAAAGAGAAAAATGACATAAAAGCACCCAAGGGTTTGTAGTAGACAGCCACAGGAAAAAGAAATGCAAGACAACATTTCCCCTTATGATTTACATTTCGTGCATGTTTGTAGCTCTACTAGGATTATGTCACTTCTTTCAGACAGGATAGTAGCTTCCTCTGATATACTGGTGATTCCTGGGGGAAAGTAAGAAAAAAAGGGTATAAAATGAAAGAAGATGTCTACAGGAGAAGCCTGCCGAGTAGAGCTTCTTTCGACTATTTTGTCAACAAGTTAGGTAATGAAAAAAGTTTTGTTCGACTTGTACAAATACGGATTGAATCTTCTTGCATATTTGGGTCAGCAGCCGTGCCCACTCTATGAAGACTTTTAGAATGTCAAATACCGACCTTATGTACCCACCCAATTCTATAATTTCGAGGTGAATGACGTACACGTTTTGAGATAATATTTGACTGATAAGAAACATCACTTCTTACTTAGCACCTATCAATCAAGATGAAAGGTTGGTCTTTGGTATTCTCCTTCCTTGTAACTGCAAGTGTGGCACTTGCAGAGTAGTAAGTACATAGCATTATGCAGGTCAAAATTCACACAACTGTAGATTTTTAACATTTTAGTGATTGCCCGGAAGATTGGGTAGACTTGGGCGAAAGACATGGGTGCTTTCATTTCGCAGATGAAGCTGGAGACTTGAGTTGGTTTGACGCTCTAGATTATTGTAATAGCTTGCACGAAAATGCTTATCTTGCTGAAGTCAGAACTAAACCGACACAAGAATTCATTGTTGCGTACGCAGATACTATTGCTGATCATGGATGGTGGCTCGGAGGGGCAGATTTCTTTGGAGTAAGTCATTTTTGATGACATACATGATACAGCAATTGACAATTGTTTCTTCATTGTCAGTATTTTTGTCAGAGATAAAGAAAAGAAAGCAATTACATTTTCTTTTAACAAGATTTCCTTTTATCTTTTTTTAGGATGGTAATTGGAGATGGGAACGAACTGGAGACGCAATGGAAGTCACTTTTTGGGATGAAGGTCAACCCAATAATCAAAATTCGCATGGCGAAGATGAAGATTGTGTCCAATTACAAAGCAAACACAAATCACCTCAAAGGCTTTGGAACGATCATGTCTGCCTATCAGTTCACCCTAATCAAGGAGTCAGACCCTTATGTCAACTATTCTTTTGAATAAAGCCTAACAAAGTGTTTGAAAACCGCTCAAAAAAGTCTCTCTTTATGCTCATTAATCTTCAGAAATCGTAGTTTATTATCACAGTTTTTTTGGGGTGTTCTCACACAGCCTTTCTTTCTTTCTTTCTCTATCTTAGAATCGTCGCGTGGCCATTTCCTTTCAAGGCTGGACTTCGTATAAGTGCCACATTTTCACCCGGCGCTATTGTATCTTCATTTTCTGTGTTAAATTGAGCAGGCGGTGCGGGAATGGGCTCTAGAGCAAAGTCTTCATTGCATTGCACATTTGACCGAATTGAAGCACGTTGATGTTGACCGCCATTAGGGCCTCCTGCACCTCCACCTCCCGGCCCCCGGAAGGTTGCTGTTGAGGATAGACTTGATGAGGGTCTTGTTAAATCAATGTCAGGCCGAGGGACTTGCACATATGAAGTTGATGTTCGCCTGCAAATCAAGGTAGTAGTCATGATATCAGTAGTGTTTGAAGAACACTCAAAAAGTCTAATTTTTACCTGGGAGGGGATTGAAACGTGCGATATTGGTGAGGAGTCTGACTATTTGGAGGCTGAGAGGTCATGATTACCGCCCGCTGGCCTCTGACAGGCAAGGTTGAAAATTCTTGGCTCCGATGTTGCAAATGAGGCGTTTGTGGCTGTGATGAGGTCAAATAGTCAATAGAGGCCATTGAGTTGCTGTGAGGCTCATTATTTGCATTTCGACCATTTTTTCTTCGTTTCTGACAAAGGCACAGAAGTAGCATACCGTTGAGGAAACACAAAATTCCCCCTAAACCCACTGTGATGCCCAAAGCGTAACTATAAGCGGATTTAGAGGCTGCCTCTAGCCTCAGCAACGTGTCATTATGTTGATGCAAAACCTAAAAAGAAACAGAGATATCAAGACTAAAGCCACCGCAAGCTATGCTATGTGCATTTAAAAGTGGATTTGAAATGCATTCTTTGTCTACAGTGTTTGAAAATCACAAAACATGTCTCATATGAATCTTCACATTTGCTTCAATGGACTAGACCATTACTTTTGTTACACCCTGTGGTAAAAATACTAGTATGGACCAGTACCTGTGTAGAGTCTGAGAGGGTCATGCAAGTTGTAGAAGGTGGATTGAGGCTGTTTTTTGCTTTATTGTCTATGTTTGCCATCATACTTCCACTGGAGTTTCTCACAACTCCCCATGATGGTCCATCGCCACCGTCCAGCAGCAAAGAGTTGTGCGAAGGATAGATGGAATTTTGCCCAGTTTGATGTAGTTGAGGTATCAAACTTAGCCAGATGGACATCTTATGTCCGCGATAGTGATGAAGTACACGTGGACGCAAGCCTTGAAAACAACAAAATTATGAGTACAGTAAACAAGACTGGAAAAAATTTCACTTAATGATCGCGAGAATGTTTAAATGTTTTCAAAACCTGCTGAGACCACTCGCGGTCAATAACTTACCTAATTCGAGGTATTTCTGGTGGTTATCGTAACTGTCCCAATGCACAAGTTCGAACTTTTCTTGTCGATCTTCATTCTTATTGGGATTCCTGAAATGGAGAAAATGTGTAAATGTAAAGTACAAATGTAAAACTCGTTTCTTACCCCGTTTTAGCAAAATTAGTCCAATAAGTCATAACTCCACGCGAAATGGTCTCATCTTGACGATTAGTAGGCACATGATAAAAACTTTTCCAAGCGTTAAACAGAGGGATTCCAAAAACGTAAGGCAGTTCAGAGCCATGCGTTGACCCTATATGTGGTAACTGAAAAGTAAAAATTAAATCTTTTCATTTCCTCTTTTTTCACAACACCTAAGAAAAAGTCTGAAAAAGAGCCTCATAAAACACACATGTGTGAGTGTTTTTACTACTACATAGTAGTTCTCCTTATGCTTGTTGCAAACTTTTTAGAGACATTTAGGAGCCATAAAGGACAACTTTCCGTTTCTTTTTGGTCAGCACTTTTGGAAAAATAAAAGAATACAGCTAGTACATTTCTCTACATATGTGTGCTTTCGTATTCCATATTTTTACGAGCGTCGTCAGCTATGCTATGGAGGTCAAGGTAGGTAAATGGTTCCCCTTTACAGTATTTTCCGGACGATGAAATTCTACAAAATTCACCAAGTGACACTTGGCCCACTTCCGCTTTACCCTCTGGCTTTTCCAATTATCAGATAGCTTTGGTGTGAATTTATGTTGTCTGCTGCACTAGGATTTAATTAGTAGATAGAGTAGCAGCAGCAGTAATATACCTGAGCGTAAGGCCCACTTTTGGAAGCATGTGTAAAATGGTAGAAATAGGTATTTTTAGATTTCCTGGCAAAGGTTCCCGCACTGAAAATGGCTGGCGAAGCATACAAGCCATCACTGAAAGCCTGCAAAACCTGCAAGGCAAAGATTAAGTATTATTTTCCAATAACAAAAGACTACAGAGAATATTTTGCTGCTCGAGTGGCATTTCCCTAAGGATCAATTTGTGCAATGGAAGTCATAAGACTAACGTTAGCAAGGGAGGAAAAGGGGTCTTGGCCACTGAGCAGCCTTAGAAGTCTCAAAGTACCGTCGGAAATGCAACTATTGAATGACCCTGATCATTGCAAAAAAAAGTTGCGACTTTAAAATGACTACAGAACATTTGCAGCTATACGAGCAATGCGAGCAAAAAGAGGTTATCATTTCTGCTGTCTTCTATGCGCCTGAAAAAGCCATCGAGTGATAGGCAAAAAATACGAGTAGATATTTTTGTTTCCGTTCCATCTGACCTGTTCCTTAATGTTTGATGGATGTTGTGAGGCCTGCTGCGTCCAATCTGTGTACTCGTTCTGCAAGGTCAGCAGTATTTCCTGTAGATGTGCGTTGTAGTGGTTTCGCACGAATGTTTGCAACATCTTGTCACGTTGTTGGAGACTCAACCCGTGGCGAACTTGCTTGTCAGACAACTCATCAAAGAAGTCGTGAGTCACAATCCCAATCAGGGCATCGTAAGTCCTAGGGGAGAAGAGTAGAGTCAAACTTTGAAATAGAAGGCACACACATACGTTGTCAAATGAAACCTTAGACCCCTAGACCACAGTGTCAGTGCAGTGTTGGAAAAGTTTTAATTATGTCTCATTTTTAAGATAAAATGTCATCGATTGATAGGCAAAAAAAATTCAAACACTGTGCCGGACGACCTACTAACTTTGAATTCTGCAATATTGTAAGATACAAGATTGTGATTACAACTTCAGAATGATAGAAGCTTCTACAGTAGCTGTCAATTGCAAAGGGAATAATCATGCAAAAATAGACTGACTTTAGTAGTAGTAAAAGTAAGGATTGTTGTCATGCTACGCAGGCGGCCAGTTTACTGCGCATGTTTTTTGCCAACTAGCAATCGTCTTGGAGTAGAAAAGAGGGACACTTTTTTTTAAGACTGAATACACTATTGACACTTTGGAAAGAAAGAAGAAGGACTCCTTTTTTTACCACAACACAGAAGAAAAAGTTACCAACGCCCTCCTCGTTCTCCTCCCCGTTTTCTTCTCTCTTCATTAATCATTGACTAAAGACTTTCTAAAGGAGTGGTTGCTACTGAAGTACTGAACAAGAGCTACATCTAGGGTCTGGGTTGTCAACAGTGCGTTTTTCACACCCTACCAATGATTAGCCTTCAAATAATACATCACGATGCTTAAGGCAAAATGGGGCGTCAAAAGGTTACATTTTTTAGGAGTGTTTCTCTCCGCCACACCTTCTTTTTTTGGTGATTATTGCTAGAAGGCGCTGCTAAAACCTCATCAAAGAACGAAAGGGAAGAATCGGAAGTTTTGGTGCTGCTTTCGAAAACAAAACGTGAAGGCATTTCGATGGGATTTTTACATTCTAACTTGGCATAAATTTTCTAGTCTGACTTCCATTCCTAGTATTTTTTAGGGTGGGCTTTAATTTTCAAAATACAGTGCCCACCCTACTATTTGTTGTGCTAAGTTTGCTAAGATCTTTGACCTCATTGCGGCTCAGGACAAACGACTTTTCCGCAATTTCCATCGATCCATGAAGGGCATGAAGCAAGAAAAATAAAAGGGTGGACATGCAAATATCTGATGAGTCGTAAAAAACTTGCTTAGCAGAAATTACTTGATAAGAAAAAAACTTGCCAAAGCTGAGCAAATAGAAGAAGGACATAAACGCAACTTTGTTAATAAAGGACAAATAAAGCATTCTATCGAGAGACATCACAAAAGTTACATAGACACATGGAATCTAAACAATTTGTGTCTCGTAGAGGGGTCTATTATGTGTCAACTGTCAGCAAGTCAAGCTATGCGTCAAAAAGTGGCTTGGACCAAATGATAAATGTGTTATTCCCCTCCCCTGCTTTACAAAAGCCTTCTTTTATTTTCCATCGAAGTATGACCCCCATGAGAAAGGCTTGTGAGCTGCCAACTTTCCGGAAAATAAAGCTAAAAGAATAAAGCGACATCTAACCAGACTGTTCCCTTTGGTGGGTGGCCGGTGGGTGCTGCTTTCTAATATCAGTATATTTACTAATTATTAAAACAAGAGCTGAAGTAAGGAGGTAATATGAAGGAGGTGCTTTCACATCCATTAAAGAAACTCTCCTCTCAAAAGCATTTTTATGCAAACTTTTAGTTTCAAGGTTAAGTATGAATTATAACCCTCTCCTCCTCATTATTTTTTTCAGAAGAAGGTAGAAGCAAACAATGGAGGGGCTTAATTTACTACTTACCTTGTTCCAAAGCTCCGTTTTCCTTTGATGTCAGCAAAGTTATTTTTGATCGTCACACCATCAAAACTGGGTCCGAAATCCAAGTGAAAGCTGGGCACATTGAGTTGAGCAGACATGAGTTTTTCTGCAGTGACATTTCGCAAACAGTCCACAACTTTTCCATGCTCATTGGTTAAATCCGTCGGGATTGAACAGTTGAACTTACGGCCCAATTGGAGGGCGTAATTTAATGGGTCACGAACGCGAGACCAGGGGGCGAAAAGAGATCCAGACATCAAAATGACTCGATGAAATAAACCTGAAATGAATACTTTAAGTAACGTGTCTGACTAGCAATGTTTGAAAATACCTCCGAAAAGTCTCATTTTACAAAACTTCGAGCGAACCGAGCTTTTTCATAGTGTATTGAATTGTTGTGTCAGCAAATGAGGAAGCTCGCTTTGCTCGCAATGTTGTAAGATGAGACTTTCTGAGAAGTTTTCAAATACCATGAACCTTTCTTTGAAATAAACGAGAAGAAAGGAAGCTGTATTTTACCAGATCAGTAGAGGAAAGAAGGCGGCTACTTCTCGTGTTCCATATAGGTATCCTATCGAAATGTTCTATCGGGTTGTACTATTTAGGGGCCACACTCGCGGAACCCTTTAGCTGCTGTTCGCGTTTGCGGTTCAACCGAAAATAAAAAGTGGAGCCCAAAGGCATGTGTACTGCTGCTGCTACTAGAATTTGGCGATACACATTGAAGCAATCGTGAGGGCTTTAGTCTCCAACAGTTATTGGCCATAAATCTTGTGAGCCCAGGCAGCAGGGTGAGAAGGAAGAAATGCACGGAGGCTATCGAGGGGAAGAAGCCGAAGCAGTGGAAGGAAAAAAATCCCTATGGCTTCAGTCTTAGTTTTTTTCGTTGAAAAGTTTGAAAAAGTACATTATTGCACTTTACTAATGAAACGAAGGATCCGCATCGGCCTTGTCCAATTATTCTTTATTTCTTGTAGTGTAATGTAATGTAGCAGATGGGCTAAGGTCACGAGATGCGATGTTATGTTAGCATCATGCTTTGTTTACTCATTCACACAGTGTTTGTAGAATAACGAAAAATGCCTATATTGGCGAATGTCAACCTCCTCAAAAAGTATACAAAATATTTTTTCGAATGTGCCTTAATGAGGTGCACACAAACCTAAAAATGAAACCGAATGAAATGAGACTTTTTGAGGAAATTTTTGTACACTGTGATTTTCTATCATAACTCGTTCTTCCAAAAAGTGTTTTAAATTGTGAAGAAATGCTCCGCTGAGTTCTGCGTGCAGGAAGAGCTGATGAGGAAAATGCAAGGTCTCAAATGATCCATAACTGAGGAAGACCAGTGGGAGGGGGGAAAATGCACAAGAAAAAAGCTGGTATAGGACCACATAAAAGGCACAAGCGCGTAAGCCACCACAGAAGCAGTGGCAAAGGAGTGGTGGCAGTTGCTTGCACGCCAAAGAGATGCGATTTCATGATCAGAGTGACCAAATTAGTGCATCACTTTTTGGTGCCGCTACTGCCATTTCGCGATAAATGTCGAATTTCAAAGAAATGTTGCTGCAACAATTTCTTTATAGAGTAGGATAAAGTTTTTTCTTTCAAATGCATTGAACACTTTTTTTTTCTTTGCAAAATGTTTTCGACACAAATCTTGAAGCCTTACAGGATAAGGACAAAAACTGAAGAACATAAAAACTGAAGCCACAGCAATACTATTTTTAATACACACACAGTATTTAAGAGTTATCAAAAATGTCTCAATTTGACACTGTGTTTGATATCTATAAAAATCAACCCACCCTAATATTTAGAAAATAAGCCACCCTAAAAGTAGTGTTTTTCAGTGATTTTTCATGCCAAAATATGAACTTTCGACACAGTGTGCTGATGCTACTGTGAAGAATCAGTCAAAAGCTGCAAAAATGCTCCTCAAAGGGGACAAAGTGTGTATAAAGTTGTTTAACAAACTGAAAACAAAGTTTCCACTCTTATGCTCCTCCCTAAGTGAATTCGTGCCTTTTTGTATCCCAAACTTTGGGACAAACCTCAGTTGGTAGAGTGTCGCACACACTGCTTTCAAAGCAGTAGAGACTAGAGAGGAATTTGTTTACCAAAAGTTTCAAAGCAGCCCAGGGTGAAAATCGAACCCCGTATACCGTAGCAGTAGTCTCTCTATCCAAAAGTTTCATTCCAGCAGCAAGCGAATTTTCCAGGAAAAGCTTTTCCACCTCAAGCTGACAAAAAAATAGTTTTCAAACTCTACTTCCAACGCAAAATATTTCCCCATTTTTCAATTGGGTCCAATTTTCTTGAAGTATGTAAAATGTAGTAGGGTGACTTGATTTTTTCAGATCTAGCTGCAGACTTGACTTATATTATGATGCTCAAGTTTTGTACTTTTTAAAGTTCAGTTTGATAACTTTTGATGACCCAAAATGGACTAAAGTTCCCCAAAATATCAAAATCGTATGTCAAGTCTACAGCTTCATCTGTAAAATTCGAGGCACCCTAAAGTAGAATTTGCGTTTCTTACCCGGCACTGTGGTGGGAGAATGTGTAAGATATTCAATGCACGCCGCTCCAGTCCCGTGACCGATCAGAGTGACTCGTTGAGGATCTCCACCAAATTGGACAATATTCTCCTGAACCCATTGAAGGACAGCCATTTGGTCCATGATGCCGTAGTTGGACACCTGCCCTCGAGTTAATGGAGATCCATTGGCGTTCAGAAAACCTAATCAAGGAGGTGGCAAGCCAAACTTCATTAACATCATCATCACGAGTCAAGTCTCCTCTTCAATCAAGAGACTTGTACATAGTGTTTGAAATTCGATCAAAATGTCAAATACCACAGATTACAAATTCATTGCTCGAGGAGGCTCTGAGGGGGGCGTTAATTAAAAATTGTGCGTTAATTATGAGTGGGGTGTTAATAGGTAATCTACGGTATTTTGATTTTGAAAATGAATGCAGCATGTTATGCTATTTTTTGAATATTTTTCAAATACTGTGTTGTAATAAGATGTTCATTACTTCAACGAACATGAGTTGTCAGTCAAGGCCAAAAATCAAAGGCCACCAAGGATTCTCCGATTCATGCTCAATCAAATGACTTTCAATATTTTTATGAAAAGAAAAACATCAACGCACATAAAGAATCCTTTCATGGTCTTGGACTCGTGACCTTTACTGTCCTTTGTTATATTCTGACACGTGGAAGTCCATGAACACGTTGCAATTTAGAAAAGGCATACCTAGGATTCCCAGTCTGTAGTTAAAAGTGATGACTATGACATTTCCGTACGAGGCTAAAACTTGGGCATCCCAAAGGTTTCCTGACCCCCATTTGAAGGACTCACCATGAACATAGACCATGACCGCCAAAGGCTGCTGCTGATTATTAGAAGGCCCTGAAATAGAAGGAAAGAAATCCCATCAGTGCTGTTGATTTTTCGAAGAATTAACATAATTGACTCAAAGACCTTCAAGTGCCCTTCTCAAAGGCCATAAAAGGTCTCCACGAAATCAAGATTCTTTGCAGTTTGCTTTCTAAAAGCCAAATTGCCACACCACCAGGAAAAATCCCATTTCTGGCCCCTTTTTTGTTGTCTCTACCTCTACTAATTTTTGATAGTCATGACTTTCGGATCAGCAGCCATGGAAGCCAAAGGCTCCATCTCGGGTTTGTACTTGGATTCCAATTACTACCAAGCCTACCCCCCAGGCATGAAGATGACCGATGGGGTTCCCCAGGATCTGATGGGAGTTGTAGTTGACCCACACGTAAGTTTTAAAGTCATATCAAACGTAAATAACCCGGAAAGAAATCGGCTGCAATCACGCAACCTCTACAGAGTAGTATTAAAAGTTAGGATTTCTATTTCAGTGGTCTCAATTCGCTCCTGCCAACCCTCTGATCCCCCATTTCTTCGGTGTGCTGTTTTTCTTTCTGTGGCTCATCTCCTTTTTGGGAAATGGCTGCGTCATCTATATCTTCTTGAAGGTCAAGTCCTTGAGAACTCCGGTAAGTCCCTATAATTATGTTAGCTGTCTACATACGGATCTGAATATTATCTTTGATTGCAAATGTCAACCAGACCAACATGTTCGTTGTCAACTTGGCCATCTCTGACTTGATTATGATGACCACCATGGGCCCCACCGTGACCATCAACGTTTTCATGCAGAGATACTGGGTCTGGGGAGCTTTCGGGTGCAAATTGTACGGGTTCATGGGAGCCGTGTGCGGAGTTGCCTCCATTCTCTCCATGGTGGTGATTGGATACGACAGATACAATGTCATTGTCAAGGGCTTCAACGGCGCCAAGATCACTGCTGGCAAAGCCCTGGCCATCATCCTGGCCATCTGGGGCTATGCCATCGGCATCTCACTGCCGCCACTCTTGGATGTTTGGGGCGGATACACCACTGAGGGCATGCTTTTTACCTGTTCCTATGACTACTTGAAGGACGATTGGAACCATAAGTCTTACGTCCTTTTCGGCTTTTTCTTCTGCTACATGATTCCTATGGTCACTGTCTTCTTTTTCTATAGTTCAATTGTCAAAGCTGTTTGGGCTCACGAGCACGCTTTGCGTGAACAAGCAAAGAAGATGAACGTTGACTCCCTCCGATCAAACGCAGTAAGTAAATTCTTCAAATTTGAAATTTTTGAAATTTACGCCAAAATCCATTCTAGAATACCTCTGCTGAAACCGCCGAAGTCAGGATTGCCAAGGTTGCCGTGACCAACGTCTCCTTGTGGGCCGGCATCTGGACTCCCTACGCTTTCGTCGTCCTCACCGCCGTCATTGGCAGCAAGAGCTCCATCACCCCCCTTATGTCCCAAGTCCCCGCCTTCGTCGCCAAGATTGCTTCCTGCTTGAATCCCGTGGTCTACGCCATGAGCCACCCCAAATACAGGGAGGCCTTGACTCGGGAAATGCCTTGTTTAGGCATCGAGGAGGAGAGCCTTGACGACAACGTCACTAAAGAGACCGTCAAGACCGAAAAAGCTTGAAGATGATGATGACCAACTTGTCTGTGATACTTGTGATCGCTTCTTTTATTTCAACTTTCCCCTTTCTTTTATGTTTTTTGTTGACTCAGTTTCTGCTTAGCTAAGAGCTTTCTAATTTCTGCACCATGTGTAGCATAATTTATTGAGAGTCTTTGAAAGAAACTTAGAGTCCAAAAAAGACTCCTGAATCCCCTTAGAAGCAAGGTTTGAAAGCTTTAAAAATACGAGAATCAATAATAATCCTGCTTCGCACGTTTTTCCTCCTATGCCCCTTTCAAAAGTCAAAAAAGGTCATTTGATCATTTTTTGATCCCTTCTTTTGAATTTTGACAGTGTGACATGTACTGAATAAGCAACCAATAAATGCTTTCTTTTCAAAGCAACACTTCCGTCCTGGTACTTGTAATTAAAGAAGGGATAATAATAATAATCGTGGTGGGGTGACCTTCTGCTTCTGCCATTTTGACTTTGGTAATAACATAACAGAACAAGAGACTGAAAGAAGACTCGACTCTTTGACTCTTTGTGCTAAGCTTGCTTGGTGTCTAATTGCAAAAAGGCACACAACCAGGTTCAACAGCACAGTGTATAAAAATTAGTCAAAAAGTCTTATTTTTTTCCATTAATCAACATAATTTTTGGCGCAAAAATTCGAATTTTTGAAAACAGAATTAACGCGGTACAAAAAATCTCATTTCTGAAAAAAAGCTTAAACAAAGGGCCCTTTTTGCAGCATATTAGTGCAGAATAATGCGATTTGGACGACAAATAAAAAAAGAGTAAATAACGAGGTGCAGTAAGCATGGCAGCAGAAGGCGAAAAAGAAGTTGTTATTGTGTGCAGTTTATAGGAATTGCTTTTTCTCTCTACCGTGCCCTCCTTTTTTGATTCCGCATCGCAAGTCTTCTTTTTAAAAAGATATGAAAAGGGGATATTTTGATAATGTGTCCCTTGGGAGACATTGTTACATTGAAGTAAAGCACACATTAAGAAACTCTCTCGCCTCTTATAAGGCTTTAGTACCCACTTGGAAAATCTGATAGAATTAAAAAAGTCCTTCTAGCAGCAGCCCCTCATTCTATTCAAATGGAAGTGGAGAATTATTGCCATTTCTACACCATGCATACCAAAATTCGCCAATGTGGAAGAAGGAAGGCCGGGAGGACAAGTGTATTATATTTCGCAGCCGAAACAAAAAAACTAGGAAATACTTTACAGGTTTTGAAAATCACTTTTAAAAGTCTCATTTTACAAAAGTCGAGCGAAAACTAAACACCGTAGATTACCTATTCAATTGAGCTCTGAGAGTGTGTGTAATGCTGTTAAAATGATAATTTTGAGGTGATTTTTAAACATTGTGTCGGAAAAGGGGAGAAGAAAAAACAATGCCATTATTATTGCCAGAAGGCCCTTTTTAGAATGCTGTTTTGTAGTAGTTGCTACTATCCCTTTTGCTACTGCTGCTCTATGATCGTGGCCTTCAGTTCAGAGCTCTTGTGCAGAAAACTTGACAACTCTGATATCGCGTCTACTGCCACTTTGAACAACAGTACAAAAAAAGAATGGTACTTGAAGGAAGTACTACTAAGAAATCTTAATTGATCAAGCCTGATATTTCTTCTCTAATACAATGCATCTAAGTCATCATAAATGCTGCAGATGGAAGGCGCCTAATGGATTTAACGAGGAGTACGATATATATGAGCAAATGTGTTTTACCAACAGCCCATCATCTTTGGTACATACAGTGTGTCACAATAAGTTTGGAATAGACCAAAAGGAATGTTCCAAACTTGTTGGGACACCCTGTAAATGTAGATGCCATACTACTAGCAAAGAAAATGGTTCTTCTTCTTCGTTCTTTCTCTGCAACTATAAAATTATAGCCCATCTGGGGAGAAGCAATAGACAAACATCAGAAATTCTATCGCCATCTATGGCAACGCGATGCATCTTATTTTTGCTGACCTACATTTTTGATTGAAAGCTTATCATAAATGTTGCATATAAGTGCGTTTTTATTCTTCTGCATTTCTTTGAATGAGGTCTTGAAGAATAAAGAAAGAAAGCAATGAATGCATCTTCAAAGGATATAAAGTATAAAGAAAGCCTAAACTTTTTCAGGTGAACCTCCCAAGGGGCCCCTCACTAAGCGTTAAACAGGCTCTTCTTCAAAGTGTAATCAAGGACTCTACTCTGTACTACATTTTTTCCCCGCCTCTCTCAACTTTTTAAGCCTCTCTTACTCGTGCTTCTAGGGCTCTAATGGTGCCCTGATCTAATGATGACCCTGCCCTTGATGTTTTCTTGATGCCCCCACTTACTCTCAAAATGGGTTTACTTTCCTTCTTCGTTTCCTTGATAGGGTGGGCTTTATTACGAAAAAGGTATATGTACAACTCTTTTATGAAACAAAAAGGTTGGAAATCTAGTGGGATATTTCTAAATAGAACCCACCCTAAACCTTGTGCATCAATAGAGACGTATTGAATTTCTTCAGTTCCTGCTCTGCCTGCTTTTCTTGCTTGATAGAAAAATTGAATCAAGAGAGTGAAAATTGAAACCCAGTGCTTGCTTTTGATACCTTTTTTTGCTACTGCGCGAAGAGTAGCAAAAATTTGGAGGTTCTGCTACCATTTCAGAAGCAGAGCAGGAAAAAAAGAGCCAAAGGAAAACGCGCGCGCCGCGCGCGGAAGTTGCATTCGATTAGTAGCAGATGAGGATCTATCAAGGAATAGGAAATGGGAAAATTGAAAGCCTACTACGATGCATTGGCTAGATACAGTAAGGCCTTTCAATCGAGCTGAAGAAGAAGCTGACTAACATTCCTTTTCCAACTTTTTCGGACCTTACTTTATTCATGATTCAAGGATAAATTGTTGCCGTTGCTGATCCTAAAATAGGCACGAGATAGAAGGACAAAAAATTGGACTATTTTTGTCTAGATTTTTTCCCTGGATATCTGAAGGAACCAGGAAAAAAAGCCAATGAAATTGCTGCGGTGTTTAAAAATCACCAAAAGATGTCTTATTTGAATTTTCTTCTCTTTTTGATGTTCAAAAATGAGACTTTTTGGCTTTTTTCAGTACTGTGCCTGGACTCTTCTGGCCGGAGCAGCACAGCAGCAGCAGCAGTGGCACAATTTGTATTATTGGAAATGCAAATTCAAGTCTATGAAGAACAGTAGCATGTAGTCTTTCTCAACTATGAAAACTGCATTTGTTATTCAACAAAGCAGTAGTAGGACAATAAAAACTGAATGAAGAACAAGGAGTCTGAAGGGCAAGCAATTCCTTGAACTAGTTCTACTGAGGCTCTCTAAACCACATGCTTTGCCTTGTAGAACCAGATGTTTGACAACTCAGATAATTGGCTTAGTTTGAAAACTAATAGTCTATCTTGAGTAGCCAAAACAGTGACACTATACCAATAGTACTATACTGCTACCATTTACTGCAGGGTGTCCCAACAATTTCTGGACAGGTTTAAGCCATTTTCGGGCTCATTTTAGACCACTATAAGACCGTATTAAGACAGTTAAGACCACTTTTGGAAACTGTTATCCAGAACTTGTTGAGTCACCCTGTATAACCTAGAAGGACACTTGGATTAGGTTAGGTGCATCCTAATGATTTTCTGTCCTTCTTCTTAGCATCCCTAGGGTCAAATTCATGAGTTTTAATCAAGTTGATTGTGTGACAAAAGTAGAAAGCTTTCCAAGGAATTTAATCACGTTGTAAATTGTAACACGAGTAGTTCTTGCGCCAGCTGTAATACGAAGCAAGAGGGGTTTAGGTCTTAAAAGGAGTTGGAGAAGTGCTAAGGATTCTGCTTTTAGGCGTACGAAGAAATTGTTACATACGGCTGCTGCTGCTTCTGCTTTGATGCGCAAACCATTTTCTACTTTTGTTCTGCCCACCCACAAATCATTTTGCTAGAAATCCCCCCTTTTCCTTACCCAACCCCAAATGCCAAAATCAAGGAACTTTTGGGACCAGCAAACAATGTCTCAATACTTTGATTTTCCACAGAAGCCAAGAGCTGCTGGTGTTACATTGTTGAAGCTAAACAGGAGTGTCCTGGAGTGCAACGATTGCCCATGTCTCCCCTTACGCAATAC
The DNA here is from genome assembly GCA_900157175.1 of Oithona nana. Taxonomy (NCBI): domain Eukaryota; kingdom Metazoa; phylum Arthropoda; class Copepoda; order Cyclopoida; family Oithonidae; genus Oithona; species Oithona nana. The sequence continues at coordinate 278,505 of LT727967.1, forward strand.
GCAGTAGTAGCAGAGAATTTTCAATTGTCGTCGCAAAGGCAATTCATGCAGTAGCCACCATAACAGTGGCCTTTTTTTGATTATTTTCCCTGGCTTCCTTGGACCCTCATGGGAAATTGTAGACTACGTTCCTCTTCTTATTTTGGTCTCCTTTCTTTTTTATAAGGAGCTGCTGCTGAGAAGCAGAGACTTACGAACTCTGTTTTGCATGCTAGGCCATGAAAAAAGAACTAAGGGACTCCTTCTAGTTCCTCGTGCTGACTTGAGCCCCAAAGGGGACTTTTACAAAGAAAACAAAACAGCAGCCAAGAGCTACTGAGAAGAAATCTTTCTTTTGAATTTCACATTCAAATGACGGAAAATGTCCCGCAGGCTCGAAAGGAGTGAAACAAAAGAGGTCAAAGATTGCTGCTGCTGCATCTTTATAAAAGAATTAAGAACTAGAAAAAAAAAGTGCTGAAAAGGCGAACGAAGGCAAAAGTATTCTACTGCAACAAATGCAACGCAATCTCGGAAAATTACTCGGAAAAAAACTTTTGCCTCCTAACTTGCCTAAAGTTGCCTCCTCCTGTCTCCCAATTTATCTTTTTAGCAACAGTTCGGAAAATGAATTGGAAGCGATGTATTTTTCCTGCTTCACAAATCGTTGCTCATTCATTATGGCTTCCATTATGTGGAAAGTACCTCAGTACTATTGAATAGTAAGTGCTTACACTTCAAATACCTTCTTTTTTGTAATACACTCAGGCAGTAGGTATGAGTATAAGGATAATATTTGCTTTCGATTTTTAACGGAAAATTCGACCATGAACTGACCGTGACACTTGTGAACATTAAACATACGAGTTTGAAAAAAATATTACGAAAACCCCCTTTTTTGGTTCAGCTTACAAATGAGACATTCTTTGGTTATTTTCCAACAGAGTACAATTACTACTGCAGTAAAACTTTAAGGAGAGGAAATTAATTCAGTGGACGACATTTTTCGATGACCTAGAAGAGTAGGCCGGCAATGCATTTTGTGGACATGGTTAGTTACAAATGAACCTTTTGCCGCAATTAGGAAGTCCTTGAACGCCTTGAACCACATTTAAAGGGGGGATGAAAGTAGCTTTTGGAATTAGGTCTAACTCCTCTTCATCCATCATTCTTTTCGTAGCATTTTTTGAAAAAGCATCTTGTAAGACTCCTTGTGAGCATCCGCGAGTACTACATAGCAAAGAAGAAGGCAAAAGTTTCTCAGCGGACAATAGGAACTCTCAGTGAGGCTCTTGCTTCTTTGCTGTTGCCTCCTCCTCTACCTTCTTCTACTCAAATGCATTTTTCGAATCTACGAAGCTTCAATTTGTAAAGCAACCTTTTGAAGTTGTTTTCTTTTTTCAAAGAGGAAAAAATATCCAATTTTCTACTTCTTTGAACTGTCAGTTATAAAGATGCATGCGTGTGGCAGTAAAAACTAATGTGTCCAGAGTAAAACCAAGGCTCCAGATAATAAAACAGAGTAAGTTGCCATTCAAGACCCTTGCCCCTCGGTACCCCCGAAATTATTTTCCAATAGTGTGTCTAGAGGAAAGGTACAATGAGGTTGTGTTTTTATTAGAATTTGCTTACCTTTCTTTGGTTGTAATGCTGCGTTAGGCACGAATATGTTGAGATAAAGGCAATCTTCACTTTGCCGCAGCAACTGCGTGCGAATCCACTGCAAAAATCGCAGTCTGGGCCTCGGCATTTCAAGCTTTTCTGAGGCTGTAGACTGAGCATCTGAGATAGAAGAACCATTGGAGTAGTTCACGTGATTCCGAAAGGGAAAAGAAGGCAAACTCTGGGGGCAAACTGGGCCAGAAGTTATGGCTTGCATCACTCCGTCCCAAGGACCTGGTGCTCGAGTAGGCTCCCATCTGTAAATATATATTTACTAACGTTAACAGTCTTGCTTCTTTTACAAACAGTATTTTTTTTTTCAATCTCTTGCTACAGCTGTATGAGGCACAGTGTTTGAAAATATCCAAAAAATGTGTACTTTTAACGCCCTGTTTTCTAATTAACTTCCACTCCTAATTTTAAACGCACAGTCTAAAATATTTTGTAAGAATTTGTATTGTACAAAAATGAGACTTTTTGAGTGATTTTCGAACACTGTCAGATGATGATGATATTAGTATTAAGACTTTTCTATTTGAAGGTAGTAGTGAATTGAAGACTATCTGATCATAGACCTTTCACTTTTGGAAGGCCAACTTATCCCCCCTAAGGCCGAAAAAAACGAGAGGCCTCTCGTAAAGAGTACTGGTCCTACTGTGTGCTAGCCGAATAATGCCGATCGGTGGATGGCCAACCTGGCCTCTTCAGCATTTTCCAGATTAAGACTGACTTTTTGACACCGGCCTCAGCATCCTTGAAGTTATACTAGTGCCAGGCTGGATGGCCAGTGCATGAGGTTCTTATGCAAATTCTCTATTCTGCACACTGATGCTACTGCTGGCCAGTGCCCATGTAATTGAGATGACTAAGTCCTGGGAAGGATAAAAGTAGCATCCAAAAAAGACGCCTCCGCGCAAAGGCAAAAAAAAAGTGCACAAAAACGAGCCCGACTGACCAAAATTGCATGTTTTCAAAGAGCCTTTAGCCATCAAATGTACACTACAGTGTTCAAAAAACACTTAAAAAAGTCGTATTGGATGAAATACCGAAGATTACCTAGTTAACGCCCCTCTCTTAATTAACGCCCAATGCCTTTCAACGCTCAGTAAAAATAGGTAATCTTCGGTATTTGTGTCTTTTCAAACGCTGTGAATGTTCTCGCTCACGCTCCTCGCAAAGTCGATTTCAGTGGAACAGTTTTTCTAGCAACTTCGTAAGGAGAGAGCTTTTCCAAGAAAAGTTGCGAGACAGAAAGCTCTTTTCCAGTAGTACTTTTGAAATGCTTTTTATCGAAGCGAAATCGAAGGATGTCTGGCTAGTGGCTACTCAATATGCTACCCAAGTTTTACTGGCAATTACTCCGGCTTTTTGCCCATGCCAAGCACCACTACCCTGCCTCATCTCTTTTGGAAAGCCGCTTTTTTGTATGGACGGATTGTGCAGGGTATGAAAGAGCGTTATAAATGTCGATCTGTCAGCAACTTTGGCAACTGTGCTTGGAAAAATGGTTCCTTTGCTACGCGTAGTTACGCAGCCCAGGTCTAATTTGTAACAAACCAACGATTCCATTGTTTTTTCACAGGTTTTTTTGCTTTCACTTATCTAACCATTGTCTAGATAGTTGTACACTGTGTAGCAAAGTTCAGAGACGTTTTGACATTTCTTAAAAAAAGAAGAATAGTTTGCAATCATGCAATGTAATGTCAAAGACATTTTTAAAAATGTACAAACGGAACCATAGACACAGTAAATGACAAGTAAAAAGTTGTCCACAGTTCAGATGTCTAAAAGTTCAGTTGTCCAGCTAAGTTTTTGAAATGTTGCAAAATGAGACTCTTTTGATGATTTCCATTTTCCAAACACTGTGTGCATTGTAAGAACTGCTTAGAGGAGGAGAGATAATGAAATATTTGTATTCTCAATGTTATCTTTTTTCTTCTCTTTTCAATTAATTTTCCATGGACAACTTTTGGCCCTGGCCTCGTTCTTGAAGAGCAATGCACTGCAGTAGTAAAGCGTAAGAATGAAAAACAAAAAGGACCATAAAAATGTCTCCTTCCCCCTACGATCTAAATTCATGTTAAGCAAACAGATTTCCAAATCAACCACTCTCAGAGGGCAGAGCAGGAAAAGCAGGAAAAACTAACTCAAGCAGAAGCAAAGAAAGAGGAACACAGTGCTTACAAATCGTCGAAATTGGGTTAGGGAAAAAAGACCAGGAATGCATGGTGGAGGGGGGGAATTACTACAGTTGAGTAGCTTACATCTTCCAATTGATAACGACTTTCAAATGACCACGAATATCGCAGCTTACCTATTTAACGCCTAATCCTAATTAACGCACCCCTCAGAGCTCAATGAGTGACTTTTTGACCGCGAGCCGGCTTTGACGCTCCGCGGTCCTAGAAGTCGATAAGTTGTTGTTCTTCTTGGACTTTTGTAAAATTTTTAGTGAATTTCACCATTTTCAGAAACTTGTCGGATCGCGTCGGACAATTATTGCGCATTATCCTTTAAAACAGTGTTTGAAAATCACTCAAAAAGTCTCATTCTTCAATTTTGCGAGTTTATTTCAAAATCAACATATAAATAATGGGGGAATTAGGGTTCCAACTAGCTCGCTTCGCTCGCATTGTTGTAAAATGAGACTTTTTTTGGTGATTTTCAAACACTATTCTAAGCATAGAAAAAAATCTCATAAAATCAGAGGTGTTGATTTACATCACATTTGTGCATTGCTGCTGCACACCATCATTTCCTGCCTTGCATTTCTATATTGGCATTTTCCAACACCTCGGTCGACCAGTTCCTACAGCTGAGTAGCAAAAAACTAATGGAAAACTTTTCCTTTGGATATTAGAGCTGAGCAAAATAAAAAATGTACAAAAAAGTTGAAGGCAATTATTTTCAAAGTTTTAAGAATGTCATTTGCAAAAGTAGGAAAAGTATCGAAAGTTTCTGTGGCTTTTTCTAAATAAAAAATGCTTATGTAGAGGCCGCTTTCTAACTCAAGATTTCAGGCAGGTCATCCTCCTTTTTGTCAAAAAGAAAGTTTCAAAGGCTCCTTCTTGAAAGTCCTTTGTCCCCCGCTTTTCTTCTGTGCTTCCATCAACTCGAAAATGTAGTTTAAAGGGACAAAAAAGGGTAGAAGCAGATTCTCTATCTTGTTTCAAGGACTCAAAAAAAAGTTGCCAAACAGGAGATAGAAGAAGTAGCTCACCGTCGTAGTCTTTTTCATGTCACAACAGATGGTGCTTAGACTGAGGAGAGATGACATGACTTCTAACAAAGAAGTAAAAAAGAGAGAGAGATCAAATATCTCACTTTTTGCTTCTACCAAATATTTTCTCATTCCTTATTAAATTCGAGCCATAGGTTACTAACATTTACTACAGTTGGCGCTTTTTGACCGCGAGCAGGCTTTGACGCTCCGCGGTCCTAGAAGTCGATAAGTTGTTGTTGTTGTTGGACTTTTCCCAATTTTTCACGAATTTCACCATTTTCAGAAACTTGTCGGATCGCGTCGGACAATTATTGCGCATTTCTTACCAAGTGCGCATTTCTTTCTAAGTGCGCATTTCTTTCTTAATGCGCATTTCTTTCTAAGTGCGCATTTCTTACCAAGTGCGCATTTCTTTCTAAGTGCGCATTTCTTACCAAGTGCGAATTTCTTACCAAGTGCGCATTTTTTACCAAGTGCGCATTTCTTTCTTAGTGCGCATTTTTTACCAAGTGCGCATTTTTTTCTTTTGTGCGCATTTCTTACCAAGTGCGCATTTATTTCTTAGTGCGCATTTATTTCTTAGTGCGCATTTCTTACCTAAGCTCGTGGTCAGCACTGAAATTTATTTTCAGTCTTGTTATTTTACCACTGTGAAATTCCTTTTTAAGGTGAATATTACTACTAGAAAATTGACCAATATTGGATTCTGGTTTTCTCGCATGAGTGACTTCTTTGAGGTAGTATCGACAATTTTGCTGAAAAACTTGGCTTGAATATTGACAAGGCAATAGTACACCTACCTTGTGCTATGACAAGGTGATGATGATAATAGGAGAGCAGTCATGTCATGGATGATCTTTATATGCATAAGCTGATCATGTTACTCTTCCAACAATTATGACAAGGCAGAATACAACACTACTCACAAACACTAGCAGAGCCAAGCTCGACATTCTTATTATCAAATGTGACAGGTCAAAGCGAGAGAAGAGAAGATCCTTATTCGCCACCCCGTGTATGAAGTAGTATCGTATGTTACCTATTTAACGCCCATACTTTTTGAGCTTGGGCATTTTGGGGCATTTTAAAAAGAATTGAAAAATAGAATTGGAATCATTCGAGTTCTGGGTGTCAAGTGTACCTGTTTGATCCTACAGGAGGTGTGGCGTAGGGTATTCCTTTGAAGGCCGCGACAGGTTGCAGCCTTGTGCCTTTAAAGGTCAAAATCCTGCCTTGCACTTGACCATATTTGGTCTGGATGACGGGTGACCTCGGCAATGAAGATGCGGATTTTCCATTGTTTCCAGAATTCTCTTCTGATTTGATAGAAGCTTCAAGTCCACTGATTAAGCACACTACGAAAATGGTCCAAAGAGCTTTCATTTTAGAACACCGATCATTGCTTACCAGAATCTGGAGCATGACTAAGGATACTAAAGGAGGCAGTGAGCGGTAAAAGCAGAGGAGGAAGCGCCGGGAGCTTCAGAAGTAGCAAAAAAAAAAGGGAAAGCTCTAGGACTAAAATTTCTCGCAAAAGGACTATAGTCTATGGTCAGTACATTTTTCACCCCTACTTCATTAGTAAATGTATGTCTATGTAGTTTATCAGTCTCTTATACAATGTCCCCTCCTCTCAAAGGCCCAAAGGCACACAGAAAAGGAGACAGAATACAGAGACATTTTTGCAGTTTTTAAAATTCTGTATTCTTTATTCAAAAGAAAAGTTGACATAAGGGTCTCAATCCTTCAACATCTTTTACTGAAAGACAGACATGATCATTCCAAAGCCTTTGAGGTGATCGTCCTTTGTTTTGCAAATGTACACAATCTTCAGTTTCGCCCTCGTCATTGTGATTATTGGGTTGATTTTCGTCCCAAAAAGTGACTTCCATTGCGTCTCCAGTACGTTCCCATCTCCAATTACCTTCCTAAAAAAGAAACAATAAGGAAAGGAAATTGTTTTCTTTCTTTTCTCTGCTGAAATGAATACTGATGGCAATTATGTCGTCAAAAATAACTTACACCGAAGAAATCTGTCCCTCCCAGCCACCAGCCATGATCAGGAAGTGTGTCTGCGTATTCAACGATGAATTCTTGTGTTGGTTTTGTTCTGACTTCGGCAAGAAAGGCATTTTCGTGCAAGATATTACAATAGTCCATCGCATCAAACCAGTTCATATTACCGGCTTCTGCTGCGAAGTAGAAACATCCATGTCTTTCGCCCAAGTCAACCCAATCTTCCGGGCAATTGCTAAAATGTTAAAAATCTGATTGAATTGAATTATGACTTGGACAATATGTACTTACTACTCTGCAAGTGCCACACTTGCAAATACAAGGAGGGAGAAGACCAATGACCAACCTTTCATGTTGAATGATAGATGCTAAGTAGAAGTTGATATTTCTTATCAGTCAATATATTATCTGTTTTTTCACGTCATTCGCCCCAAAATTGTTTTATGTGATATTTACTGTAACTTGAATGCGGATTTTCGTAAATGTCAATACACTGTAACTAAATAGTCGAATTTACTACTTGTGCGTATTGTATTCGACTCTCAAAAGATAACACCGACCCAAAGTCTGACTTTACCGAGATCTCATCTAATACATTTGCATAAGTCCAATAAAATCGTAACGAAGATAAGTCCAAAAGGTCACGTGAACTTCACTTTTATTTATTTTCTAAATGTCTGCAAGTCGCGTTTTTCCAAGCGACTTTGGTATGCTACAATTTCATCAAATCTAAACGAATGAAAAAGAAACAAAAAATAATGTGAGGTCTTGGTCTTGACAGCTGCAGTATCTAATAAAACAATGTACAAATATTAGTAGGATGATTTTAGGTCCTTAATCTTCCAACTCTTCCTCAGTAGTAGTCAAGTCGATGGTATCTGGCAATGGAATTTGAGCCACTTCATGGAATACTTTATGCGAGTATTTCTGTCTCACTGTCTTCAAGTTTTCTTTGGGATAAGCCTTGAGCATTTGGAGCAATTCTTGAACCAAGGCCTCAAGATCCGCAGGAGTGTACCCCGAGTAGAAGGCCAAAGTGTTGACCCACTTGTCTTTTACTTGATTGACCTTCAATGCCAAAACCAGAGCCGCGGCTGCCAACTTGGATTCGCTCATTTCCACGTTGAATTTGTATTCCAGCAGGGAAGTTTCCAGGACGTAGCGAGCGTACGTCAACACTGACATGCTGGCTTTGCAAACCTAAAAATAGTTTAGAAGGTACTTGAAAAAGACTCCTCACAAAAGTTTTTGGGTCATTATACTTGAAAGCAAAAACTTACCCTTCCGTATCGACGGACAAATCTATAGGAGAGTGGATAACCAACATCAAATCCAACACATTCCAAGACTTCGCGTTCCTTGGCCTTGATTTGTGAACGGGTATAAGCGTCGTCACAAACATAGACGAAATCGTCCAAGCACGGCGGGATTCTTTCGTCAATTTTACAAGCAATCAAACAGGCCGTGGCCCCGACCAACTGCAAGTCTCGCTTGTCAACAACAACTTTGGACATGTACAAATCTAAGATCTTGACTGCGGTGTACAAGGTTTCGTGGTTGAGTTCGAAGCTTTCTTGTACTTCTACTAGCCAGTCGACTAGGATGGCACGCATAGTTTTTGTCACTTCGACTTGTCTGCTGATGTAGTCGGGAACGCAGAATTCCGCCTGAAAAGTAGCAAACGTCATCATCATAAACTTGGATAATAGTACAAGACTAAGTTGGCCTGGAAAGTGTAATTAACTCTGAGAAGCACATTCCAGAGCAATCTACAGCAGTGATGTTATTCTAAAATCCTGGCAAATTACATGGAAAGAACCAACTTTACACACTGAGGCAAAATTATTTTTTGTCCATTTTGGATTGAACATCACCAAATTGATGTGAATTACTACGAAAGAAAATAATATTTCGATGATGCGAAAAATATTTAGAACATACTCTACTACACTACCAGCTGCTATTGTATTTGCTGCGTGTGAGACAATTCAGATTATCTGCTTTACTGGATTATTTCACTCTAACTATGGTCAAGCTCAATGCATAGTGTTTGAAAACCACCAAAAAATGTCTCATTTGACAAAAACAACAATTCCGAATTACAATTGTTGATTTGAAAGTAAACATAGTATGAATGTTGTAAAATGAGACATTTTTTTAAAGAAATTTTCAAACACTGTTTCATCATTCTGGATTATGTACATAATACGGTACCTCTCTGGATTTGTAGTAGTAGAATATATCCATGGCGTATTCTGCGCACTGATTAGGATCATTCCAGTTTAGCAAGTCGAAATCTTCTACTCCGGGTGGCGGAATGGGTCTGGCGGGAGGCTCGTAACGTTGATGCACAATAGTGTCTTCGTTAATGTTCCTGCAAATGCAAATTTGCAAGTATTAGTACAGACTACAGAACAGACGAAGTAAAAAAAAACTTACTCTTCTGCAGATTCATATTCAGATTGCTCAAGCAAGTCCGGATCATTTGAGATTTGTAGTTTTTCTTCTTGTGAGGAGGGCAAACTGTCTGTTAAGTCTTCGGTACTTTTCTTTTGATTTTTGGCATTACTAGCCAAAGCCAATTTCAGCTTTTTGCCGTTAACCTCAGCAGTAGATGTTGAGGAAACCTTTGAACTTCGGCTTTTGTTCACAATGTTGGATAGTCCCTTTTTGACTTGCTTAGTCAAACTGGTTTGCCTTTCATTTACAGCCTAGAAAATAAAAAGAAAGTTTGAAATTTGCAATCAATTGCGCGAGACAATAGGGACAAAGTTGAAAAATTGGACAAAATTGAAAAAAATATGTTTGGTATCTTACATTGGTGAGATCTCCAAAAGCAGCTCTCTTCCGAGACTTTGCATTGGAAATGATGTTTTCTTCTGCGGCACGTTTGGCTCTTGGGGGTTTTGCAGGCAACTCATTTGCTCCACCACTGTTTCTGGTCCGGGGCCTTTCTGCCAGCGCAGTTGTTGCTCGTTGATTTCTCGGCATTGTTGACCAATTATCAACACATTGTCACTGGAAAAAAGTTATTTCATTAACGAAGCCTCTTTTTTGTGTGTTTGTTTGACAGATGGTCTAGGCGCGCCAAAAACAGATGATCAAGCATAATTGTCAAAAAATGCCTCAAAACAAAGATTTTCACTTTTCTAAGCTAAAATTCAATCCAAACTTGCACTTCATGCATAAAAATGATGACCGCCTGATGGACAATATAAACGATTGAATTTGAGTATTTTTAAGGCCAACAAAAAAGGCCACGTAAAAATATTGATTTTTCATATTTGAACCCTGACAATAATGAAAAACTAAAAAAAATATGACGGGAACTTTTATAAACAACCGAAAATATCTTTACTTATATCTGATCGAGGAAAAAGTACACTTTCAAAGGCCAATACGGCCTTTATTTGCATTTCTAAATTGCTTTATAATTCAAAAGAAATATATTTACCGATCAGCATTAACAGAAAATTTCGATAACTTAAGACGATGTATTCCAAAAGCCAAACTTTGTAAGAACGTAAACAAAAATTGAATCCAACTTCGATTTCACGCAAAATATTATGCGAAATGGTGGAAAACGTGGATTTTCCAATTCTTACCTTCTAAAACTAAAACAGTCCGCCACCAACTGAAATTCCTCAGTCTATTGAGGTCATTGGTCCCCGCGAACGACTGAGAACCAATCAGCTTCAAGCATCCCCAAAAAGGAAAAAAAATCCTTAATTTGGATAATTTCCCAGCTTTAACCCCTTTTTCAGAATATAGCTCTTAATTCTATCAACAATAAATTCCAATTTTCAATTGAATTTTCATCAAAAGTGAAGTAAAACTCCCATTAATATATTTTTTTTCATTTTCTTGTCGATTCCACGATGTGTCAAACTGTGAAGCCACTACCCCACTTGTACATAGAACATTTTCAATTTATTTTCAAGTGAAGGAGGTACAAGGAAACGCCCGTAACACACTTCATTTTTGCCTTTTTCGCATCGAATAGATGTTAAAATTGGCGTTTTTGTATCCATTTTGACTGTTTTAAGCAACTGTAAGTTCGGTTCTACTGATCAAAATAAAGGCGAATTTGCTGAGAGCGAAGGCTGCTGATTCATTTTTTCGTAGTTTCCACTTTTTTGTGAGACATAAGCGAAGAGAACGAAGAGAGTTCTAGTGAAACAAAGACACTTTTTATAACTTCAAAATGGCGAATTCACAAGCAGCACGGCCAGGTGGGGCCTCAAATAATGCCGGTGCAGGTGCAGGTGGAAGATTAGCGCAGTTCAAATTGGTACTGTTGGGAGAATCCGCAGTGGGAAAATCATCGTTAGTTCTAAGATTTGTGAAAGGACAATTCCATGAGTTCCAGGTAAGGCCATTCTTTAATTTTATGACCTTTGTTTTTAGTTTACATAATATTTTGACTTTGCTATGGCAAAATAATTCATTTTGACCGACCGGTATGTCAAAAAAATCATCAGATGAAATTGACTTGACTTTGATAAAAAAAATCGTGTAAATAAAATAGGATACAAACTTTCTTTCAATGTCGTTTGACGATTTTTCTTTCAAAAATGCGTAATAAATGTTATGGCGCCTATGAATCATATGATATCTTTTATTTGATCTGATAAGGCTAAGGAATCTGATGGATGTGTCGATTGCCATTGCCATACCACCAAGAATCATTTAAAAAACCATCATAATAGCACCTTAAAACAGTTGCATAAAAAATTATGTTTGACATTAGCAAACAATAGCTTTTGTTGCTCGTCTTATCAAATCAAATTTGCATAAATGTATGACCGGATAAAGCTTCACTGATGGCTGATGATGAATCATAATAGTGTCGGTAATTCAATTGCAATTGGTAAAGGTCGCTCCGTTCGATCCATTTTACTGACAAAAATGAAATCATGAAAAAATTCGCGAAGCTTTGTTTACATTCTGCCTATTTATCTGAGATCCACCATTCATTTTGACAATTTTTTTTTTGTTCTTTCAGGAATCAACAATCGGAGCTGCATTCCTCACCCAAACAGTGCTCCTGGATGACACAACAGTCAAGTTCGAGATCTGGGACACTGCCGGTCAAGAACGTTACCACTCCTTAGCTCCTATGTACTACCGCGGTGCGCAAGCTGCCATCGTCGTCTACGACATTACCAACGCCGACACTTTTACCCGGGCCAAAACCTGGGTGCGTGAACTACAAAAGCAAGCCCGACCTGACATTGTGATCGCCTTGGCCGGCAACAAATCAGACTTGGGGTCAAGACGAACAGTGGAATACGAGGAGGCCAACGCTTATGCCGAAGAGAATGGTCTTCTGTTTATGGAGACATCGGCCAAAAATGCCAACAACGTCAATGAGATTTTCTTGGCCATCGCGCGAAGACTGCCGCGAGATGCCGAAGCGGGAAGTAGTGGAAATAGCGGACGAAGACTCGAAGAAGGGGGAAATAACGAAGGAGGAAACAAATTGGGACAGTGTTGTAATCGCTGATGTATTTAAACTTAGAAATTAACAGAGTTGATTTTATTTCCCAATTTCTTTTCCCGGCTTTTTTTTTTCAAGCACATTTATAGTGCATGTCTTTTGATAAATAAATGTATTACAGGATTAACTCTGAAAAATTGATTAGACCTCCACAGAAAAAGTCATTAAAATCACAGTGTTTAAAATCACCAAAGTTACCTCATTTATGACAATTTTTTTTTGGCCAAAAGTTTCTAGTTTGTGTTACAATTTTATTTCAAACATTTGAAAATTGCATTGTTGTGAAACGAATTTTTTTGGTGGATTTCAAACACTGTGCGTTATCATTCGTTACAAAAAAACAATTGGCAATTCACTACCAGTGTTTGAAAATCACCATTAAAAATGTCTCTTTACAGTGCAGTGTTCACGGCAAGAAAAACAAATATTTTTTTGCCTTGCTAATTTTAGAAATACTTTTGATCCTTGCTTCGCTGTTTGCAATGTTATAAAATGAGAGTTTTTGAGTGATTTTCAAACACTGTGTTACCATTTTTATTAGTCTCCCCCCAAGAAAAAATTCCTTAAAGAGTGTTTTTATTGCTTCTTATTAAAAAAAGAGCCCCATCATCATCTGCTAAAAACGAGAAAACGAGATTTGTAAATGCGCTTTCTTTTCTGAAGAAGTGAAAGCCAACAAAATTTATTAAAAATACAAATTCCAAAAACAAGTGGAACAAAGTAATAAAAAGATCATGAATGATACTACGTAAAACGTACGACGACCATTTGTAATAAAGGAAAATAGACATCTTGCAAAAAAAGGCAAAAAAGCAAACTAATGAATGTTTCTAATGAAATAATTCTTTTTTAGGAAAGATGTTGGCGGCATCATGCAGGATTTTCTACAGAATGTGTAGTAGCCACACAGCCTCAGAGGCCGCAACCCTCATCAGCAACTCCTCAAGGTCTCTTCTTTTTTTCAAATTGTGCAACCCAAAAATTAATTAGGAGGCATGCTACCAAAACCCAAATCACACTGTTCCAAACCTCCACTTTTTGTCCGAAAATTCAACGTTAAGAAAAATTTGCACATTACCTACGTAGTGAATTTATGTTTTGAACTTTGCTAAAAAAAGTTTTGTCAAAATTGAATTTTTGGGCAAAAAATAGAGTTCGAGCATAGTGTGATAAAACCCAAATGACTTTCTTTTTAAAGGATTTTGGTCATGACTGGAGCCGGTTTAAGTACTCCTTCCGGAATCCCGGATTTTCGAACTCCTGGTACAGGCATCTATGACAATTTAAAACAATATAATTTGCCTTATCCGGAAGCCATTTTTGACATCGCTTATTTTCGCTACCTTCCGGAACCCTTTTACATTTGGGCCAAAGAATTTTTTCCTGGAATTAATTATCAACCAAATTGTGCCCACCGCTTCATCAAGGTTTTGAATGATGAAGGAAAACTACTGCGGCTGTTTACTCAAAACATTGACGGTCTGGAACTATTAGCAGGAATCCCTAATGACAAACTTGTTTTTGCGCATGGAAGTTTCACAGGAGCATCTTGCATAGAGTAAGTTTCACTTTTAACAAAGTCTCTTCGTTCGCAGCTGCAAAGTTTGCATTTAAAACTTTACTTTATGAGTTGAAATTGCTTTTGTCCATTATTTATCAGACTACTAATAAAAATTCTCTTAATGGCAAAAAAAAAAACCAGATAATCTAATGGAAAAAGTGTACCTGACATGTCATTTCGGTGTGCGTATCCATATTTCCTCCAGGTCCATATTTCCTCTAGATCCATATTTTCTGTCATAACCTGACCTAACCAAGCATAATTTACGCTCGCTGCGGGAGTAAAATCTACGATGGGATGGGATCCAGAGCTCAGTTAGGTTAATTGAAGTTTCGTTAGGTAGAGTGAATAGATATCTATTTTTGGTACCTGAGTCTACTTCTTTGGAGGAAATATGGACCCTGAAGAAGTAGGAAATATGGGTCAAAACCCTCTTTTCAAGTATGATAAAAAACTTATTCTCGATTTTCGTAAGTAAGAAATGGCCAAGAAGAACACAAGTTCGCACTCGCAGTGCTTGAAAAAAGTAGTCTCGTCAACATTGCGATCGAAGCGAGTTATGTATGGTACATTACATACCGAAATACGACCCAGAGGACCCCGAACGACGTCAGTTTCTTTGTGTCTTATTATAAGACCTCTACTTTTGATTTTTGCTATTGAAGGAAGGCAGCTTGTTAACGCAACGGACTTATGACAGCCAAAGACAGTAGCAAAGATCATCTCGTTACGTATCATGAATCAGCTACATAAGGCCACAAAGCCTGTTGTGGCTACCTACAACAAAGAATCCAATGAGACATTTTTGCTAATTTTCAAACACTGTTTTATTAGGTAACTCAATTCCCTAATGGAACCCTTTTGACCAGACCAACCTCTTATTGTTATTAGGAGTTCCATTAAGCATTTGTGCACTCAAATGTACTTTTCAAGGAGATGAAATGAGGTAGGCAAGTAAAAGTAAATGAAGCACGAAATAAAGTCTTTACTTACTGTCCTTTCCACATCGCTTGAAAAAAAATGGGCCCAAAAAAACTTAAAATACATTTTTAGCAGGAAAATTCAAATATTGTAAACAAATAAAAGAAATAATATTTTGGATTTAAGAAAATGAGACTTTTTTTGACATTTTTTTCAGTTGTGGCCAGACAGAAAGTATAGAAAAAGTGAAAGCCTCCATTTTAAAAGAGACAGGAGTACCTAGATGCCGCCTTTGTGGAGGCTATATCAAACCTGATATTGTATTTTTTGGTGAAAACCTGCCTGACAGATTCTTTAGGTTCAAAGAAAGTGACACTGACAAGACTGATCTCCTGGTCTGTATAGGAACTTCACTGGAAGTCTATCCCTTTGCCGGACTTGCCGATGAAATACTGAAGGATACCCCAAGGATATTGATTAATAGAGAAGTTGTGGGCACATTTGGTTACCGAGAAAACGATGTAATCTTGACAGGAGATTTAGTGGAAAATGTAGATAAATTGGCAAAGTTGCTTGGCTACGAAATAAATCAAATTTTAGACTCGTAAAACCTCGACTACCTATGTACTCTAGAGTATCCAATATCCGTGCTAGCACCTGAACTCTATTGATTTTCGCTAATATTAGCCCAAATCAAATCGGTTTTATTAGCTGCTACACGTCTATTAGATACTCTAGAGTAATTTTATTCTCAGCGGAAATCCTGAAATATCTAATGTAGATAGCGGCGGTAGATATAGGACATGTAGCCTTTTTCATTGGAAATTTTTTGTAAAGAACGGAATTGTATGGCCAAAAATTCCCCAGTGTGTGAAGTTTACGACATAGCCTTTCCTATTGTTAGCCTCGCCAACGACATGCCACCAGATTTTGAACGAGGCACACGAGAAGGTTGAGAGGAGACTGCATCATCGACAAAAGAAAACTTTTTTTGCCATTCGGTATTAAAAACTACCTGCTCTACTGCACACTTAAATCACAATGCCCTATGCGCCAAGAGAAAAAAAGTTAATGAGGTCGGGCCCAAGAGACTCTCCTTTTCATGCTTTTAGGATGATTAGTTCTATTTTTGTGCTGCTGAAAGTTCCCTTTTCTGATGCTGGGAAAAACACTTGTAGAAAAAGTGCCTGATACAAAAATGCAATGTCATAAAATATGATTAAAGAAAGTTGGCATACTCGTTCAACACTTTCAAATGCCTGCCATGCAACCTATTTTTCAGGAACTCTTTAAAATTGCCAAAAATGCAACTGCAGACTTTAACAACTTTTTTGGTCAATTGACATTTGAGGTCAGCAGACTTTTAGGGACCAGGCAGATGTTGGTCGTTGGTCTCGGTCTGTCAAAAAGTAAGCAGGGACTTCTAATGGTAAAGGAGGCCCAAAGAGCAATTTCAAGGAGGAACGCGTTAGAAAACAATCGAAGCCCAACAAATTTGGCACAAAAAGAAACAAAAGGAAGAAAGGCAACGCAGATGCATAGTACATACATGCATTTATTTAGCATTACTTGTTGATAAGAGACTCTGGGTCCGTACCTAAGTCCCACTCAACTTGATCACTTTTGTTTGTCACCCTTGACACGTTTGGCACCCTAACTCTTGCCATGAAACAATTGTCTCAGACAAACAAAAGAAGGAAGTTTCACACATACATCTTCCACATGGAAACACACTTTGTTTGTTCGAAGTTGTCATTTGTTCTTTAGGACTACTGTTTGGCAAATAAGGCTGAACTTTGCATCATTCCAATGTGCGTACTGTTACGTTGTATAAACTTTGAACAGCGCATCAGGTGTGACTAATTTGCTTTCCTGCACTTCCTGCATGCTTTTATATTAGCAACGCGACCCTAGTACATACGTGTGTCTGAAAAGTAGGTTGTAGCCAAAATACTAGAACCAAAATAGAACGGAATAAATACATACTATTTAGAAAATGGTCTCATGGAGATTGATGCCATTACGCAGAGGATGCTCATTTGTTCTCAAGAAAATGGGAGGTATACATTCTCGTTGGACAATTTGTCGAAATACATCTGCGTAGATAAAGTGGATACACACGATTGTAGTAAGGTAATCTAGAATAGCGTATATTTCAACAAAAAGACTCATCAAACTTGAAGGAACCTTTGAACTTAGAATAAAGCCAATTAAAATTACAGTCATTACTAAAAAATAATGAAATACGTACTCTATTTTAAAAGTAGTATGTACTCCTAATCTTAATACTGCAATGCGTGCTTATTACAGTTAACAAAACTTTGCTTGTCACACAGACTTGGAGTTCCCTTGAGAACTTCCGACAAATGCTTCTAAACAAGAACTAAGGCTCTGCCGATGTTCCCAAGGGACTCCCAAATCCATCTAATACCTCTCTAGTTTGTATGTAAGCCTACCTATTTTGAAATACAATCAAGGCTAGTCAACATTTAAGTAACTTTAAATTAAAGTACCTAACCCAATTTCTATTTTATGGGTGGAATAATAAAAACACTGTAATTGTGTTGAAAGCGCTTACTCGAGTAGAAAGCGACCGCCGTCGCCTCGCCTCTTTCGCGCATCTCTTTCTCGTTAGCAAAGCCGAGAGAACGAAGGCCTCAATTTCTCAGTCTCCGCTCAACAGCCTGATTCATACCAACTTACTTATAAAGACCAGAGGAATCCTGCTATATTGTTGGTAAGTATTGTATATGTCAAAAACAAATCATATCAGGGTACAGGGTGTATCAAAAATAATGGTCCATTCATATCTAGCAATTTGCTTTACTGGACTGAATTATTAAGTACTGTTACTCCACCCCGTAGTCTTCTTTCCTTCTAAAGTATTTTTCTTTGGTCGAAAATCGGCTTAAAAAACTTTTGAAAGATTGAGGGAAAACTGACCCCAGAGAAAACAACGTTTTATTCAATCAAAACAAGGAAATACACTACACTATTTCTGCAGACTACGATGAACGTGACTGGAAATGAGACAACGACTGCTGCAGAAAACATAACGAATACATGGGAAAATGCTTCGTTGTATTATTCGTTGCCAAGTGGCGATCCGGATTTGTTGGGTTGTAAGCCAATCATCTTGAAAACGGAATTGCAGGTACATCATAAAATAATTTACTGTATTCTAGAGACAACAAAAATATCTACCTACTTATGTATCTAACTATATATTTCTCCAAACCAAAAAGTTGTCTGTACTTGAGTTACTTTCCAATACAAATCCACAGTTTTAAAGCTAGGAGGTTGAGACTTTGCATGCGGCCTCTACTCATCGTGAGTTTAAAAGAGGTCTTTCATTAGGGTTGTTGCACTTTCGAGAACATTCTATGCATGTCCTATTTTAATGAATTCATATGTGGAGACATGGTTTTAAACAGCATCAGGAGACAACAAATAATGAAATAAGAGAATGGATGCACTTTGATTCTATACCACAGAATCAAGGGGAACGTATTGGAAGAAAGGACTTGGGAAATGCAATGAATGCAAAGGCAGGAGAACAGGAATCAGGAAATTCTTTCCAATGTATATTCTCTCACAGTATGTAGTAGAAAAT
>LT727967.1:297274-321274 GCA_900157175.1 Oithona nana
TTGAGTCTGGCCTTTGATATCAAGCTCCGCACGTTAGGAATGACTGTTGAACTTGTCAAATAGTCAAATTCGCGTTGGATTTTGCCCCATAAAAAAATTCGTCTTGTGACAACATGAAAATCCACTTTATAGTCGGTGGTAGCGTCCTAATACTCTGTACCCAATTATTCTTGCCGCCAAGGCCAAAATGAGACATTTTTAGCAATTTCTAAATACTGTGGGAACAATGCAATAAAGGGAAAAAATTGATATGAGGATCAGCAGACAAATGAAGAATCTCAATTATCTATTGCAGAAAAGGCTCAATTTGCAGTTTTTCGCACCTTTTTTCTGTAATCCAACATTTTTTGCAATCTTGGCAATTTATCACCATCAAATGATAACGTCACGCACCTCATTTTTTGCAGGACTTTCTTGAATGGAAATGGTGGATCGGAGGCCTCGTCATGATCTTGATCGAAATTATAGGTAATGTTCATGACAGTTTTATTCACACGAAAATACTTATAAGGTTATATCAAAACTAAAGTTGATCTTCCCCTATAGGATTTTTAGCCAATTCCATGTCTTTGGTGGTATTACTGAGACCCAAAATTCGCGAAACTTCTTTCAATCAATTACTGACAGTACTTTGCATCGTTGACACTTTCTTCATCTTTTGCAACACTTTTTCCTGCATCCATGCGTTGGGCTTTAAAAGTGGTAAGTTGAACTACTTTCAAGTTCAAAACTGAAAAAGAAGATGATGCATTTCTTTTTCTTCAGATTCTTTCAAAACGGTTCGTGGAATAATGGATGCATTCGGACAAGTGGCGATGTGCGCATCTGTTCTGTTGATTGTGGCGTTGACTTGCGAAAGACATTTTGCCATCAGATCACCTCATCGTGTAAGTCAGTTTCTTCGGTTTTTAGCCATGTGAGGTCAACCTCTCCGAGGCGGCTGTCAGATGAAAAATCATTGAAGGAAGATTTATCGAGGTCGTGACTCATTGCAAAAGTCACTTAGGCTGAGGTTTTACTGATGGTCTTGACCAAATCTTTTGAGCCTCATTGCGTAATCTAGCACATAGCAGCTCTTTCAAAGATTCTTTTATAAAGGACATTATGCTTTAATGCTTATTTGTTTTATGGAAAACGTCTAAAACATCAAATTTTTTTAGACTGACTAAAAAAAATTTGATGTTTTGGACGTTTTCCATACAACAAATAACCATTGAAGGGCCACTTAGTAAAAAGGATACTAAGTAAACAATAAACATCTATGTAAGGACTTACCACTTCATTTAGCTGCTCCTATTCTGGCACTTTGTACGTCATAGACCAAAAAACATTTCAATTAAAGTCTTTTAATAAAATGTCCCTTTCACAATTCTTGCAATCTATCACCCCCAAAGGAAATTAAAAAAGGATAGAATTGGCTTGCAGGAGGTGTTTGTGCTCAAAGGATTTGCGCGGGAAGCGAATGGCTTTCTACTCTACTGTATCTCTATGTTTTTATGTCACATTGTTTTTGGATACATTTGTGTATTGATCTATTCTCCTCCACTAAATGTATTTTATTGCAGTATCGTATTCACATCCTTACAACTCCCTGGTGGAAGCATCTCTCCTACTACGTAGTTCCTGTCTCTATTTTGTCTTTGATCTTTAATATCCCCATGTTCATCAACTTGCAGGTATGTAATATGTAATCCTCAAGAACAAAAATATTTGAACTTTTTTTGCTGGTATTGCAGCGAAAATGGATGAAAAACACGACCTATTTGGAGGTGAATTTGTACCTACGTATGCTTCATCCTCTGACTACCACAGGATTAGCCCCAATTTTGATTCTAATGATTTTGAATGTACGGATCACCTTAGGCATCAGAAACATGCAGGTAAGTGACAAATGAGCACTCAAATGACATAAAAGAGGAGATGTATAGTAGGAAAAGGAAAAGCACTCGGCAAATGGAAGAAGATATGCTAAAAGTCCTACACAGTGTATGAAAATGATTCAAAAAGTCTTATTTTCCTCATTTTACAACATTGATGTGTCCATTATCAAAATTAAAATGTTTGAATATTGACTTAGTCATAATAGGAAGATTATTCCGAATTGTGAATGTTCAAATTAATTAGGACTTTTTCGGTGATTTTCAAACACTGTGAAGGGCTTAGAATGGACGAGATGCTATAAGTCCTAAAAGTCTGAATGCAAAGAAAAATTCACTTTTCTCTTTTGCAGTCCAAGGCCAAGACCATTTTTGCGCGTCCAACTCAAATCGCAGCAGCTTCTCAGGCAACTGGGGGCACACTCAATTCCATTCAAACCGCCAACGGTGATACCTCCAGGGTCAAGAAGACTTCCAAGTACGTACACACTACACACTGGTGCGAAAATCCAAGTTTTGTCCAATAACAAGAAATTCTTTTCAAATCTAAGACCAAAATTAGATTATTGCGTCATCAGTGTGAAATTCTAAAGCAGTAGAAGTGAACTTACTTTTAGTAATCAAATTTTCTTTTAGATCTCAACAACAAAATCGTCGAGAAATCCGGATGGCCTACTTGACCTTTGCCATCGTCACGTTATTTTTCCTGCTCAATCTTCCCAGAATTGCTTTGGGAGGCTACGAGGTATCCAATACATGGCTTATCCTCAGATGTGTAGCCAAAGGTAGTAAATACCTTTCAACACTGACATTTTATCGCTGGGACACAATTTCCAGGCTTTTGATGGTCATCAATTCCTCTATCAATTTTCTCATCTATTGTGCTGGATCTCAACAATTCAAAGTATGTACATTTTTGTTCACATTCATTTCCACACCAAAAAAGTCTCATTTTATAATTTTGGTCTTATTGTATCCTAGGAGGAATTTTTTGATATGTTTGTCCCTCGATGTTTGGGGAACTTAAGAAAGCGTTTGGTACCATCTGAAGCACAACCGCAAGAAGCTATTCAAACTAATGGAGTGAGGCTTGAGGTGCCAAAAAATGGACATGATAATGGACGACAAGGTACACCCCCCTAATCCATCTCAATTTGTCACAAAATGGTAACTGATTTTTTTCGGCTTTTAGGTACAAATACAGCTAATACAACGGTTGTGGTGCATCAAAAAGGAGTCAGTACAGAAATAATGTAATATTCTTTTTCAAAAACTCTGAATGTTCAAAAAACACACAAAAAATAATGTTTAAAATTAAGCTTTATTGTCTATCTATACATAAATTCAATTTTTTAACTATTTTGTTGGGTAAAAATCTTTATTTTTAGCGCAAAAATTCAAATTAGTGCGTTTGAAAAGTGTTCTATTTCTTCATACCAATTGGACTCTGATAATTGAGCTTATGTTGAAACCCTTTCCGTCCCCTCAAAAAGACATTCAGGAATTGAAAAGTGATAATGGCAGTCATACCCCAAATAGGGTAAGGTTCACAATTGTAGATGGGTAACGAGTACCCAGGACTATTGGGCACTCGAAATTGTGTGTAACCTGCCACGTGAGGTCGATGCAAATCTAAAACTG
Source organism: Oithona nana (assembly GCA_900157175.1). Taxonomy (NCBI): domain Eukaryota; kingdom Metazoa; phylum Arthropoda; class Copepoda; order Cyclopoida; family Oithonidae; genus Oithona; species Oithona nana. Next base: position 300,793 of record LT727967.1, read on the forward strand.
ACTTGACAAAAACATCTTGAACTTCGGCCTTGTTAGGTTTCAATTTGGAAAGATGGAAATCTTGCAAATATCCAACAATAGGTATCACAGCTCTTGTACCTACAAAAACAACCATCATTAATGTCAGTAAATACAATATCAAGATGTATGAAAATCAAGCCCTTTCACAGTGGTCCTGTATAATAGGTGCGTATAGGACCTAGGTATACCTGTATGATCTGACAAAGCTGGCATAGCTCCCCAAATATCAATAGAATCTTTGGCAATTCCAATCTCTTCAAAGGTTTCACGTTTGGCAGTATCAATGAATTCTTCCTGGTCATCGACTTTACCTCCAGGAAAGCAAACTTCTCTAGCATTCCTTCTCAAAGTTTGGCTACGTTTGGTAAATAAAAGGCCTGTTTGGCCTTTGTCCAGCTGTATCAGAGGTACTAAAACTGCAGCATATGATTTAGGATCTTTAGGTTTTCTTAGAGGTTTCAAATCTGACAATTCTTTTATGCATCTTTCTTTATTTTCACTGGAGAGTAGTTTGCACTCAGGAATCTCCATTTTTCCTGTTGTTGTTTTGATTTTTGATTTTTGACATCTTCATCAGAGTTATCCTGAAAATTCACATAAAGAGCCAGCTGTGTTAGAAAACTACCAAAAAGTTTTATTTGGCCTAGAAGATATATTTTAAGATATTGCAAAAGGCGATGACATTAATCATAAGCTTGCATTGGACATGCTCATTTACTCATAAATCAAAACCAGACATATTCCTCCTACTTCATAATGCAGCCCATTTGTTAAGACCATCCATGGTTAAGACATGGAAATGCAAAAATATGAATAGAATGAATAAAATGTATTGTTTCCCATACACCCTTTATTATCTGACAGAATTCTGGAGGATCCCTTGACCAATCTTGGGCCTCTACTTCCGGNCCCACCCTAGCGTAGACCATAGCAATCGCGGCCAACTGTACTTCACAATGCAGCCCATTTGTTAAGACCAGCCATGGTTAAGACATGGAAATGCAAAAATATGAATAGAATGAATAAAATGTATTGTTTCCCATACACCCTTTATTATCTGACAGAATTCTGGAGGATCCCTTGACCAATCTTGGGCCTCTACTTCCGGCTTTCGAGTGGTGCACCTTATTAAGCAGACATTCAAAATAGGCACACAAAGGCTGCAGAGTGCAGATGTAGAAGGCAGAAGTGAGGTATGTAGAAATTATGCATGCATGGAAACTGTTTATAGCAAATATTGAAATACAGTTGATACCCGATTTAGTAAAGGTATATTTAGTGAAGCAACTGTTTCAGAGCATTATTTTATGTAGTAAAAAAGAACCACCCTATTTAGTGAAGAATCTTAATTTAGTGAAGTTTTACACCAAAAACTTTCCTAAATCATCCGGAGTTTACTGTAATTTACTTATCATTACAAAAAATGCCCCCAAAATACTCACCACTTTAAAAAATACATCAAATTGGTTGAAGAGTCTCTGGATGGCAGAGTCTTACTTTTCAATTTAGAGTCAAATTGTCCTCTCAAGTCTCAAAGCACCAATCCCATCCATGCTCAAGGGAAAAGCCAATCAAATAAAGCCACTTGATCCTTTTTTATAACATTAACAACACACAATGTAAGTTACATGCAGTAAAATATCAATTTTACAAGTTTTTCAAAAAAGAGAAAGTTGAACTTGTATAGCAGCACCAGCAGGGAGATGGCAATCAAATGTCAGAAATTCAATTTCATATTCCAATTCACTTGATTCCCTCCAATGATTTTCCAAAGAAGTAATTGTATCCTGGGTACTATCCTGAATTCCACTAACTTTGCACAAAAGCCTTCCTCGTCGTAATTATGCAGTGCAGAAGAAAACTTTTGAGATAGAAATTCAAAACTTTTCAGGGGATATATAGTAGTGAATAGTGATACATACTATGTATCCAAAGCATTTTGGGTACGAAACTTCACTCAAAGGGTTATTTTGTTTGCACTCTGTAGAAAGTTTCAAAGTTCGTCTCCTTTTCTATGCTTCTGACCATTTTGGTATATACACACTATAAATCCTATGCATTTTAGCTCACTCTCCACTCCTCTCCTTTCTGATTCATATTTTGTATCTCTGCAACATTTCTAAATTTTCTGAACAACATATGGTGCGTTGCAGTAAGCTTGCATCAAAGCAACACTTCTTGGAGATTTGTCAAAAGAGTTCTTCAAACACCGATCCCGGATCCATTGCATTACTAGGGTTCCATCATCCTTTGCATTTTAAGAAAAGAAGAAAGGGTATCACATCAAGAAAACCTTTTGAAATTCAGATTGATACACAAGTAGGTAGGTATATGCGGTATAAACAAGATTGAAAATAGCTTCATCACTTATACGCGAGCTTTGGCTAAAATACTCGCTCATTAAGTATGAGGTAGCTACTTAATCACCAACTAAGCTCAATTTTCGGTTGGATCAAATATTGATTTTGGGCACAGTTGTGAATCTAGTTCTTATGTTCTTACATGTCATAAAAAGGGACATAAAAAAGGTTAGATAAATAAAAAAAAATCGAGTGAGCGTGACCCGCGAGTGTGATGTGATTGAAAGAGACAGCAAAAACATTAGAAATTACAGACTACACAAAATATATTTATTTATCTAATTTTTGAACAGTTTGATAAACATTGTGTAAGTTTTTTAATGTCAACATATATGTACCAAACAAAGAAACAGGACATTTTTGAACCCAGACCCCTATTGTGATTGATACATGTATCACATTTATGTTTATACAAACATAGATTCAGTTAGGATAATCAAATCAAAGTGTAATTTTCTAGTCTACCCAAAGATGTCTTCTGGTACACACGTCTTAGGACACAAATCAGAGATTATTGCCAACTGTAAAGTTTGTAATGAAAAAATCAATGCCTACTTGAGCTATGGAGCTTTAGCCTGCCCTTCCTGCCGAGTCTTTTTTCGGAGGCAAACTAGCAAGGGACGGCGTAGTTTGGGCTTTTGCTACTCCAATGGAACTTGCGAAATCACCAAAGAAACTCGCACTTATTGCCAATTTTGTCGGTACCATAAATGTTTGAAAATCGGCATGGATCCAGAACGCGTACGCACGAGCAAAGCAAGGGGCAGCGAGTCTGTAAAGTTTGAACGAAAGTACATTCAGAAACATACGAATGAGGCCATTGCTTTAGCAGTCCAAACCTTGGAGGTGCCTAAAGCAATTCACCGTCCCTTTTTGCATGTGACAAACCTTGGAAATAGTCAATCTTTTATGGTGCCATTTACAATTGAAGAGTTGGGATTTTGTTTGGATCTAAAGCAGACTAAGATAAATGGTTGGAAGATGCATCCAGTACCAATGGAGATCTTTGATGCAATGGTTTCTAAACAGAAGATGCAGGATCCACAAGATGTGACACTGCAAAAAAGTAATGATATATTTACAGAAAGATTTGTCACGGTTTTCAATACTTTGGATCTTTTCAAAAGGTAATCCATCTTAGATTGAAATAAATACACTTTCCTCGGCCTGTTGGCCTTGCTTGCTTCGCTTTTTCTTTTAAGTATTCTTTATTGTTTTGTTTTTTAGAATGGATGAAAAAGAGCAATTCATTTTACTCTCTTCCAATCTACATTTCTCACTGATTCTTCTATCTGCAAATTGGTTTCATCCTAAATTTTCTGCCATGGATCAAGTCAATATGTACTTACACGGAGATCCCGATTTTTTACCATCCAATTCAGACACTTTGTCTGAATGCAATTACTCCAGATTTGAAATAGAAGAGTTGATGCCATGGTGTACTGAAGCTCATCCAATGCGTCAAATCTTACAGATGGTAATGCAAATTGATATGGACGAAGTCGTTTTTATTTTACTGGTTTGTTGGACTTTTTTGAATTCTAAGGAAATCAAAATTATGAGGATCCAAGATCACTTGAAATTGACACTTTTTAGGTACCTCAAGTACAAATCTTCTCAATCAGAAGCAATTTTGAAATTCCAAAAAATTGAAGAAGTTATTTATAAATTATTCAACTCGAAAAATTTCTTTACTCTTTTACATGAATAAACAAGTAAACTAACTTATCTTGTCAAGCAATCATCTTGAATTCTCGACAAGCAAAGGTTTAGAGCAAATCAAATTCGGGAAGACTTGAGACTTCATGATCAAAGAATGACAAAAAAGGAAATGTTCATGTGGACCCTCGAAAATCCAATTCCACTATAGGGACTTTAGGTACATCAGTACAAAACTGGTTTGATTTGATTGAAAATACAACGTTATTTTTGAGTGGACAGTTGAGACATGATGGAACTTTTAGGAGATGTTGAAATGTCAATAAACGTAAAAGGCAATTGGATATTTGAAAGGTTCTTTCTACAGGGTAGAACAAAAATAATGTTCCATTGTAATGTATCAATTTGGACCATTACTTTTGTTTCACTCTGTACTCTGATTTGGCAGAGCCTGAAAGATTTTGGAAAATAGGGGTAAATCGATACACTAAAGTAATAATGATTGAATTGATTTGGTTCTTTGCACATTTCTGATCTCAACAATAAGAAATTTGATTGAAAACTTTTTACACGTACAAAAGTTCAAATGTCTTTTCAATTAAAAAAGTTTTCCGAGTCTTTTTTAATCTTAAAAATGCATTCATTCATCCTTTTGATATAGAGCTTTCGTAACGAAATCTTGGAGTTGACATGGGGACAAGGAGATGGATAAACAAGACTGAAAAAAGGTTTCTAGTCTAAAAGCCCGAACTCAAAACTATTGAAAATCATCTTGAACTTTGATTCAAAATAATTTTGAATTTCCAGCTGTAGTTAGAGAAAAGAGATATTTATATTTACGATGATGCGATGCTCTCGCGTTCTAAAAAAGTAATGCAACCATTGAAAAAGATTGCTAGATGCACTTTAGATCTGGGCTGGGATTTACCTTTCTGTTGTTCTTAGATTTCTTGTTGACTTTTGTGCAAACTTTCTATTTTCGGGCTTTCTTCGTGTTTTTCTTTCAAATTCATTCAAAAATAGTTTTATCTTCGTGAGCTTAGTCATCCAATAATGGTCGACCAACGTATTTAGTACATTGTACATTCTTTTGCAGGAGCTGCACATATTTTCCATGTTTCCTATAATATTGGCTGTCGAAAGTCATCTATCTGAGCCTTTCCAGAGCCATTCAGAAAATGGCTCATATTTCCCAATACATAATACAGCAACATTTTCCAACTTTCTGACTTCTGGATCCTTGATTTTCCCAGCATGTAGGAATATATCATCATCAGCTGATCGATTGTGACGTCATCGAACAGATGCTGCTGGTTTAGTTCAACTATGACGCATAAGTACGCCTATAAATATCTAAAAGTATTCATCCAACAACCAACATTGAGTGACTTAAGTTTGAAAAAATAGTGAGTAAAAGTATGAAAAGCTAAAAGGCGTAAAATTACACCAAAGACGCGTAAAACTATGCAAACTTGAGAAAATTGTGAAAGAACAACAGCAAGAAAATACAAAGATATAGAAGCACGAGCAGCTAGAGCTCGCACTTAAAAATTAGTGCGCAGTGGATGGGTCTCGTCCTGCGGTTATCCGGATTCCGGATCCATAAAGTATAGAAGCGGAAGAATTCTCCAAGAATTCACGCAACCTAGGCTCATCAGGCAATTTCTTTATTTCATAAGACAATGAATACAAATGAGATAAAGACTCGTCAACAAAAATTTGCTTTCTACAGCATTAGCATTTGAATATTGAACGTCTAAATCCTCGCTGAACAAAGGTGCTTTTGTGGGATCAATCACAGTCACATGAACGGAGCTTTTAGCCGGATTATCATTGACAAATCCAGGCTTTTCCGCACGACACTCATACAGGCCTGCATCGTCATGTTTGAAATCCGCCACTCGTAAAGTTGACATTGAAGACAAATTCGATTCTAAAGTTTCAATATTAAGTCCGCCACGATGGTGAAAAAGGTCCAACTTGGTACCGTTCAACCACCACCAAATCACTACTGGAGGTTCTTCAGTGATCAAGCATTCAAGGCTCAACATTCCGCCAAAGGATATTCTAGTGTGGTTGGGTGACAGGATTTGGGCTTTGCGCATTTCAGGTGTAGGTGGAGGTGGATTGAAAAAGTATTCTTCAGCCGATCTGATAAAGTTGAAAAGTGATCTCAACTGCTCTACATCCCGAATGTCCACACAAAAAATCTCATTTTGCAACATTACTAATTACTTACCTTTCCGTCGCATTTTTTAGAAATTATTTATGTGTCCGGATAATAGAACGGAGACATTTTTAGTGATTTTCAAAGAGTATGCAGATGTGACTTGCTAAAAAAACTGCTTGTCAAGTTTACGTCTAACTTCTTTTAGAGTTGACAATTTAATTTAATGGGTCACAAAATTGCAAAAGTATACAATTTCAATTAGGTATACATGGAATGACTTTGTACATTGGACATAGTGTTTGCTACTTTTTGCCTACTTACTTTGCTTTTTTTTCACAATGACCTTAGAAAGCTTCTCCTTCTCATCAATTGTAAACCTTGACATTCGACTACTATAGTTTTGCGTTTTAGGAATTGTACTTACTTTTTCTACTTTCCTACCCTCTGATTTTTAGCGTAGATCATCTCAAAACAAGTCTTGTTTTTCTTGCAAGTGGATCTCTCTAGGGCTTGAAATAACAACTCTAAAAATGTCTTGTCGGAGACAAAAAGATTTGTCACGAAATTGCCTCTTGTAGGATTACTGTAATTCTTTCCCCATTGAGGTCATCATTTTTTAGCATCTTAGAATTCCTCTACACTTGCAAGAATTTACCATCTGATATCACCAGTTCTACTACACATACATTTCAAAGTGAATTTCAAACAATGTGAGGGTTTTTTTCAACAAAGAAAATCAGTGAAAAAGAACGAGAAGAATTAGGCTAACTTTTGAAGGTGACTTTTGTATCTCAACGTTGCAATCCACACTTCATTGAAAATAGAAAGGTAAAACTGCATAGAAACTTGAAAAGAAATCTTTTTTGTATGGTGCATCATTGTTCTAATTGCAGTCAACCAAAAAGCTGTTGAAAAGCTCGAAATTCCTTCATCAGCTTCTTTCTCGGCGTTAAGGTTTTTTGAAAAGAGGGTGACTAATATCATTTAGACATCCTTACTCATTTGCTGACTACAAGGACAAATTGCCTATAGAAATACCACATCTATTGAGCTTCGACAGTTTTGTGGCTCATTGAGGAATCTGAAGGATTTTCTTGTTTTGAAAAATAATTTTTATTACTGTTCTACAAAATTAGCTAAAACTCAAATGATTGGCTCGCAGTGTTCTAAAATAAAGTGCTGTGGACTGGTGTCATAATAATTCTTTTTGCTTTGAAACAAGCTGCTTTCCCATTTTGTCCTGCAGCCTTCACAACAAGCAGATGTATCTCGTGATTATTGGGACATGATCCGGCCTACTGATTTCAACTCACATCTATCTGTCATCAGCTTTGAAAATAGCCTCCTCTCCTCAGAGCTACTTTCCTACTCATGCAACTTCTGCTTTGAATCTTGAAAAAGGTTCAAAAGATATGCGCGAGCGTGAAATGATATGACTTTGGCATTTTGGCAATTGACCATGCCTAAGTCACAAAGTTTGAAAACGCATTAAATGTCTCATTTGGATTTCAATTTTGCCGAAAAATTGAACTTGTTCATTCGAATAGGTATTGAAATTTTTGTATGTATCTAAAATAAAAAATAAACGTATGTAGTTCACTTCGCTCGGAACATTGTAAAATGAGACATTTTTAACCGCTTGGAAAGCAGCCCAAGTGTTATTTTCTAAGCAGTTGCGGATCACTTTTCAAACCTCTTTCCTCTGCTACTTCCTTCATCTTCTTCTTCGTTTCTGTTTGTTCCTTCTTGAAGTCTGTTCGCAGCATTGTTTTCCTTGTCACTTTGAGGCATTCCGTTTGTTCGAATGTAGTCAGACGTAATTGCTTTCGACATTAACTCCCCAGGAACTGTTGACCCAAGGTTGCCATAAACACTATGCCAAAAATGCTGCTGAGGTTGCTTCAATTCAGTACCTGTAATGGTATTTAGAGCTGTAGGATACAGCTTACATATTACAAAGAATCAAGAAGGGTCAGGGCAGAATTTCTTTTGGAAAAAATTGACCTTTGATGGGCGGAACAAACTTACAGAGAGAGATAAGAATCTTTTACGGCTTACAAAGAAATTTTGTCCAACTAGTACCCTTTTAATCTTAGTATTTGCGTCACTCAAGTAGCCCAAAAATGTGTTTGTTGTGTTTTACTTGAATTTTTGTACTTGCAAAAATGAGTTGTACAAAAAATGTAAAGCCATAAAACTTTCTAAATTGTCTGTCTGTGACAAATCTCAAAAGTACCTGAGTCCAAAGTAAGAATTTTTACGATTCCGCCTCTTGTTCTTTGGGTATTACGTTTTTGTTCTCTTTGCAGTTCAAAGTTACTTTGAGTTTACAGAAGTAGTAAACAAATGATGGACTTTTCGAGCTCACGTTTCTCATTAAAGTGAGACCTCGAAAACAAGGTCTGAACTGAGGTGTTAAAGGTAACTTTTCTAGTAAAATGGATGTTTTCGTACTTTGTTTCTGACAAACTTGCTTATGAAGTTATGTACATATTCATTTGGCAAATGTTGCCAAAACAACTTTCTAACTCATAAAAATACGTCAGAATGAATTATTATCCAAGATTTATCATGGCTTTCTAAAAGTTTGTTTGAAATCTTACTTGAATGAGGATGGTTTGAATCAGCCCATACTGCACTGAAAAGAATGCTTGAGATCGTCACGAATTTCATCTTTATTTTTGGGCTTTGTTGCACTTTTTTTTATTCCTGAGTAGTCCGTGTTACAGAAAATTCCAAAAATGTTGCCTCCTATTTGAAACAGGTAGTGGCGGAATAGTTTTATGGAGAAACTGTCACATTTTGGGTTTTGAGTAACTGTTGCTTTCTTTTTGTCTCTCTTGAGCTCTTCCCAGGACGATAACTACTGAAAGGAAGCTGAATTACATACACAGTTTGCGGACTTACCTCTCAAAGCAACAGCGAAAAAAATTTACCGTCACTGCGGTCAATTGTGGAATCCGATGCACTTCTTCGCAGCAGTAAGCATTTTTCACACGAGCAGCAATTCTGGCCACTGATGGAAAATAAAAAAAAGATCATAAAGTATGATATCATATGACGTTATATTTCAACATTTATTAGACTCGAATAATTTTAACAGTTTCATTGGTTCCTTTGATTAATTGAACCAATTTCTTTCTGGCAATAGGATGCTGAATGATTATCATCATCCATAAAAGATCAATGACAATTAATTGTATAAGCTGACTAGGGTTGACTTGACTGACGTATCCGAATAAGGGGTAATCATTGAAGTAAATGACACCACTTGTGAAGAAGAAGATGACACAGATCAAAAGCATGAGTGTCATGATTCTTTGGAAATTCACTCCAAATTCTTCATTTTCGTTATTTTCATCTTGGTGTGAATCAGTCCACCAGCGTTTTAGTTGTATAATGAACCCTTCGCCAAACTTGTAATTTTGGACTTCTAGACATACTTGCACAGTACTGAAGGCTACAATGACAAAGATGAAAGATAATTTCATGCTGTAAGAAATTCCACCATCATGGGAAGAGGTATTCTGATGTACCAAGCTCTGATATTTACCAGATGATTCAAAGTCAAAGAGAAAAGCTGAGTCCCAAAGAGCCATGATCATTGAAATGGTAAAGTTAGCTATCTTGGTGACCCTCAAAATCTCATCGTCTGACTTAATCAAAAAGATTGTGCCATGAAAAATCAGGAGGTACCTGATTACAGCTACAGAAACCAATGATATTCCGTTATGAACAGTAGCAACCATTGTAAAAGTAATAATTGATTTGGCCACACTTGGAGGAACATTGTCAAAAAAAGTAGCTATAGTGGAACATAAAGTAACAGCAGAGAAGCAAATAATTGTATCAATGATTACATTGCATAGAATGTAATCATAGAGGGTCTGCATGCCAAGACACTTGTAATTTTGTACATAAATAAGGTAAGATCCGCAAATGATCAAAATTGCAAGAGCAATAAAAAGAAGCAACAGGTTCAACATGATGCTGTGAGTGTGATGACTGATGATGGACAATGGTCTTTAGGCTTTCTTTGAGTTTACTTTTAAACTAAGGATACACAGGTTTTAGAAAGGAAATACCTGCTTGAGTAGAAATCCTTTAACGATTTCCTTCCTTTCTTTCAACTACCTATGACATTTTAGGATTTCCTTTTTGTTTTCCTACTTATCTCTTAGCATCCCTCTTTCAATTAACCCTATCAAAATAGGCAAACTACGGTTGTACAATAAAAGTGTTGCAATGTCCAGAAGTCCATATTGGTAAAGGTTCCCATTTTTCTTATCTATTTTCCTAAAATAGGAGTCTTTACGGTAAAGGATGTCAATTTTTGAAAGTCTCGCGCCTCCGCATCATGTATTCCTTGTGGGCTACTGCTGCCCCTCGCTTTTGCGCTTCTCGCCGGGTCATTTATGCCTTACTATTTCATCATGAAGGAAGGCCGGAATTGTTATTGTTTTCCAGCCTTTAAGGCTAACCTTGAGCATAGCGGCCCACATGCATGCTGCTGCCACATTTGACACAATACAAATAGTTTTGTTTCAAACTTTCAAAGAGGTTTAAAAAAACTGACCAGTTTTTTTCTTTAAAAAGGTTGTCTGTCATCCTTGTGCTTTTACTCTATGTTTCACACTTTGGAAAAATCCAGGTGACACAAATCTCTTTAGGAAGTCACAAAACAAAGAGTAGCCAAATGCATGGGGAGAGAGAAATTAGTCGTCAATAAAAAAGAAAATGGCCTTCTATCCCATTTATCTTTCCACACAGTGTTTGAAAATTTCTTTAAAAAGTCCTATTTGAGCTAGTATTTGACAATATTGGAAATTCTGTATTAACACTCGGTAATCTACGGGTTCAAAAAAATAAATAAATAAATAAATAAAAAAAATTGTGATACAAACAGGAAAAAATGAATTATTTTTGGTTGATTTCAAACACTATGTTATATCTAGACATTTTTACTGCCCTAAAGTCATTAGTCAGAATGCATTTTATTTGCATTTGACTACATCTAACAAAATGGAGATGACTACATTTCATTCATGGAAGTTTTGTGGCAAAGTAGAGCACTGCAGGTTAACATCGTTTTCTGCTTCTGTCTGAGTTAATGACGCAAACGGAAACCCTTTGTTAAAGCTTACTTTACTTTGTATTGCCTCTTTGAATTTTCACCCCTTCGCCTTCTGCCATTTTAACAATGAAATAATGATTGATGGGCAGGGAGAGTTCAGTTGCAACTTCTAAAAAGAAGGGGAAGAAAGGCAAAAATTAGCCAGCAAAGCAAAAGCAAACAAGTCATACATTCCATTCAAAAACAGATCGTTTTATCTTTTTGCTCGTTTAGCTTTGAAAGTACATAGGAAAAGAAATACCGAAGATTTCAAGGATTGAAGGTGACTTGCGAAATAAATAATCGATCTTTAGGATTTTTGAGACTTTTATTCGTATTCTCGATTTGTATCAGACATAATATGTAAACAGAGGAAACCTTCTTCGGGACAAAAACCTCCGTGGTATGGACATCAATCCCATTTCTGTTGAGCATCTAAAGTCTCTAGAAAGATACACAACTTGTAGCATTGTTGATCTCCTTACCATTTTACACTTTAACAAATAGTTTCACTTATTCAAATTCTTACATTCTGAGATACACATGGATACAAACATAAAATATTCAGTGGACTTTTCACAATGGTCACATATAAAGATTTCTTTGTTATGTTATGTAGTAAGACAAAAACTTTTTGGATTTGGATATTTTTTTCTGGTTTTTTAATCAAAAGGTATAATTGTAGTTTAAGTATGCATTGTAGATTTTTTTTAAAAATTTTTTTTTGCTTAGAAATCTATCTTGAGAAATAAAAGATAAAAAAGGGGGAAAAACTTGTACACGGTTTGTATTGAATAAAGAGATCAGAAAAAGTTCAGTAGAAGTTCAGTCAGTCAAAAAATGGGCTGAAAAGATGGCGATTCAAATTGCTTTCTTGGTTTTCATTATCGGTAGTAGAGTTAGATTCAAAGTATAATTCTTGACTTCCTCGTGTGCCTAATTGGCGAATTTTCTGTAATGGATCCGAAGTCGAAGGTGATTCTTGGTTATGCCTCAACACATTGGCATAAGTCTGTTTTTGTTGATCCAAACCACTTGATTCTTTATGTTGATTATTCTTCTGTTGATTGACTATTGATGCTCCATTGGTGGACCAAATAGTGGACAAACTAGATGAAGGCATAGTACTTGACCTTGTACCCAGTTCGGTGCTACTCCAAAAGGGGTCCAAACGTTCAGGTTCCGGAAACAGTGAATTTTCTTCCAATTTCATTTCATTATTAAATCCTGCCCTTCTCTTATACAAAGGAATACTAGGTGAACTTGATAGGCTTTCAGTTGACCTATGATGCAAAAGGCTTGACACTGAACCCCAATGACAGTTGTCACCTCCATCAGAACTAGCATTGTCACTTTTCAACACTTCATTAATCACAGGATCTTCAGTCAAGGCTTTGAAGTCTTCGAATTCCTCGTGGATTTGATTGGTCCTGGAGGCTGCATTGGCAAAGGTGTAAAAAGCGTCAGCTGACGAAGCACTAGGCATCAAAATGTTGCCAGAAGCAGGACTTTTGGAGGGTTGTTCCAACCATGATGAAGCGACAGGTTCCTGGAGATCCACTTTACGAGTAGCACTAATGCTATTCCGATGGTTGTCCTTTTCTTTGTTGGCAAGCAATTTTTCTCGCATTTCTGGAATTTGATCCGGATTGGATTGCATGAAAAAGATGACTTCTTTGAAGGTTTTGGCCTTGTCTTCCCCTTCATTTTGCAACTTCAGTAGCCAAGCATGTTGGAGTTGAGGACTTTTCAAAAACATGGTCAACTCAATGTCAGTAGGCAAGACATCTAGGGCAGGTTCCAATTTATGTTCAAGTGCTTTTGGATTTGATGATACTTGACTTGACGAAGCATTCTTTTTCATCTTTTGAAGTTCGGAATTGGCAGCGGAAACAGGTGCAAAGGCAGGTGGTGGGATGGCAGGTACAGGTGGAAAATGGACACCGTCTTTTAAAAAGGTGTAACTTTTGTCACTCACTGATGGAGCAGCAGTAGCAGACATTGCAGTTGCTTGTCTACTTGTCCCTCCAGCTTGGTTCATCCTTGGACCAGTAGGTCTTTGCAAGTGGGGTTGAACAGTAGGTGTAGCATACATGTTCACTTGTTGTTTTTGACTGTTTCCAACCCGTTTGGCTGGACTCTGATTGAAATTTGGATGCATTGCAAGAGGTCTTGGAAGAGACTTTGGAGGGGACCTCGGTATTATTGGAAGAGGTCCTTGAAGTCTAGCAGCTTGATGATCCAAGGCACCTTGTCTATCCGGACCATAGATCCGGAACATTGATGGATGTAATGGCGGAGCAACTGTGACTGGAGGTACCATTCCATAGGGTAAAGGAGGCCAAGGAGGTGGAAGAAAGTTCAAAAGTTGGGGTGGAATGGGTCTGTTTAGTGGGTGGATATTGTAGTATGGGTGCATCCAAGGAGGTGGAGTTCCGTGATGAGCTTGTGGTTGATGGTTTTGATGTGACGGTCTTTGATTATTCAAGCTTGATTCAGTTCTCGCTGCATTGATCAGTTGGTTCAAGTAGGCTTCTTTTTGGTAATGCAAATTTCGCGTAGCTCTGGGAACAAATTCTGGTGCTAAAGGGTTCAAAACGTATCCTTTACGCAATTCACAGTGGTCCAACATGACTCTTAGGGCTGCCCAAGTGGTACCGAACAAGGAGTTATTTTTCCGTGAAATGTCTACAAATCTTTCCCAAAGTCTTCGACATTTGCCTATGGAGCACAGTGCTACTGGATCGCCAACGACAGCCACCAGACTTTGGGCTCGCGTAATCGCCGTATTGAGGAGTTTGGCATTGGACAAGAAACCAAAATCTGTGTCTTCATCTTCTGAATGTTGAACACAAGTTCGTCGAGTTCGAACAGTGGACAAGAAAATGACGCGAAATTGTTTGCCTTGCACATTCAAAACTCTTTCAACTGAGACACCAAAAAGTCTTCTTTTTTTCAGTTCGGATCGTATCCTTTGTACTTGATCGTAGTAAGGTGTGACAATGCCTATGGAGTACTCATGCCGTTCACCCCAAGATTTGGGCCAAGACTTTTGCAGTTCGTGCACTCTTTCTACCACTTCATAGACTTCAGCATTGTTGTAAAATGAGGTTGAATTTGTATCTTGAACATCTTCTCCACGAGCCGTAAACACTGTCAAAGGATGCCAAGTATCATGTTTGGTTTGTTTTCCAGAAGCTAGCAGTTTTTGCTCATAAAAGAGTTCAGAGGTGTAGCCAATAATGGCTTCATGCGATCGGTAATTTTCACACAGGAGAATCTTGCATGGGTAATTTGGAGGGTACAAATCATAAAGTCTTTCCAAGAGACTTTTATTGAACTTCTTTTCCTTGGCAAAGGTACTGAAGACTTCAGGACTCAACTGCATGTGATCTCCAGCTAGAACAACCCTGGTTCTGAAGGGTAAGGCCAAAGCTAGGGGCATGATAGCTTCACACTCCAGTGCTTGAGCAGCTTCATCAATGAAGATGTGAGAAAAGGTACCAATCTTCAAGCCAATTGTGCTCAAGTACCTTGAAGTGCCAAGTGTAGTTACAACAATATCACACCTCCTGATGTCTTCTTTGGCAGGATACTTGAAACCATTGTTTTCAATCAAGCAGTACTTTTGGACTGTTGTGTGAACTGTTTGAACCCATCTGTTGGTGTAATAAATTCGAAGTAGTTTGACACTGGTGTTGGTAGTGATAAAGGGGTCCAAGTAGTCCCTGATGTACAAGTCTGCGGCTGAGTTGGAATGAGTGCAAACCAGGATCTTGGTTCCTTCTTGTCTGAGCAACATTTTCATTGATTGTGCCAAGGTGAAGGTCTTCCCAGTTCCGTACGGTCCAATGAGTAGAATAGGTGGCAAAGGAACTTCAGCAGGACTAGTGAAGGCAAGTACTGCTTCTCTTTGCTTGGCATTCAATCTTGATTGGGTTAACTCTTCATCATTGTTCCAATACTTGAGGGGTGTCCAAGGGATCTTGACTTGTCTGTTGGTATCTGGATAGACCAAGGATAGATCATGCAACTTGTCAATAGCCAAGTGCATCTCACACATTGGCAATCTGTTGAGTTGGAATTGAACTTCAACCTTGAAGGTGTCTTCATCTTTGAGTTTGAAATCTGTCACTAGATTAGCTGATAATCTCAAGTACAAATTAGCTTTGCCTGAATCTTCAATGCCAGTCACATAAGCTTTGTTTTGGTTGCTTTCACTTTTAAGAAGTAGAGAAGTGCAATTGGTCAAAATCAATCTTCCTGCAGTGGTATCCTCACTCAGATTTCCTCTCAGTGACAAGCTGCCAAATAGCTCTCCAGGTCTGGCATATTTGGCAGTCGAAGAGTTGGTGGATGTTGGAGACAACAAGTACTTGTTGATGATCTTCAGAGTCACTTTAACATTGAAATGTGAGATTTGTTCAAATTGTGCCATTTCTTCAATGTATAGCAAATCATGCATTCTTTGCTTGTAATTCATTTTGGTCAATGAATGTTCAATGACTGCTTTGGAAGGTTTGAAGCTGACAGGTTGAGGCATTGGATAGCTTTGGTACAGAAATGTGTCTTCTGGTGGTACAATTAGAAGCGGGGGATTGAAATCTCTTATTTGACAATTAGTTCCACTCCACCTTTCACCTTGAGCCACTAGTATGTCTTGCAGTTCTTCTAACTTGGATTCTTCATCATCCAATGCTAGTTTGACATCCACACTCACATCTTTTCTTAAGTAAGGTTCAGATCCAAAAGAGAAGATGACAGATTGTTTGAAAGTTCCATACACAGTGGCCTTAAAAGTGATTTCAATTTTGTAGTCTTTTTGTTTCTTGAGATTGGCAAGTTCTTGACCATCTTGAACGTTGAATTCTGTGCTTGATGGATAATAGCTTTTCAGTTTTTCTGTACTGTCATCAGTATGTATGATTTCTTGCACTTTGCTAATATTGAAATTTGATTCCAAGCCATTTTCACTCAGCAATGAAATACAATGCAAAGACTTTTCACTGTCTAAAGCTTTTAAAGAAAAAGTCCACTTGAATTCACTGCTTTTGGAAGTCAAAGTCACATTTGCCTTCTCTTTCAAAGTACACTTGACACTATGTAAGTCCCCTGTCAAAATCTTGTTGACATTTCCTCCTCCACTTGATAATTTTTCTGTTAAAATGTCATTAAAAGACTTGAACATTTTCAATGCTTTGTTGGCTTTTTTCTGTCTGTATTCTAATCTTTCCTTCCATTCTTTCAATTCTTCTGTGGAATGAGCATCAGCACATTGGATAGCCAGATTACATCGACCTTCTAATTGAAAATTGGGACATAATTTGAAGGACTCGTTGGGTCCAATCCGTGGAGGAGCTCTGAACTTCCATACCCTGCCTTCATCTGACATGGTGAGTTGTTGGTGTTGCTCACTCTTGCAATGATTCTGAAAAAGAACCCAGAAATTAAAAACATACAAACTCATAAAATGATGATTCATCATTGCATGAAGTAATACGTCGTAAACACTGTTTGAAAATCACTAAAAATGTCTCATTTGAAAATTGTAGTAAAATTGTAGTATGGCAATTTTTTATTTACCGTAGTCCGTAGATTACTTATTTTTGTTTTCAAAATAAACATTGTTCGCTTCGCTCAATGTTCTAAAAAAGAGACTTTTTGGGGAGTCATTTTTAAATAGTATGCAGTATAGAGTACTCTAATGCAGTACATAGTAGTTTTTACAACAGGTGTGTACTCATATACCTACATAGTATCAGATTCATATCATCTGCTTTCTAATCTACTTGCAAAGCAAAATTCATACCTGAAAGTCGACCTTGTCACTGAAGCTCATATTGCAATAAGTGCATGCCATCATCATATCGTTGCCGTTTCCGGACGAAGTCTCAGACTTTTTCTTGGAGACTTTACCTTGACGGCTTTTCCTTGGCATTCTTGTATTCAAATTCCCCGCTACTATCCCCGGATAATTGTTTTCTTTGTCACCAGATGGAGTGGTACTTGAACCTACTTCTGTAGTCAATGATGGATCTATTAGTGGTGTTGAATCTTCTATTTTCAGTGAATCTACTTGAGATAATAATGTCAGTTCTTCTTCTACCTGAAATCAAAAGCACTTTGATTATGAGTTGACCTATAGAAAGAAAAGGAGAGGAGGAGACTTTGCGAAGCTTAAAAAAGATCGAATTACACTTTTATAATCCCTCTCTCCATGCCATCAAGAAATGAAAAATTACCCCAAAACACTGAAAATGTGGGGATTCTCGAGATTCTGTACTCTTTCCTTGTTGGCGTAGACAGTGATAATGAGAGCCAAACAAAACAGGTCATTCATAGTTACCAGACTGGTCATTTTGAATTTCGTCACAACAATTGTAAAAATTCCATAGATGGGAAAAATGTTTTTCATGAAAAAAGTACGACAAATATTTGGTTTAAAAATATCGTGAAAATACTACTGCAATTTTGTACTGTTTTACAACTTCAATTTAACTATACCTATAAAAATTGCAAACTAAAATATTTGGTCTTTTTGGTAAAAAGTATTTTCAGACATATTTCTACCTTATTTTGGTCCAAATTTTTAAGCTCTTTGATTATAAGGAGCGAATTTTCGTCAGCTCCGACATCCAGATTATTTTCTTTCGTTTTTTCCTCCTCATGTTTTGGCTGAAAATCATTCTTCACAATCACTCCTGATTTGGTTTGGATTTCATCAATGATGCCTTCCATAGTTTCATCATCGTTATTGTCTACCTCTAAAAACTCTCAAAGTTGGAAATCTATGAAGCAACGGCACCACTACCTGTAACAAACAAATGTCAAATATAAAGTTTAGATTTGGATCAAAATAATTCTAGACATACCTTCAGCCATATTTCGTCACCAAGAGAGTTGATTTTGCTTGTTGATATCCCGCCAGCTTATTTCTGACAATTCTTTTAGCGAAAATGCCGACTTTTAAGGCAACGTGGAGGATTCTGCTTGGATAACACTGTCAAAACACGTACTACGAATTTTGGGACTCAGAAGCAGACGAATCACTCATCAAATTCACAAATCAAAAAATCAAAAAACTTCCTTCGATTGCAATCTTATTTCAACTTTGAAATTGAATTTGGTATATTTTGAAAAAAAAATTTAAAGGTATTTTAACGTTTTGAGGGGAATGTTGATTTTTTTGTAGTGTTATTGTTTACATTGGCCCTCAACTACGCAGTTTCTGCGCGGAACAATGGAATTCAAATTGACGCAACCTCGTCAAGTGCCGTTTTTCCGTCAACAGGTGCAACGCAAATGCACCGTTTTACGACCAACGAGACGGCGAGACCGCCTGAATTCTGAAATGCTGAATTTCAACAAAGTGCAATTTTTAGAAATGGTTACAAAGACATTCATGTTTTATTTAATTGGCATTCAATTTGTGATGTTAAAATTCCACCCGGAATATACTATTTATCAATTAGCTAGCTTTCAAGTTTCAATTGCATTCGGTATAAGTTAATGCTGACTAAGGATATCCATGTAATTAAAAGAAGTAGCCTAGCAACTACAGAGATGGTTGATACTTTGCACAAACAGTCGCGTCATACTAACTGTACAACCAATTATCTGAAGTGCATGGATCAATACGAGCATAAAGGCAGATAAAGTGATGGATGGCATCATTATTTTGTAGTGATGTGTATTCCATCAGGATCTTTCTACTATCAATGGCAATTGGCATTCATGAATGGACCAAGGACATCATCTAATTAGTGGCCTGGTAACTACAGAGATGGTTGATATTGATGGTTTTCTGTCTATCTAGCCATCTTTTACATACTTACAGATTAGTAACATTCGCGTCTCAACTTTTTGTGTGACCGATTATCTAAAGTGCCTCAAGGCGAGGATAACGTGTAGTGATGACAACATCTACAGCATGATCTTAAAAAATGACCTTGCTTACAACTACATAGTACATGTAGTGTAATACAATCCTGCTTACATAAGCAAAAAATATTAAGTAAGAAGTTAGAGATCCAACTCCACTATCGAAAAGAGCCTCTGCCGTTGACATTATGTACCGTCTTGTCAACGTTTATCTTATCATCATCTTCTAAATATTAAGTCAGTCTCTCCTATTTTTTTCCTTTCCACTGTGATCTTGATCTACTCTAGTGTCCCTAATAAGCGTGATTCCCTAATAATCGTGATCAAGGGAAATCCATGAATGACATGAGTGCGTTTTACTACTTAATAATCGTGATCAAGGGAATTTTTTCAGTAAAAGGATAAAACGTACTTTTCTTTAGTAATACACACAAATAACATTCAAAACTGTTTTAATATCAATGAATAAGCTTGGGATGATTTTAATCATGAAACTGTTATGATCACAAGCTCATTATGGACAAGTGATCATTTTGATCATGGGATTGTTATAAACATGGTAGGAAAGGGAACTAATGAATATTTTGAGCTTGATCACATTTGAAATAGAAAATATTTTGATGATAAGGAACATTTTCATGGGAAAATTGACTTTTTTTTTAAATTACAAAAAATTTGCTCGCGCGGCGCAAGCGCCGCGCGTGTGCGTTTTTCACCCTAATAAGCGCGTGATGAGCGGAAAATTTGCCGATGTATGCTGTGCGTTTGATCACGATTATTAGGGAGACTAGAGTAGGATCAATGATGAAAAAGTTACCCCTTTAAGATTTTTAACATTGGTTAGATTTTTTTCGAAATCGATTTTTTCAATTTATGAAACGTTTTTTTAAAAAATGTAAAATGGGCAACTTGGCTACTTAAAACCAGTATTCTACATGGTAATAGCTTAGGATGAGACGATTCTAAAAATGCCCAAAGTTTTTGATTTTCGCCGGAGAATATAGTAAAACTTTTCAAAAACGTAAAAAACACGTTTTTGCCAAAAGTGTTAAAAAAAATTTCGAATTTCAAAAATGAAATAGTATCAAAATTCCTCAAAAATATAGACTAATGTTGTGTGAAAATCTTAAAGTTGTAGCATCAGAAACAAAAAAGTTTGTTTTTTCCACCCAAGATGCCCAAAACCGGATATTCGGCCTAGCTAGCCCATGGGTGGGTATGGAACCAAAGTCTATATGGCTAAGGTCATGTACCATGGGTAGTAACTCATCCATAGTA
>LT727968.1:0-12276 GCA_900157175.1 Oithona nana
CGAGCCAAACGCGGGAAAATTCAAAATAGGCTTATTTTTTGTAAATCGGGAGAATTTGTTGGTCCTTCTTTTAAAAACCTACACTTTAGTGAACTTGCAAAACTCAAAATATGGATATCTTCGATATCTTGAAAGAATTTATCAACAATCCTGGACTTGAGCATTTAGCCGCAGACATCATCAGGAACATGGACGTTGATAAAGCAATGGAAACAATGTTTAAATCTAAACTAGTTTAATTCAATAGTTGTGATTGGACCGATTGGATCTTCTTTGATGTCATGCTTGAAGCTTCCACAAGATACAAAGTCGAAGAAGGCTTTGCAAAGGTCAAAGAAAGACTCTCGGATTTCAACGTGAACTGCACAATAAATATAGAAATTAGCTGCATAATTGAAGTACTCCAAACAATTTGTAATGATGGTGACCGGTTGGTAAGTAGCACTAATGCGAGCAATCCGATTTGGAAGGTTGTAGACAACAAAGGCAACATCCCCAGGAAGTGTGAAAATCAAGTAGGAGGCAGCGATGGTCAATGCCAAAGAGGCCAATTTTTGCTCTTTGACACTAGTTTTGTTGGTAACACTCCAGACTCTTTTATTTTCAAGTGCTTGATTGATATTTTTATTCCTTTGCATCGTTTTCTTCCTGTCTGCCATCACTCGTAGTCTTTTGATCAAAATGATATTCAAGCTTACGATGACAATGAGTGGTAAGATCCGGACAATGACAATATAAATCAGATAGTAAATCAACCACATTTCTTCATCGTAAGGTACTGAAGGGGATACGGTAGTTGTATTTCCAAAGCCATTTCCATCATCTTGATCATCATTACAAATAAAATGATAAGTTTTACGATGAAAGTAATAAGGGAAATGCAAAGCAAAACTGATGAGTAAAGCAGCTAATAATTGAAAATACACACTCCATGATGTATTCTCATTGGCGGCTTGTTTTCGTAATGCTTGTATTTTTAGCTCTGTAATGTTTTTAATCACCAGGCACCGATTTATGGTCATACAAATAACAATGTAATCTGAAGTTGATTTGAAACTGTTGCAAATAGGAATAATGATTTGGTCGCGATAATACTTATTCTCGCATCGGATTTCAAAAGATGAGTCTAAAAAAAAGGCAGTTAATGATAATGCCATGTATCCTAAATCTGCTAATGCCAGACCACATAAATAAGTGTACATATATCCTTTTAATCCTTGTTGTGATTTCGAACTTATCCTGGAGAAATCAAATTAAAATCTAGAAATATTTTGTCTTTTAAGATTACCTATTTTTGTGCCAGATTGCAAGCAAACACATCACATTCCCAAATATCCCTAAAATGGCCAGTATTGGTCCCAAAATGACATTGAATATCAAGCGGATGACTTTATAATCATCTTCCATAGTAGTTGTTCTGTAGCTACTGTGTGAGTGGCAATGCAGTTACCAGTGATTAATCGACCTACCCATTAGTAAGTGTCAAAGATAAGGAAAACGGGGAAAGAGTATGATTAATTACATACATAGCCTAGTAATCCATCAACAAGTATTTTTGTGAAGGATTTATTTGTGTGACTGAGGCATAGATGTCAATGAGACATCCGAATTTGGAGACTAAATTGACTATTGAGTGTCCTATTTTCTTTCCCTCTTTATTTCAAAATAAAATGCTTCATTTCAAATTCAGGTCTCATTTTCCACTTTTCACTCCTTATTTCTTTTTGTCTGAGCATGTCAGACATGGAACTCTTAATTGAATTGCTACAAGGCTAGACTTTGCCCTAGTTGTAAGATTTGTTCGAATCAGACCAGTCTCACAATCGGGGCAATGTCTATAGATGTAAATCATGGATTGCACTTCATAGCCTGAATAGTCAAAAGAGCTTGTTATCACAGGCAGTGTTGTTGCGTCTCCCGGACAGAATTCTGTGCACATTACTAAATATGCTTCTGTTTCTTCTTCCACGTCCATCCAATTCAGAAGGTCTTGATCACTATTTTTAGTAACAATGTTTGGGTATTGTTTGGATAGTTTGACCATTTGTGGCCTGATACAATATTTCCTTTCGAAAGAAGGCATCTTTCCATGAGTGTCATCAATTATGACTGTTTTCATTCGCCGAGGAACAAGTTTCAGTCCGATTTTCAAAGCTGTATGTATTTTTTCTGGCGGTAATCTAACATGCTTGAAGATGCCTGGGTTAATGTTGGTAGATGTAACGAGACCTTGACCAAGAGTCTCATACCTTTTGTCCATGTAACCCTCATTACCCAAAGAAAACTTTAGAATTGCACTGCTGTTACGCAGGCATCTGTTCAAGTCTGGACAATGTATTGGAATAGCCTTAATGTCTTCTTTCAAATGGCTTAGATCCTCATCCGAAACCAGATTAGTGTCAATGGGACCGACTGCTAACCACAAAGACTTGTAGTTATTATAGGCTTCTGCAAGACCTTTGATGAAAACATCTCTATTGCCTAGAAAATACTCATCAACAATAACGTGATCTTGAGGACTGAATTCTTGGTCCTCTTTCAAAGTTCGCAATAACTGACTTTGATTTTCATATTTGACTTTCCTACGAACCGGATTTGTGCCTCCATATAGCTTATTCAGGTACTTCAATTTCAGTCGAGGAGTGCCAGAATATGCGTCTCTTAGCAGCTTGTAAAGTGCGATGCACTTTGGATCAACGTAAAAGTGCACAATGTCTTCAGTGTTCCTCAAAAGGTGATCAGCACGGGCCCTCAAAATCGATGTTTTTCCGGTTCCATAATAGGCAATCATCACCATCCAGTTTTCTTCAATTGCATTGATAATTGTCAACTGTTGTGGTGACCAGAACCAAATATTCTGAAAGGTCGATGCCTTGTCGATTTCTTCACTGACTTGTCTGACAAACTTGGCTCCAGTGATAGGGGCTTCCGGATTGCCTTGGGCTTCATACATAAACTGTTTCGACAGTTCTTTAAATTCGTTGACATGAACTTTAGGATTCCAATTGGTCTGGTATTCATTGGCCATTTTTGCTTCGATCTGGGCTAACTTTGATTCAAACTCTGAAGAGCCAATTATAGTGAAGATGGTTCTTTTAGGTGCAAAATCAGGTTCTTTTTGGTAGTACACAGATATGAATTTCCAGGTTTTCAAAATTCCGGCCACACTTGAAACTACTTTTTCCACCCTCATTCTGGTATCCAACTGTTGATTCAATGCCTTCTTGAATTTCCCGTTCTTAGCATTGTACTTTGTTTCGATGGAAAGGATGTAGCCTTTTGAAAGGTTGACTACAAGGAAGTCCTTTTCTTGATAATTATGGTTCCAAAGAAACACGTGACCGAAAAGCATCAGGACATCATCTTTGGATTTTTCTAGATAACATTTCAGCAAGTAGAAAAGTTCCCGTTCGGTACTTTCTCCTTGGATGTCACCAGACTTGAGGTAATCTTTGGGAACGTATATTTGACTAGTTTGGTTTTCTTTCTGAAAGTCGATTGCATCTTCTCTTTTTTGACTAAATTGCTCATAATCCAGTACTTCTGGAATTTTTGAGATGAAAGATGGAGGTAAGCAAACAGTGCCGAGCATTCCTGACGAGTATGATTCTTCATTCAAGAAAAATATTGCACTGTTGTCTCGTTTGAGAAGTAAATTCTTGGCTTCATTTCTGTCATTTGTATCCACTCCGTTTGACATCATAAACGACTGTAATATTTCTTGGTTGTTTTCTGACAGGTGATAATTTTCATACTCCGGATCGATTTGGAATATGCCAAGAGGGCCCTTGTCAGGTTCCGGATGCATCCTCTTTTTCGCAAATGCTGTCGCCATAATGCACTAACTTCACTTTGCAAGCTTTTCACACAGTTCACTATTTTCGATTTTCAATTTTCGTTTTGATTTTCTTTCCCGCAATGTTCAAAACAAACCAGATGAACGGAACTTTGAATCAATCACGCAACTATCGCTGCAAGGAAAGAGAATGGATGTTCTAAAGACTAACACTACTTCAACAAATACAATTGAGCGGTATTTTTGTGAAGGATTTATATTTGTGACTTAGTCATCGATGTTAATGAGACATCCGTATCAACCGGCACGATTTTTTTTTTCTTTATTTCAAGATTTTATTTCTCATCGGCGGCCATAAGGATTTCTTCGAAAGATTTTGTAGATTGGTGTGGCACCATCCATGGCGTAGTATTCCGGAGCCGGAACTCTTCGTTGTTTCGGTTGGTACAAAGGCAAGTCTGAATCACCTCCACCACTGTTGGAACTTTCAAATGTGTTTCCAATATCTAATGTCGGTCTCGGTCTTTCCAATCGACGGTTTTGAAATGAAGGTGATTGCTTTTCAAGAACTCTTCCTGTTATTGGGTCCACTAAAACGTACGACTCCACTGCAACCACTGACAAAATACAAACCAGGAGTAAAATCTGAAATGGTCAAAAATCAAAAATTAAAACCACGTTTTCAGGCCTGGTTTTCAAGCCTTTTTTTGTCGATTATGCATGCTTGAAAATTGTATATCCGGATTCCGGAACTAATAGTGCAACCATAATTGCGACGTTGCGTCATTAATTGCGTTAATTGGACACTTTAAATATTTTTGTCAAAGTTTTAAGTTCTACAAATGCAATTTTTCAGGAAAAATTAAAAATTACATAAGTAACCTTGTAAAAAATGCAACGCAATAGATTGATTCTCAGGCAGTTGTCAAATAAGCAAGAAATAATTCTTACCTTCATCATTCTTTATCTTAGGCCTCTTTGAAGAAATGTTCTTGAATTGAAATTGTCCTAAAAGAGAATGTTTGAAAAGTTAACGAGGAGTTGCAAGGCCTTCTTTTCGCTGTTCGCTCTTTCACTCTCACTGAAAAATGAAATCCGTTTTCTATTGTGCATTTCCTTCCCATCGTCGTCGTGTGGGCTTGCTTGCGTAAGTTGCGAAGGTTTGACCATCGCATCATGCGTGAAAAAAACTAACGCTCACTCCTCCAATATCTCTAGCTGCTTTGCTAGTCAATTCAAGAATCTTACCTTCGAAAATCTGAAGTTTTTTCTTGGCTACAATGACTGCTCACGGGGAGCCTCAAATGCCAATTGAAACCAAAAACGGCGTAAACGTTACGCCTGCTGGATTCATATAATGCAGGCATGGATGGCACAGGCCGCAGGTTGGACAAGCTCCAAATATTACTGTACATACCTCACGTTGCAAGACCATGTGAGGTCCAGGTCCGTTTCGATTCAAACAGAAGTTGTTCTCGTGGAATTCAAAATTCTAATGTCTGCAGAAAATTGCTAAGGTTCGCCTTTTATTAGCTTTAAAGGCTGCCAGACTAGATTACCCAGAATTATTAGCCTCACAATAAAACTAATTATTATAGACGTTTCCTTTTTAGGATGATTTGTTCGTGATTTAACTGTAATCAATCACATAAAACTTTTAGGAACATTGAATGATATGTATTTAGATCTCGTGACATAAAGATGGATATAGTATTCAGACACACAAAGGATTTCTTTAATGATGGGACAAAACGTTATTGAAGCAGAAAATAAACTGGTTTTACTATTACATTATCCAGACGACTCGAAGGATGCAAGCTTCTTTCTTTCAACTCTCAAATTCATTGAGAAATTCTCAAAATATTTTGTTTTTCCAATCATGACGAATGAAAGGATTTTTAACGAAGGGAATTTTGCATTTTAGATGATCATGGTTGTTATTTTGCAATACCACAACCAAAGGTTGTTAATTTATTATGCTGTGTATAAACCATGGAGTAGTGCACCAAAATTATTTCCAGTAGTTTTTATTATACTAAAGCCTAATGAGACTTGGGATTTGGAGGTCATTCCACGCAAATTACCTCTGCTACTACTCTGACGTCCGTCCACAGTAAATCGTCAATTGAATGTCACATGCATTCAAGTCAGCAGAGTCAAAAAAGCTTTCATTCACCAGACTTGTGGTTTTTGTTCTGCTTCTACGAACTTTGACTCTCTGCTGTTAATGGCGGAACTCAATTAAGCCCGAACGTGATCGAAAACCAATACAATTATGATCGTGCCTTCCGCTAGATCGAAAGTCTGGGGAGAGTCCCATGGGAGGTCAGAGGAGAAAGCAAGTCGTAAAAAGTGTAACGTTACAAAAATGGTTGCCTTCCCTTCTTTCTTTTGGCTTCTTCTACCTTTGTAGAAAATGGGGCTACTACCATTATGGATCGGAAGCATAATGAAGGTTCAGCAAGCGAAGGTCTCCCTTCATCCACTGATTTTTTGTCACACATGTATGCGTGATCAGCAACAATTTTGGGAAAGAGAAGAAGGCTGACTTTCTTTTTCCATATGATGATTAGGAAGGTATTAGCCCAACAAGGTCAACATCACAGTGTTTGAAAAATCCAAGATAAATCTCATGGTTTTGATAAGAACATTTCAATTAAATTTCTTATTTCTTTGGACAACATATAATGCTCTCCAACATCAGTATAAAATATAGTCCATCCAGAATTAATTTGTTCAATATGATCTAAATGGTTCAGGAGCATTTTGACAACATCTTTGAATCCGGATTTACAAGCCTTCATAAAGCCAGTCACTCCAAAATTATCTTTTTCTTTCAAATCAATGTTTAGATCTTGATGATTCAGGAGTAATTGGACAACATCTTGGTGTCCATTTTCACAAGCCCACATAAAAGCAGTGCATCCATCATTATCTCTTGTATTCAGCTCAATAATTTGGTCTTGATGGTCCAAGAGCAATTTCACAACATCTTTGTGTCCGTTTTTGCAAGCCCACATAAATGCAGTAAATCTGTCACCATTTCTTGCGTTCAGATCTACACAATGGTCCAGAAGCAGTTGAACAACATCTTTATGTCCCTTTTTGCAAGCCCACATGACAGCAGTCCATCCATCATTATCTCTTGCACTCACAATCGGCTGCCTTCGGCAGCTACTGCGAGGCTTCCGGTGGTAAGCTCGCTTCGCTCGCTGGGCCCCCGCCGCCGGTCGCTTCTCTCTCCCACACACATTTTTTGGCTTTGAATGGTCCAGTAGCAGTTGGACAATATTTTTGTGTCCATTAATGCAGGCCCATGCAAATGCAGTCAATCCATATCCATCTTTGGAACTCAATCCAAGGGTTTCACAAGCGCAATTACAACCTTCAAGAAGCAATTGTACAACCTTTGTTTCTCCACTTTTACATGCTTCAAACATTTTGCCATTCCACCTTTTGATCAAGACATTTTCAGCCAGTACTTTCCAAGTTTTTGAAACTAAAAGACATTGAATCAATCCAGAAGTATCGATGCTCTCAAAAATCTGTTCACCAACATGTGGAATACCAAGATTGATAACTTTTTCCATTTTGAATCGAGAAGCAATTCTTAAAAAAGTGTTTCCTTTGTGACGTTGAATAAGCAAGTGACGCGACGCCATTAAAACGTTTGAAAACACAGTTTATAAAGTGTTACCAGATGGTCTCAACAGATGATCTTTGTATCTTTCCTTTTTTCAGGTCTTCATTGAAGAAGTAGCCCCTTTATTGTCATCATAATATGCATCTTGCATCTACTTTGGTATTCAAGGCCATTTACTGCAAACAATGTTGTCATATAAGTTATTGTCTGAGCTTTAGCCAAATTCCTCCAGAAAGTTGGAAAGCCTAGTACTTTCTTCCTCTGCAGGTAGAGCTCTATCTTCCCTTCCTGCATTATTATTGTTTATGTCCTTTGATGTTGGGCTTCGTCGTCGTCTGCAATCTTACGTCAATTTAAAGTCAGACGACGACGAACGTTAGAGAGCATTTCTGCACCTGACATCTACAAGGTCTCAAGAGAGAAAAGAGTAGTGGTGAGAAAAACTTTTCTGCTGCCGCCAACTTTTACTACTACCTTCGTTGCCTTTAAAGTCAAGTGGAGAAAGAAGCAAGGCCTTTATACAACTTTAGATTAAACATTGCAGATTTTGAGAGGAAGAAGTGGCAGAGCAAAGACAAAGTGTTTTGAAACTTACGTAAAACATCTCATTTTACCAATAAATTACATTTCAAGTATTTGAAATTTCGCGCCAAAAATGAACGTTATATTCTACAGATCCAATTTTGTACCATTTTAGCACGAACATTCAAATAGGTACTTTTAAAAAGTATAAAACTTGAGTTAATATTTTTTTGGGAATGAGACATTTTTAGGGGATTTTCAAACACTGTGAGAGGAGCTTTTGCTATTTTTTTTTCTTTTTGCTAACACTTGAGAGGTCAAAGGTCTTTTGGCTTTTTATTTCTGCATCAGCCAACTGCATCTGGATTCTGAAGCCTGGAGCTATTTTGAGTCTGGCTTCTCAGTATCTTCTAAAAGTTTTAGAAATTGTGGATGGGACCGACATGCTTTTAGAATGAAAGAAAAGCCTGGACATTATCTCACTACGTTATCACTGTAGCCACCCGTTTTGTGGCTATTTTGGCAACAAAAGAACTTCCGTTGAACGGAAGTTGAGCATCGTTGCACCCCAAAGACCTTTCACAAAGGAAAGTGGAGCTATTAGAGAAAACGCCAAACATTTGTCTAATCTTTCTCTTTTACTACATAGAAGTGAAGTAGAATGTAGAATCAAGAATTCTGAACATGTTCCAAATTCCAGGCAACTTTCAATTATGCAGCATTCGATGGCAGTCGTAGCAGAAGCAGCAGCAGCTGTTCCAAGCAGTATCAGCATTGGCATCATCATCATTGTCTTCATATTTGAACCTCCTGCTGACAAATTGAGCTTTAAACTACATCCGTTATAAGGTCCCAAGGGACTAAGTAAATGTGATATACTGAAGCTAAAATCAAATAAAAAGTGGAATTGAAATCTAACACGACATCCTCATTTTATTGATCATAAATCAATGTTTTGTTTAAACAAACTCTCGCTTGTGTTTATTGTGGTCGACAAGTGAGCGTTGTAGGCTCAAAAGGCTTCGAAATCCTCGAAAGGCTCGAAAGGCTCGAAAGGCTCGAAAGGCTCGAAAGGCTCGAAAGGCATAATTCAGCAATTTTATTTAGTAAACTGAATTTTGATTTCGAATGTGTCGTAAGAAAAATTGTTTACTTACTTTCTGAAACACTCATTTAGTAATGAAAGGACTTGTTTGAGTCCTTTCGTTCCAAATTCTTGGATCCACTCTAATGAATTATTGGTCAAAGCCACTCGTAGCGATTCAATACAACTGTACTTTTTCTGTAAACTCAATTCTGAATTGCTCAAGTATTGGATGTAATCCGCCGGACTGTGAAATTGTGTTCGAGCCATGTTTCGTGAATTCATCGAAAGCATCTCACGTTTCTTGGACATGGGCAAAAGAATCAAGGGTTGTTTCTTGTCTTCAGTCAAATTCATGTTATCCAACATCTTTTCAAATTCCGTCACTACTTCATGATCCGGCATTTGATTGATACTCCAGCTTTCTTCGTCAACTTCGTTGAAATCGCCCACTGATGAGGGGCGCATCAAGGGGCCTCCGGGCGGGTAACTTCTTTTGCCCTTGGCCCCACCACCACTGAGGCCACCCACCATTTTGTCCAACTGCAAAAAATAAGAAAAAAGATTTAGTACATCATTTTGTCTAGATGGCGTTTAAGTCAAAAACATAGGGCAAAATGGCAAAAACACGGGTCACAGTAGTAAATTCTCGCTTCATAAAAATTTCAAATTAGTTTTAGAACAAAATGTTATTAATCAAACATATACTTAAACAAGTTCTAGATCACAAAAATGTTTAGTTCAATCACTAATTCAGCAATTTTATTTAGTAAACTGAATTTTGTTCTCAAATGAGTCGTAAACCTCATTTAAAATTTGTTGGAACGAAAACAATCATGTTTTAGGATATTTATGGATTTTTTAGCCCAGTGTGTTACTCTTTGCTTGAATGGGGAGAGAGGGAGGCAGAGAACTGAGGATTGGCTTTGTGTATGTACTACTCGTCCGTACTTAGCTAGCAGGAAAGTTCTTTTTCGTACAAAGCTTTGCCCCTAGCAACAAGCTCGACTCATTTCATGCAAAATGTTTTATGAAATGCATGAAGGAAAAATAATGCCAGCGTAGTTCTCAAGACCTTGTTTGATCTTTAGTCTAGTGGTAAAGAGACCAGCAGCTTAAGAACAGGACTTTTTTTTCAAATGACAGTTTAGAGTTGCTTTCTCTTTGAACTTCAACGGCTTAGTTTCCTGTTGCGAACGAAACTCTGAAAAGAAGCAGCGAGGCCGTCTTAGTCGTTCCACTGCGAGTTTCACAACAGCGAAAAGCAGGAAAGAATGCAGACTTCGCTATCGGCGGCTACTCCAACAACTACTCGAAAAAGCATCTCGTGAATTCCGCTGAAGTCAGCGGTTTTTTCCCTTCCCTTGTCCTCCTCCTCCACACTATTCCAAAAATCTAATATTTGGTCAAAAATTTGAAAATTTGACAACACTTTGGGACATATTTGAATTTTTTGCAGAAGCCAAAATTTGAAGAAATTCTTGAATATTTCATCCTAAAACATATCAAATAATTGAATTTTCGTGCCAAAAATCTAGATTTTGACCCATAATGGAACTTACAAAACTGGAAAAAATTCCAATTTTGAAGAACTTTTTGGGGACGAAAATTCGAAATTCTTCATGAAAGTACGACTTTCTAGAATTCTTGGGTAGCGAAAAAAAATTTGGAATTTTTAGCGTCGCAAACCGATAAATTCTAGAGGCCAAGTAGACCTACCAAGGCCACTTTAGAAACAAGGTCGTCAAGTCATTTTTTTAAAGGCTGATTTACTTAGACTCGTAAATCTTGAGTGAAGACGTGACTTCAATTAGGGGTAATTAAAAATGCTTCTTTGAGGAAACAAGGGAGCTGGGGGCATTAGGGTTCCAAGAACAACAGTAGTTTTGATATTTTTAATCCTATTGCTAGAAAACAGGTGTATCTTGAAGTAGCTAAAGTAGTCTAAGAGTGAATTCATCTACCGATGTAAGGCCAAATTCCACTGGAATATTGTTTCCCACAAATTATATGGAACACTGAATTCCACGGAATTTGTGGAAAATGTTCACAAATTCTATGGAAAACGGTATTCCATGAATTGTGTGAAGGCACATTTTCCATCATTTCCATGAAAAACTGAATTCCACATAATTGTGATCGACGAGCGAGCGAAGCGAGCGAGGAGACCACTCTCTACTCTGGGGCAAATCACCCCCCTTGTACTATTTCATAAAGCGTAGATACTAGGGTCCAAAAAGTAGCAAAATCGTTGCAGTAATAAATCTGGAGAACTAGGGTCTAAAAAAGTAGCAAAATTGTTGCAGTAGTAAATCTGGAGTTGTTAAGTCTAAAAATCGCATCGCTCGTCGACCACAGCGTACGGCCCCCTTCTCAGATTATCGGGGAGGACGCCCCTGCTTAGATGCACTATGTCAGTAAAGGACGAATTTTACGATTGATTTTGTCACAGTTCATGTTTCATTTCAGTCAACACTGTGACATTTTTTGTCTCTTCTGTTTTAGTGTCTTAGTCAAACTTGTTTATGTTTAGAGAATGTGGTGCTTGTATTTGAGTCTCTCGGGTCTCATGTTTTCCAGGCTCTCTAGTTTCAAAAAGTTGTTGCTACTAGCTTGTTTTGAGAGAGGATGCCTTTGGGGCTGTTCTCTGATGTCCTCTTATCTTACCATGGATACGTCCCATGAGAAACTAGAGACAAATTCAGCCTAGAACAAAGACTACTCGTCCACTATCCGGAAGACCAAGACGAAGAGAAGAACGTGTTCTGCATCTTCTATTTTTTTTTTTTTTTTGTTCTTCTTTCTAGGAAACGTTTTATGATCCAATTCCAAGCAATGGTTGGCTATCAAAAGTCTCATTTTTCTATAGCATCTTTTAGGCTTTTTTTCTGTTCCGTCTGGGTACCTATATGATCGCCTGACTTCTTGATATTGCATGCTTTGATAACACCCATTTGCAACCCCCTTTTGTCGGTTCTTTGCAGTCGCACCCTTATTATGCGAAATGAGCTTATGCCCTGCTTTTGATGTTTCTCATGTTTCTCAAGAAATCAATGCATAATTTCATGGGTTTCACCATGTTCAGATGAATGAAATACAAACACTTGAACACACTGTTCGAAATCTTCATTTTTTGTCCAAAAATTCAACTTTGATTTCCCGAAAAAAATGTCGATTTTTTTTTTGGTGAAAAACTCGTGAAAATGTTGTGGTTTTGGACCTTTTAGCTGT
>LT727968.1:12579-66097 GCA_900157175.1 Oithona nana
TTTTAGCTGTTGACAACTTTGATTTCACGAGAAAAGTTGTCAAAAAAATTTTGGATGAAAAACTCGTGAAAATGTTCCGATTTTGTCAAAATTGAATTTTTGGACAAAAATTTGACTTTTCGAATAGTGTGTGAATTCATTAAAAGGAGATGTTTCTCGACAAATTTTTCAACACACTGTGACATCACTATTTGAAATTCGAAAAAAACCTATAACGAGAACATTCACATGCACGACCGATCATATGCTGCAATGCAGAGGAAAAAAAAGTGCATTTTCGCAATTTTCGCATACAACACCCTTCCAAATACGCAAAAGCATAAAAAAGTTTTTGCCGCCTTTATTAACAAAGTCAATTTTTCATCAGAACGTCGTTTTAAATGCAATTTCATGCTTCATTTGCATTTTGCAGAATGTGTCCTAATCCCATCAACCAAACTCTGATTTCACCCCCTTTGTATTGCAAATTAAAATGGCATCCATCAAATACGAGAGGAGCGAGAAGGGGCGCAATTTGTCGATCATCACAGTAGTAGTAGCAAACGCGCTTTTTGCTATTAGATTCAGAGACGGATTTCGGAACTTGTGCTACAACGGAGAGCGCCAGCTAGCGCTCGAATCGAGCTTCTAGACTCCGCCGCTCCTCTCTACGAAAAGTGCCAGTTGTTGCCCAGCTTTTAGTGCGAGAACACACACATGTGAAATCATTTTCTAACCTCAAGAAGTAAAGTTGGAAAAGATGGGAAAATCGTCTTCGGACGGAGGCTCTCACAGTTCAAGTGAGGAGCTTTTAAAAGTTCCGAGTTCAGTGACGGCCAACATTGCATCGCCAAATGCCGTTGGTACCTGGTTGCATTTTTTACAAATGGGACAATACCTGTCGGACTTCATTGACAATGGCTATGATGACTTAGAGACTGCCAAGAAGATCGGTGACGAGGATTTAGATGCCATTGGCGTTGAAGATCCCCATCATAAAGTTTTCATCTTGGATGCTGTACGTGTATTACGTGAACAAGGAGCTGCTTGGGTTTACTTGCTAGAAGCTACACAGAACCTAACAGATTCTGGTTTCATTGGTTGTGACATTCCTGGTGATCGAGCCTCTGCCGGTTCATCCGGCATTGCTTCTTCCCTACCTTGGACAGACCATGATGCATCCAGTTCTGGAGACAATTCCACCTGCTCAAGTTCTAAGCTGAGGCATAAAACCAAATGTTTGGTTGAAGTCACACCTGAGCATACCAATAACCATTATGAAAAGATACCATCGAGAAACCATCATCATCATACAACCAGTCCTGCATTACTCAAATTCAATAAAGTTTATAGACCGCCCTCAGAAGAAGAAGATTTGATCCAAAGGGTCAGTGAATTGAGTCCTAGATCTTCAAGAGTCTCTTCCTTTTTAGTCAGAAACCAACAACAACAAGTGCAGCATCAGCAGCAGAATAAAAGACAACAACATTGTGATCAAGATTTTATTCAACTATGCAGCCTAGTCAAAGACAAGCTCAACCGAGAAGGCATAAGTTTAGCAGCACCACCGTTTACTACCAAGGTAAGAACGAAAGCTCTGAACCCAAAAGTTTGAAAGTTTGCATAGAGCAAGAAATGCATGGGGGGAGCAAAGCTCAGAAAGTTTGTTCATACATAGTAAGATGTCAGCATATCATTAACCAAATTAAAACAAAAAATGCAGCAGAAGAAATTATTTTCTAGACAACATTTGTTGAGCCTTGGCTCACAAATGACCTCCTTTACTTTTAGTCTAAAGATACGAGATAAGATCTCAGAACAGACAATGACGCGGTAAGAAACTTAGAAGATGAAACCAATTAAGAAATATGATGTCCAGGAAGATGATGATAACTCTTTTGTTAAAACATCTGGAAGGCAACAACAACCACATGACTTTGAAAAAAACATTTTCTCTCCATAAGATATGAGAGATGATGTTTTTTAAAGCATCAGACTTGTTTTTGCTTTCTAGAACTACTTGGAAAAGAGCTGGAAAGGATGCGATGGCCTTTGATCTACTTGTGATTTTCTCCCTTTTTGCAATGCTCCATCATCAGATGCCATCTTTGGTCTCTGAAGAAGGGGAGGAGAAAGAGAAGATCTCTGCATAGAGCATTGAAAAATATATCCTCATACACACACATTCAATCCTTTGCTGCTGGGAAAATGGAAAGATGCTACTTCAATTCTATTCAAAAATCTGAGCACAGAGCTGCTTCTTTTTTCAAAGCAGATGACAAATTCCTGCAAGCTGTCAAAACATTTAATGGGGCTGTTTGCACCCCTCAACAGTTCTCGGTTGGAGGCAAAATTTCTGTTGAAAATATTCGCAGAAGTTTGTAATTAATCTTTGTAGTCAAGCAAAAAGCATTGAAAAAGTGTATAAAACTCAGACCTTGAACATGTCATGATATTTTGGCGAAAATGAACGTCATTAGCATAATGACTGTCCAAAAAATGGACGCGATTTATTCTCGTTGACAGCTAAGTAATTGTACTAAAAGGCAGCAGAAAAAGGTCATTTATCGGCTAAAATGGGATAGTTTTAAGATAAAAGAAACACCTGTTCAACAAGAAGGCAATCTATGCAACTTGTACTCGTTTCATCTCCTGGCTCGAGGTGTTTTAACTTTCCTTATTTTCTAGAGCTTTTTCTTTAGAACAAAAAGTGCATAAAAATTTCATACAAGATAACACTCGTGGAGGAGGGAGGGAGCCTAATAGGCCTGATGAAACCTTAATAACTCACAACATCTGTTGGTGGCATGCAAGAGAAGCTTACTTTTGTGCTGCTTTGTATGAATATTTTAGTATTCATAAAGGCTAGACCGCATTTTCCACTAGAAGGCTAATTAACGCTTAGACAGAACTCTAAATGTTTGCAAAAACTACTACTTGAAGAAATTCATGAAATTAATGGTGTTTTGACGTGTGCATGTCACCACTCTTTAAGCTCTACTCGCAATTATTAAGAGAGCTATGAAAAGAAAATAATTACCTTCCTACTTTGTCACTTAAAGAGAAAATTGCCTGATAATAGTAAATAGTTATAGGTGTTGACATAAGTTGAAAGAAGTTCCAATGAAGACGAGACATGAAGCCTGAAATTCATTTGTTCAACAATTGCAAATGTGAAAATGGTTAGAGGAGCAAATGAAGCTATTTTCCAGATGTGCTTTAGTCGTAAAGCGGATTTATAGCAGCATTTTCAAGATATGAAAATGCGATAGTAGCCAAAATTGAGTTTCTCTCCCTCAGCTCTTGATTTATGTCTTTTCGTGGAAAATCATCATTAGGTTTTCTAATGTCGAACACAAAGAGCCAGAAAGAGTCGGAAACAATTAGTGACAAGACATTTTTCGCACAGAAAAAACATTAGGCAACCCCTCGTCGTTGGCATTTGGTCCCCTTCTTAGTTCTTACATTTTTATCTGCTTTGGCCAGGCATACAAAGACCTAGCAAATCAATAAAAAGGCCATTTTTCCTACTTAGGGACTTTGGGGGGTCGTAAGGAACAAATAGGTCTCTTATTATCGATGACTTTTGCATTTGGAGTTGCCAAATCACGCTTACCAAGAATAACATAAAGTAGGCCACATGCCCCCAAAATACACTGTGTTTCAACCAGAAGTGGGTCAATTTTGAAGCAATTCTGATGACGAAAATGGATGAAAAGAAAAGTGTGATTTCAGCAGGAAATGGTTGGGTTATTATGGTGATTATAGTCCATTTTATGTATGGTCAGCTCCTCAGCAATGACTTTTGTATTGACAGAATAATTTCCTTGATTGTAAGGCCCGACAGCTGATAGGTCATCATACCCCATATCTAGAGAACTTGAGGGGGTATTGTAGGTAATTAGCATAAAGCAATAAGTAAGTACAATCCCTCTCTCCACAAGAAATGAGGTCGCCCTAAGCAAGAAAGCAAAAATAGCTGTCTTAATAGAATTTGCGTTGGGCAGCAGAAAGCTTACCAATGAAGTCAACATTTACTTTGTCCTATAACAAAGAATTCTTTATTCATATTATCCAAAAAGGGGGCATGAACTTTGCAAAAAATAGGACAGAAACAGGAAATTGCTAGTTATTGATTTTCCTTTGGGTTGACAGTGTGTTTCAAATTCAACTGAAAATATGACTCAATCACAACAAAAGTTTGCGTCAATTCTTACTGATACACCCTGTAATAAAGGCAATAAAGTAGGCATTATTTTCAATGGAGCAAAAACTGTAGAGAGCAAATCAGAGGAAATTATACAGCAACTTTTTTTTTCCATTTGGCTGACGTGCAACCCCTCCTTCTAGATTTTCAAGGCTCTTAGGAAGGCTTGAGATTAGCATAAAATGAAGCTTGATCATGTTTAAAACAATCAGGCATGACTGTGAATCATGATGTGTGCAGCATGAATGAAGTGTTTCAAGTGAAAACTTCCGCTTGGGCTATAAAACTTGTATAATTGGGGGTATAAACAGAGAGTTCAAAACTGTTCTGTCATCATCGATTTGGGTGGGCAGATGCAGTAGTAACTAGGGTGGATTAGGTGTTGAGTTACACCTTCTCTCCTTCCAGTTTCCATGAGAAATAATATCGTCCGCGAGCTTTATCTCTCTTTTTGCAACTCTGCATTTCTAAGATAAAGCCTAAGATAAGATGTCTGCTCTGCTATGCTAGATTCAATATCATCCTATTCACTATACTCATGTCAACATTCAGACATTCCATTCATTCTTTATTCAGGCAGGGCTTCAAGATCCTCTTTTCTTGTAAATGTTTCATGTAGAAAATGGGTAATAACACCTGGTGTTTGGAACTGGCTCTACGAAAAGGACCTCTGATTTTTTGATGTTTGTGTATGATATTAGTTCAGCTACTACTACTTTTACATCTTACGAGTCCTAGCAGCAAAAAAACTTCGTCTCCTTTCCCTACTCTTTGCGAGAGAGCCTCTATGTATGTTTGTCTTTGCTACTTTTTCCCCTTAGAAAAAGTGTGCCATGTCCACTAGTATCCTAGCTCGTAGTAGTACACCTTTTACTGTATCACAGATGTTGACAGTACTCAATCAAGAGCTGATTGACAAAAGTTTTCTTTTAGAAAGAGGCTGAAAGTCTAGCGAAGTGAAAAAAAGGTCTGATGCTGAAGCTTCATCTCTTCTTTTTCTGAAGCAATCAACATCCCCATTCAAAAGGGGCCGTGAAAGAGAAAGCCAAATGTGACGCTAAGAGGAAGGTTCTTCGTTCGTCTTTCTTATCTACCAAAAAGGTTGTCGATACTTTCCAAAGAGTTCCTTCTGGGTCCAAATGATCCCAGATAACAAAAAGAAATAGAAACCAGCCAAAATGTCTTCCTTATCTTCTTCAGTGGGATTTTGGTCCAGAGGAGCCCTGATAATTTCTTGATTTGTTTCATGGAAATTGCAGCTGGGATTGCAGAAAGGAAACTTTGGTAACGTTCAAAACGAGAGAGAGCTACGAGGGTGTCTTTCGTTCATTGAAGAATAGGAGAAGAACTGAACTGCTACTGCAACAACTTTCACTGGCACATTTGGAGGGGAAACAGAGAGCATTTTCTGTGCAAAAGTTTCTGCACAGTGAGTGCATCACGTACCCCCTTGGATCTAGAAGCTCAATCAATGAAATTTTGAATCATCTGTGGGTGACAAAACTTTTTCTTTTCACTCCCGCATTGGAGAGTGAGAGCAGGGGGTGCCAAAACAAACAAGAAAATTTTCAAAAGACTTCAAAAGCAAGCTTTAGCCTCAAGCCAGATTGAATTACAACTTTTGTTTCTCTCTCTATTTTCCATTTTTTTTTCCTGTTGATAGAAGAACATCTCTTGACGAAGCTTCAGTGTCTTCTCTGACAAAAATTCTGTAGTTTTTTGGGGGAGGGCAAAACCTCATCTTTTTTGCTTTGGTAACACCCAAATTGTGGCCTATAGTGCAAATACTGGAAAAAAAAGGGGGAGAGAGATATTTTTTATTGTTTTGTTTGTTGTGTAGTATTGTTTCATACCACAGTGTTTGACATTTGTTAGGGTACACGAAAAATAGCATCAAATTTTCAAAAGGCATCTTGGAAAATAAAATGCCAAAGCAAAAAATGAAATTGGCATTTCAAAAAGTTCAACTTTTACATCTCCAAAGCTATTGTAAAAGTGCTTGTTTTAGTTCATGATGTACGATAAGATATGTTATAGACTGTATGTCACATAGTGGTCTCTCATAATGCCACAGCATCTCGTTGTTTTTTGTTACTCCCCTTCTTCTTTTCTATCCAACGAACGACAGCAGAGATTTGAAACATCTGCTTGACTTGGCTTTCTTTTGATCTCTCCAGTTTTTTTCGTGATTTGTTTTTCGTTTCTGAGCTTCTGAACTTCGAAGACTGATTGATTAGAGTGAAGACAGAAATGAGTCAAAACCTGAAACTGAACAGGAGAATTGCAGGCAGACTGACAAAAGAATTTTCAAACTCTGTTAACAGATTTCTTAGAAAAATAGTGGTAAAGAATCCTTGATCTTCTCTCTTTTGTGTGTCTCTTGAATAATCACCCCTCTTAGGCTCGTAAATTCCCTTTCATAAAGAATCTGCTGTAATCAAGCCCTCCCTCCCTCCTTTTCTTTACAGTTATTCAAATGGCCACTTCAATTATAAGAGTGGAGAATAGCAGAGATAATAACCAACTACAATGTCTTAGACAGGTTTATTGCAAATTGAACTCCAGTCGCTAACGTAAAAAATAATATTTTTTACTTCTTCTCTTGCTTCATCTCTTATTGCCAAATAAAACGAGGTGGAGGTAGTACTGCTCGACTCCCATCATCACAAAACTCTTCAAGTAGTTTGGTGTGCTGCAACTTCTAGCCTCTCATTTGGTCAAGCCCTCTTTTCCCCTTTCTTATTTCCTCAAAGTATAAATGAGCACTTGGGGACAAGACCAAACTCAGTTGATCTCCCCTCCTTTTCT
The DNA here is from genome assembly GCA_900157175.1 of Oithona nana. Classification (NCBI taxonomy): domain Eukaryota; kingdom Metazoa; phylum Arthropoda; class Copepoda; order Cyclopoida; family Oithonidae; genus Oithona; species Oithona nana. The sequence goes on from LT727968.1 coordinate 19,574, forward strand.
TTTTCTTTAGCTGACCCACAAAATGGTTTCCAAAAACTACACAATTTGGTCTGCTTGGAAGGGCACAAAATCGTTAATGTTCTCTGCTAAGAAACTCAGTAACTCACAGAGGGAAATAAAGACTATCTTTTTCCCCCTAGTTAACCACACTCCTCTTGTTCTGTCTCCAAAATTGTTTGGCCTTTTTTGGTCTTTTTGGTCTTGTAAGTCATCTTTGCCATGTTATGCTGCTGCCTTATTTTCTGCCTGTTAATGCACTTCTCATGCAGATAGAACTAGGAAATAGGAAAACATTTTCCCCTTCTTCTTTTTTGTCAGTCAGCCAAAACAACAGTGAGCTGCTGCTGGTCTTTCCTTCATCTGCTCAGCTACTCTTGGTTTGACTGCAGCATATTAGTCTTTGCCAAGATGAGAACTGAGAAGGTCCTAGGGAAACAGGAGAGAAGCATAGTAGAGCCCAAAGTTCATGCCATTCCTCATCCCAACCATTAATCTAGAACTATTGCTGGCAACCCCAAGCCAAGTCAAACTTTAATTATGCAGAAGGGAGAATAGATGAGAGCCAGAGAACAACTCTATCAGAATTCTTTTACTTTTTTTGGCTTTTATTGTGTTTTGAGGTCAACATTTGTACACTAGAAAGGTTGGAAAGTGGGGGCAATTATTCACCTAAAAAGCTGGCCACTAAAAAGGCTTTTTGCCACCATCAATCCTGGTTGAAAAGCTTGCTGAAGAGGTGTGGTGACAGCAGGCATTTTGTTGTTTTTCAACAACTCTAGTTCTGCTGCTTTGCTCTCCTCAATCAATCAGGAAATGCACCATGGCCTCACTAGCTGAGAAGGCTGAGAAGTAAGCCTCTGCATTTTCATTTTCAAACAAGGCAGAGTGCAGCTAGAGGTCGTTTATTCATTTTGATCAATGTTTTAATACATCAAAGTCAGGCCTTGTTATAACAACAAAAGCAGCTACTCTTGGCCATGATAAGAGAGCATTATTTTCATTGTAGTGTAGCTACATAAATTACAACATGAACCTGCTCTACTCTCCCCTTCAACAAATTTACTTAAGTGGGTCTAGCTATCCATCATGTTGTTTGTTGGATGGATAGTGGAGAAAAAAAAGTTTTTTTGCATGATTTGATTGGAACTCTACTTCCTCTATGAAAAGAGGTGGAGAGTATTGGAATAAGAATGAGGAGCTCTACAATAATCTGTCAAGAGAAGTAGAGGAGTGTCCATCCCTCTAATAATGATTCATAGATCTGCCAGGACAGATAAGACATGGAACACATCTGTGAAGAGAGCTCTCATCTTATCCTCTAGAGCTAGTAACACCAGCTTAGAAAATGATGATGACTAAATAAGGAAGATGTCAATTTCTTTGTATGGAAATAAAGAGTAGAGTAGGGAAAAGAAGGGGTCATTTGCTTGATATGTGCATTAGGGTAGGTACTAAGCAAAACAATCCATTTTTCCACCTTCCTGGTTAACCCTCAAGGGGTATCTTTACCATCATCTTTAGTCCTCTGATGCTCATCCCCCTCATGTAGATCCCTTTGATGAATACTAAACAAGGTAATGAGACGGATTTTGACTAAACTTTTTTTGTTTTCCTTTTCTTTCTAGGTAAGAACAAAACTAGGAGTATTTACTAAAGTACATTTCTGCGTGATTAATAATGGCCATTTTCACGGATACATGCGGGTACAAGGTTCATTTTCAGAGCTGCTTACATTTCCTAAGGGTGCCTCGTAAACACAGTAGTTTTACTTGCAGCACAAAACACAAAATGAAGTCATTTGAATATGTTTTCTACATATTGCAGTAAACTGTAAATCTTAGGTTTTTTTGCCAGTCTGAAAATGGTTGGCAACGCGGTTCTCTGTGCAGTGAAGTGTAGTTACCTAAAGAAGCAACATCAAAGGACATATTCTGCTATGCTCTTTTACTATTCTCCCCCTGAAGCTGTAATTTTTGTTCTCTCTTCTCGGATACACACATGTAGTAGTGGAAGTCTTGCAGTAAAAGTAAGAAAAGTCCGAGTTGCTTCACAAATTAAGGGGCTTTCTGGCCTTGCAGGAAGGACTTCATTAACAGTAGCTTGAAACGTGGGCAGACTAGGAACTATGAGCGATATTTTGCTACCATTATTGCATCCTGAAAAAATGCTCTATCCCACTACTACACTATGGCATTTTAGGGAAACTAAATGGTCTATTGTGCGATGAGGGGGCGAGATCTATGAACCTCCACTATTCCTAAAGGGCAGCTCCACCCTTTAGAGGCTTTTTATTCAACTCTGACATGCAATGATCTTGAGGAATTTTCTTTTTACTATGGATAGTATCACAGTGGTCTCACAAGTGGATTTAGTGACAGAACAAAAGGAAGATGATGATGCAGCAAAAGAATTTTTATTCTAAAAAGAATTTTCTTTTCTCAAAAAAAATGCAACGATGCAAAATTAGTTTTACAAATTGCTTGATTGCAAAACTTTGCAAAAAATATTAGATTTTTTCGTAGTACTAAAAATCAATATTCTTTGTGGGGAAAAATGAATTTTCTAGTGTTATTAGTCAATTATTTTGAATGTTTATGATGCTTCTAAAAAAAGAGAAGACGGATCCTAGTGAGTCTTCTACGATTACTGCAGCACTGTGCAGTGTGCTTGGTCCATAAAGTATGGGGTTTTAGTAGGGGAGTCCTTCAGCTACCTACGTCGACGTCATCAATTAGGAAAGAAATATTTGTCTTTTAGAGCAATTTATATAGGTAGCTAACTACATTGTAATAAACTACAAAGCTTACTGTGGATTTTAACAAATGGTTCGTTGGCTACCCATTCACATTATTGAATAAAAATCATCAAAAATCAGTAGATTACATTGCTGTGTTTCTCTCCCTTTTTTCCGACACTTTCTCACGATAAGGATTTTAGCCCTAGGCTTTACATGGGATTACAGGACACGATGTATTAATAACAAACAAGAAAGTCCACATAGTACAAAAATAGTAATGCTTCAGGCAGAGATTTCTGCAAACAAATCACTGACTCAACGTGAGATAACTGATATATTTTTTTTTCTTAGCCAAAATTACTTTTGTGTAGTAAAATGAATGCTTGTCTGTCACTGTGCACAAGATGCAAGATTGTAACTATTAATGGCCCAAGTAAGAGACTAATGTATGACCAACAAAGCTGTCAAAGTGAACAAAGTGACAGACAAGTAACAAACACTAAACCTGCACGTGCCAAATATCCTTACTGCCCCCCAGATGCCACTACAGGATTACTGTCCCGTCGATGTGTTCGTCATTTGCAAAGCCACCTGCAGACATATCCGAGATTTCCTTCTTAGGTTCTCGATCCATCACTAATAAGCCAAGGGTGGGGTAGTAGTGGACGGGTTCCGGCCGGAGCAAAGCTGTCGTCACTTGATCAATTCGCACGTCATCTTGTGAATAACAATGAGCATACTGTCAAATTGGAAGTGTGGTATAGTGGTGCACAGTGGTCACCAAAGATTGACCGAAAATGCAACTAACCCCTATATGGTCACTAGTATAGTGCCGGACATGACATCTATTCACACCTGAAGCAGTCAAAGCGAAAGTTAATGCACTTGGTCACCCAATAATTAGCCCATTAAATGCATTAGCTATTATTTTATGACCCATTGTCTCTCTGAATTTTTTGAAAGTTTCCGCAGAAAATTAGCTTTTGTTAGTGTTTCATTAGGTCTTGATGAACTCTTTTGTTTACAGTGTGTATCACCATCACCCGTCCACTGTGTGTGGGGTGTTGATTACAAATGTCAACGTCCTAAGTTCCCTAAGCAGCTGCAATAAGCTATTCGCACACCACTCAGAGTGACGTTGTTTATGTTTATGAGTTCCATTTCTCCTTCTCTATATATAGTTTATGAAGAACCAAACAGAAGAACAGATCCATCATTGAATTTGATGATTGATCGTTGACCCACCTAGAACTCTCATTTGGAACGTCATTTTTTTTTACCCCCTCAAGCTCCACCCTAAGCCACATGATGACTCTATAAATGCTGACGGCTTTTAGGAATCCACACCCAAATTAGAGCTGGAAAACGTTGGCACTCATTAGCCGAATACAAAATGCAACACGTTATGAAATGGGGCGGGTGGGGGAGTAGACCAGCCCAAAATAGAATCTGGTTCATAAGTCATTAAAAAAACTGCAATTCTTTCCATAATATTTTTTGATGGTCTAGCTACTACATTACCAAAACAGGCTTGATGTCTGTTGAAAAAAAGACCATTAACATTTTTTGGGGGGGCAAAAAGCCATTTGATTTATTGGAGCAGTTGCCTAAGAAAAAGTGACAACTTTTAGGTGCAACACCCTGTAATTGGGCGTCTCCATTGAGTCATGCACCACCATTTTGTTGGTCGCGTCTCGAGACGCCGAAAAATCTCTGCTCAAAGTCAAAGAGAAGACCTAGTGGCTCGTTAATGCAATTTGGGCTATCTCCTGTCAATCTGACCCATCCTTTACTTCCAATTGAACGCGTACTAAGCAAGCTGGCTTGCGCATTGAGCAGCGCGCATTTATCTAATGGAAACCCAGCCAACATCTGCGAAAATTGTGGCTTTTGTTGCCATCTGCAATGAATCCTAGAGTGTCTAGTCAGAACCCTTAATTCAATCAGGTTTCCATTACTGCGGGTTTAATTGTCAACAAACATTGCGGCAAAGCGAGTGTTGATGAAGAAGGGGATAGGCTGCTCAATGGCCGCAGTTTGTTTACATTTTGCATAGAGGAGCGGCCGGCGGGGTACTCAAAAGCTCATCTTTATTATCATGATGAGCTAGAAGGAAAGCTGTTATCTCTAAAGCAAACTGAAGCAAAATCAGAAACAGGTGAATTGAGACGTGAATGAAAATGGATTGATTATAGGGGAGGAGGGGAACTGTCTGTTCATAGTGACAAATTTGCTACATTTGTCATCTAAAGTGAAGTGGATATCTAGTGTGCATTTGCTACTACTACTTCTCCTAATAAGATAAGAATCTGCCAACTAAGAGTGGTCCAGAACAGTTCCATTGTGTTCAAACTACCAGAATAGTATGTAGTCTTAACGTATTAGAGTTTGTAAAGAAAGTGATGCTAGCAGTTGATAAGCATCTATTCTATGAGCTACGAGCCTCCCTGATCTTTATGTGACGTGACAATCGGAATCCGGTAATTATCATGATCAGAATTTCACTACTACGTTATTCGTGTTGACATTTGTAAAAATACAACAGGACCAGGACTGTGCTGATCCCTATCTGTTTCAAATCCATTTTGTGACTAGTCCTTTTAAGCTCTTGTGCATCAGTAATCGTGTTATTTTCTAGCACAACTATCAGTCAGTCCCATCTAGAGACTGTCATATGGCCACTCACTGGATGTGTTGTTTTTCATTAGGAACACCCCCAAAAAATCAATGAAAAACACACCCCTTCTTCTTCCCCATTTTTTGGCATATATTTTCTTTTCAAGCAAAGTTATGATTGTTGATTTTAGAAACCTACTAAAATTAACGCAGTTCTGAAAACACAGCTGCAGTCTATAACATTCTATTTTTGCTTTGTTGTACAACCTTTTTCTGAGGTCTTTAGATAGAAAATAAATTGTCTGCAGCAGCCAAACTCTTGATATTGGCTTTTTTCTTTTCTCTACTTTCGTTGACTGTAGCCCATCCATATTCCCTGTGCCATCAATTTCTGCCTTGCTTTCAAGATTGCCTCCTCACGGTTCTCCTTGTTATAGATACAGAACTACTCCTTTACTCTCTGCTATACTTCCTATTGTTGGAAACGTCGGCCAAGACGTCTAGCTAGAAAATGACCTCCTGTTTTCCTTCGTTTGACTTTAGATTGTCAATAATCCTGACTGGTGGCCTCCAATGAACGGAAATGGAAAGGTTTCTTCTCCTCGTCTCTTTCTGTTAGAAGTGACAAATCAGGACAAAAACTTGGCGTTAACACAAAAGTAGTCTACACCAAAAGAGTAGACAGAATATAGAACAACAGACTTGCCAAGCACTTCAGCTCTCGGATATGGTAGAAAATTAAGCTAGAATTTATGTTATTTCCCTGGAGAAAAAGCCAAAGTTTTGAAGCTTTCTATTTACTTCAGGGATAGTCAAGTTTCTCTGCTACAATAAACTGAAAAAAAATCTTTAAACTTTTGCACTGAATTCTAAATTGGAAAATCTTCAATTTAGACTGATTAATTAGGGAACTTTTGAAATCGAAGCTGCTTTCACGATGGTTAGATGCATTTTCAAGCATTTCCCTACGGACCATCTCTGCCATGGTTGCTTTCCTAAGCTAGCTAAAGAAACAAGGGGACATTAATTTATGGTGCACTACTTGCCATGAAGTCTCTAGAGCTGCTCCTACCTTAATTGAAGAAGCTTGAAAAAAGGGCGGAAATTCCAAAGTTGCAACAGGAAAGAAACTGAGGCAATGCAGCACATATCGGAAAACTTTGGTCCTTACATGATACATTACTACAAGGCAACATCTTTGTGTGTATCTCTCATGTATAATAGATGAGGTTGGAAGGCTTTTACCTTCTACACTCTGGCCTTTAATAAATTACCAGCATTAAATTAGGAGAAGAAAAATGACATACACGCAAAAAAACTTTTGTTTTAAAGTCAAAACGCGAGCGAATAGTCATCTTTTAAAAGTTGAATTTGACGGGCAAAAAAACTGCCGGACGGGCACTAATGGTCCGACCATTTTCATTAGACCCATTCTTATGTCAATGGGGCTGATGAGAGAACAAAGAGACCTTTGACCAAAAACAGATACCTAAGTACAAAAACCCACCTTTTCGTTTTTTGTTTGCCCTGCACCACATCATCATTGAGATTTTTACATTTTTGTGCTTGAGGATTTCCTTCCCCTCTTTTTCCCAGCTCTCGCTTCGCTTTTACCCTTATCTACAATCCCTTCGGAGTAAGGAAAAGCGTGAAGAAGGGAACAACGAAAGTCCTGAGGAAAAAAAAAGTGTACTAAGAAGATCTTGCCTCTTCATTTCTCTAGAGAAATTTCACTTCTTTTTAGGGGCAGCAAAAATTGTTCAAAAGTCCCTTGGGAGTTACCAAAAGAAAAAAAGGCCCCTTTTTGGTCAAATGTACATGAATATGACAGTGTGGGAAGAGAATTTCTTCTGCTTTCTCTTTTTTTTTTTTTGCTTCGCTCCCTTTTAAAGACCATGGGATTTCAAGCTTCCCGTCACGTTCACTACAACTTCCTGGCTCGAAACGAAGTTAGAATTAAAGTTAAGCAGCAGAAGCAAGGTGAATGAACCGCAAAAAAGATAAAGTCTGTCCTACTTTATATATAGTGTATCGGAAGCTTAAATCCCACAAGATAGATTTCGATTTTATTCTTGCTACGCACCTCATTTTGTATAACTCCATTTCAGCTTTATCCGTCGAGGCATGATGAAAGAGTGAAAGTAGTGGAGATAGGAAATAGTCTCAAATGAAGGACTTTTTTGTGCCTGAATGACTTTGACTGACTCAGCAGGCTTTCTCCAATCAATCGTGAGAAACTTAAAAAATAGTAGAAGCCAGAAGGTGACATTGTTTGAAAATTACTCAAAACGTCGCATTTGAATTTTTGAATTTTGCATTTTCCACTAATGTTTGTCCCTTAAAAAATTGACCTGTCATGGTAACACTGTTTGACCACAAGCTTCAGGTTTTCAAAAACTCGCCAAAATGGACCATTTTTGGCATTTTTAATGAACTTTTGTCCACTCAAAATGTAAACGTAGCTCGCTTCGTTCGCAATGTCGAATGAGACTTTATCTGTGATTTTCAAACACCGTGTAGAAGCCAGAAGGCCTTTCTTTATTCATTTTTACTTTGTTCTTTCCCCATCAGGATTGAAGGCTAATCAAATGCACTTTCTGCTAGTGCTAAAGGTGAGAAATTTTCTGCGGATAGAATGTTCAAGAAAGTCGTAGAGTAGTGAAAAGAGAAAAGAAAGGAAATCGGATTGACACCTTTTGCTCTAGTCCAATTTTCAGCACTACCAACGAAGTTTCCTGCTGCTCTACTCTTCGTCTTCCGGACGACTTCACATCAACTTGAACCTTAAAGAATAAGTTTCTAAAGGGAACGTTGATTGGTCGTAGTCCTAAAAGAAGGTCTTTTTGTGAAAAATTCACTATTTTCAGAGCGGAAACAACCTCATTAAAGATCAGTCGTGCTCTACAAAATAGCTTTGGCCAAATTATCCCAACTGAACCTGGCCCATCCAATTAGTCCCTCATGAATGTCACAAACGCTCGGTCACACTTGGATGACCTCTAAAAGGCTTTAAAAATTGATATTTATCTCTGATTTGATTCCAGGCGGGTGATGGATACTTGGCTGGTTTGGCCGCTCGCTTCGCTTCAGAATTAAACGTGGATGAGGATGACGTGTTACATCAATTAGAGGATTTGAGGTCTGCCGCCACCTCAGGTTTTGTCAGCAGCTCCTCAGCGACCTCATCAACACAACATCATCAGAGGACACGACGGATGAGTGAAGAGACTTCTTCGCAACATCACAATTATGCCAACTTCCCGGGAAGTTCCAATCTAGAAGACAAGAACTACATGCCAGGAATCTATGCAGTAAGTTTCTTCTTCTTCTCTATCTATCTAGCTTCTATCCTCTAAACTTTCGTGTAATCTCTACGGTTTCCTTGCCTTGTAAATCTAGATTGTATGAATATTTAGCAGACGCACGGCCACCCTTCTTCTTCCCCCTCTCTATCTCAGGAGTCCTTTTCAAATGGACTTCTCACCTCTGTTTTCAGATGAATCTTAAGATTTATGGAGAACTTTACTTTTTTTACTTTTTTTCCTATTTATGTTTCATAATCAACATGGGTGGTAGATGGTAGTAAAACGCAAACTCTCAGACTATGCAGACTCCATAGACTATTAACTAACCTGTCCTACCTATTACTTAACCTGACCTAACTATCATCTAACCATCAAGTTTTACAATCCTCAAAGTGTGTGAAGTCTATGAGACTGTGTTATAATACCACCAATCAAACTTTGCACTTTGGTCGCAAATCCAAGAAATTCTTTTTAATTTTTGCGAGTTGCTCAAAATAACTAATTTTCGAGACTGTTTAATTTCCGTCCAATGTGCCTCATAAACTCACTTTACCGTAAGGCCCTAATTATGAAGTATGGTTATGATTATCATCAATTTTGTGCACTAGTTTGCAGTAACTACTGTACAGTTCTAGTACTAAAATTGTTACATTCCGTTTTCTGTTTGCAGTCTTCCAGTTGCTTGAGCGATAAAGATGAAGACGACATTTATGACTTTGCGGCCAAATACGAGGGAAATGGAAAGCACCACCCGTTCTTCTGGAATGGCAACAAGCCCAAAATCTCGCCAGCAGGGTAAGTAAGCCCTAAGCCTAACAAATGGCATCACTTTTGCTCATTGAACATTCAGGAAATTCGGGTGGAAAAATTCAATCTCTTCTTTCTCCATCCCTGCTTTCCTATCATTTATATTCAGAGGGTCCTCCAAAGCTTTCTTGGCTCTCTGCTCTTCAACGGCTCTTGACCCATTTGAGAATAGGGAAAAAAGTTTATTTAGCCACAACAATTCACCCCCAAGTCTAGACATAAAGCCATCAAAGTTCCCTTAGAAGTGTCTTAAAAGTGCAGATGTCTATGTCTTCCTCGCCTCCCACAAATCCAATTTTACAATGGCTTTTACTGCATTTTTCGGGGTACTGGAGAAAACCAAGTCATGTCAGCACATCCGGTAGTGCATTAGACATCCAAGCCAAGATTCTCTCTGCATGCCCCATTTGTAATGATATGAAAGCATTATTACAGTTGTAGTAACTTTTGCCTCGCTCCAATACATTTATGACATCAGTCTTCCAGGATGGCAGAGCAGTAAAAAATGAGAAAAAGTTGAGACATTAGTCAGCCAAAAAGTAGAGCTACCAAAAGTCGTAGGTTCCAAAATGGTAGATAAGAATAGCCTCGTTTCAACCATATGGCAAAAGTTCTTGGTTGTTGCCACGGTGGTAGTAGCAGAGATAATTGTAGTAAAGAGGGAGGCCTGCCTTAGTCCTTTCAGCAAAGTATTGTGTGCTTGACTCGTAAATCTTAATCTTCTGATATAGCCCAGATATAAAAGGCCAGTTCTACTACATACCAAAGGCTTATGCTTTTTTGTAGGCTTGTTGTAACACACTTGAATGACCTTCAGTAGCTACAGTAGCTAGAAAAAAAATTCTGGAGAGTATATCGAAGACATCCTGCAGATGTACAGTTAAAGTCAAAGGAGAGGATTATCTTGGCATAACAGACTACTGCAATTCACTTTTATGAACTCTAAGAAGAGAAGAGAGAACAGGCAATAAAAAAGTACTACTGAAACGAGAAGTGCCAAAAAATAGAAAATGAAATTACAGTACCATAGTGTAAGGAAATTGTGTCAGTAAGGAAATTAAGGGATTATTTGTAAGGACCTGTAAATGTAATGATGATGAAGGTTTGACCTACAAAATTGTAATGCACTTCTTTCTTGTCCTCATTACAGATGGTGCAAATTTGCCAAAAAGGCCAGCATGACACTACGAAGTAGTCGGAACAACGAGTTCTTTACTCCTTCATTAGGAGTAGGAGGATCTTCCTCTGCATTTAGCAGTCCAGTGCCAACCCACAACGGATTCAGTACCAGAACAAGACTACGACCCGGTGGCCCTCCAAATCCGATACATCTAGACAATCCCAAAAATACTGCCACCACCCATTCCACCCTCCGTAACGGATCTTTGGACGAAATTGGGATGCGAACCCTTCACCACTCTCCATCACCAGCAGCAAACAATCAGTTTCTGCTGAATCGAAGGCCATACTTCAGTACCATGATGAAAGGCCCAATCTCTGCCAATACTCATCATCCTTCAACGCCTCTCGTCAAACAAAAGACGTCCGGTTGTAGTAGTCCCCGAGTGCAAATGTACAGAACGCGGGTGGTCTATTCAGATGCACGGGATGCCATCAAAGCGGCACAAGAAGCGGCTGTCTAAATACATTTGACCTTAGAAAAGGATTTCCAAGGATCATCGTTACTGAACATATCATGCCTCGTGGGTTCCTAAACTGGGATACAGCAGCAAGCCTATCTGTATCCAAACTTTCTGCAAAGCAAACTGATACACACTGAAGCAGATGTAAGATACTCTTGAAGAAGTGATGCTGTCAGCTGCAGAATGTAATATGATGATGTCTCTAAAATACTACTGTGATACAATCAATTTTACTTTGCTTTTAAAATACTACTATCTTCATGTGTATTACTACAGCATATTATAGAGTTACTACATAGAAAGAAAAATACAACTGTTGTCAACGTTTTTGTCCTAAAAGTATGCGCTGCTGCTACACAATTATTTTCTCATTCATTGTCAGGATTGCTTTCTAAAAATCACTTCATTTATACACTGTGCTATGCCCTGCTTGAAAGTAGCCTGTATTCACGCCTTACTGGGCTTGAATAAAAGACCTCTTAGCATGCAAAAAAGCACTAGTAGTAGCAAAGCAAGTCTAGTAAAGCATAGAGCAATAAAGAGGCCAACAGGAAGAAGAATAAAAAAAAAACTTGCGCACATAGATCCGTCAATTGGTATTGGCATAATCGCTAAAAACTTTCTGCTTGGCTATTTGGCTAACCTACATTTCTTCTTGACTTTTTCAACCATTTTCTGGTGTAATTTTCTGTTCCATGTCAGCAGTTATTAACTGGCTAGAGACTAGACTCTCAAGCTCTACACACAAAAAAAACTTGAGCTAGCGCAAAAGGTTCATTAGGACACCCCCAGCACCGTCGAAGTAAAGGAGAGAGAAAGCAGAACCAGACACACAAAACTTTCTACAAATCAGACAACTGGCTTGCTTGGTGGTGATCCCCAAAATGAAAATTGATTACGAGGCCATCAAGAAACTGTTATTACTGACATACAGTGTGTGCCATGAACGAATGTAACTAAAATGTATCCAAGAATTTATGCAGTAGCTGCAATACATTAGCCTATGCCAGCTCATCAATTTTCCGGCAATTTAAAGCCCAACAGAAGGAAATTTGCTACAGTCGTCAGTCAGCAGCACCCAAATCGAGTGTCCGCACGTGTCTTGACGTTGGGGTCGAGGCAAAACGTGGTCGCTTCCTCCCGCCTCCTTACCCCTCAACCCTCATTGCTTTCTCTTCTTCTTCTTCCTGCAACCCAAAATTTCTGCTCGCTCCCCTATCTAAACTTCCCTAGAGGCTCTGTGTAAAACTAGGAAAGGTGCAGAATTGGCACATTTCTACTATGGACGACTATGTCTCTAGGGTTTTGTCTCTAGCGGTGTTCTGACTTATGCGTTGCATTATTGTACCAAGAGGAGTTGCGAGGGTGTGTAACGACATTAGGCAGCAGAATAGAATTGCTTGAGTTTTCCACTAGTAGCTACCCTAGTTCTACATTTTTGGGATTCTTCAAAGTCATTTCATTTAATGTTCATTAATGCCATTTGTTGTTATTCTGCTATAGTCTGGGTTAATGGACATCTGTGAGATAGTCTACAGGGTGTTTCAAAGTCTACTGTCTCATCTATTTACGTTAGAAGTTACCCTCTAGATATTGTCTCACCCTGTAAGTCTACATTATTGCTATTTCATGAGAAGCCAGTTCTTCTAATATGACGAAGGAAGGCGCGGACACTATATATGAGAAGAGCAAATGTACAAGCCATTTCAGTAGCCAGCTTCACATTTGGACAATTTTTCTCGTAAAAAGCCTCACCAAATGGCACCAAGACGCCATTACTATACTTTTGCAAAGGCCACAAAAATCGCCTACTAAAGCTCTAAGCTACAACTACTCGTATCTCCAATATAACGCTTTCCGATGCTTTTACGACACTGAAATTCCAATTTCTACCGTAAATGTAATGCTTGGTGTGTACAACATTGTACAGCATTGCATACATAGTTGTCTACAAGAGTCACTTCAACGTCCCAAAACAATTAATGCACGTAGTAGCTCATCCCCTTTTGTTGTGTCAAATATATTGCAGACTCATCATAAGATAGTCGTTATTCTGCAACACATGCAGAGAGTAGCTGAGGACATCCATTTAGGATGGGGCGGGGGTAGGGTAGTATTTTTTAAGCATTGCCAATAAGTGCACAGATGTGTGGAGTACATAACTGTCGTAACGAGATCTGTTGCATTGCGTTAGATGATCGAACAAATGTATCGGAAAATTGCTAGCATGACTTTCTACCCTATCCAAACTTTGGCTCCCTGCTTTCCCTTGCTTCTGGAACTTCCTCTTGATCCCGTCATTTTTCCGGGGTCCAGTAGCAAACCCCTTTCTCATTCCTTAAGGATGATAAATCTTTGATACTTTCCTACTTTTGCTACTACTTTCTGTGTTGCGGATAAAGGAGGCAACAATGCATAGTACACACATCCGGACTTCCTAATGAAGCACTAGGGCTACTTTTCTACCTAATGTAAGATGACATATCTGCAATATGTAGCGTTGTATTCTATTTTTTGTTTCTTCTTCTTCTTTTCAGACCTCATTTAAAGGTAAATGCATTTCGTGCCTAGAAAATGCCAGTGTCTCGGAAAAAAGGAAACGTCAGATGAAAAGGCACGAGATATTTTTGGCAACATTTGCATGTGAATGTTGTATGAAGTCGAGTAGTTGCTGCCTTTTTTGGTGCTTTGCTAGAAAATGTCCACTTTGCAGTAGGAATGGGAACCACTGTGTGACATACAGAAAGAACCACTTCATCTAAAAATGTGGCAGAAAGGGGTCAGTTGTGGCTAAAAAGCCACACGCTTCCCAAGAGCAGGAAATGGTGTGTCCACAAAAAAAAGAAGCATAGACAGCTTTCTTTTTCCCCATTGAAAACTAAATTATCTATGCAATGTAATCTACAAATGCAAACGAATTTTATTTCCTTTCTCTTCGAGAATATGTTCATAGAAATTATGCTGGATAACTTTGTGAATGTCAGCAATACCTCCAATCCAGTGGCACATCAATTTTAAGGTTTCGTAACGTAGCCACAAAGCAATCAGCAACATTCCAAATGTCGTCCAGGTGACTCCCATGATGTCCAAAAACAGCTCCAAGAGAACGGCGAACATCTGAAATGAAAAGAACTTTTTAGATTTCACGTTATAAGATCAAAAGTTTTTGCCTACCAAAATATCGAATGCTAATAATTCCAGATTTAGAGCTCTAGAACTCGGGTCAAACTGCAATACTATAGCTGTGATAAGGTTTCCAAGTCCATAAAACTGGATGCAATAGATAATACAGACTCTTCTCATTTCTTTTCGGAAGTCAGGATTAAGGTCATTTTCCATATCCTCATTAAACAAATCCCGGTTAATACGACAAATGTGAAAGTTAAGGTGCCAATTACGACAAAGGTAGTGGTAATTTAGCCAAATTACAAACATGGTACCAATCATCTCCATAATATATTTTGAAGCAAAGGCTTCAAAATCTTCAATAAAAGATTCAGAATTTGCAGAATTACCGACGGAATCCATTTTCTTGCGTCTATCTTGATGCTACCCAAGCGAACAACTGGCAGCTGTTTGACCTGCATACTAACGCTAGCTACCTGTAAAAAGGCGGGAAAATTCAAAATATTTGCGCCAAAACAGTCAAAAAAAGAAAGCTTGTCACATTGACTAAATTATCGTTTTATCTATGCATCTAAATGAGCTTTCAAAAAAACTTCCTGACAAGTTAATTGTGAGGTTTATGATATTTTGGACAGATTGGACTTTTGTGGTGGAAAGGGAAAAAAAGAAGAAATGAATGGAAGGATTGCGTGTACTTTTTTTTCAAGAAAAAGGCAAAAGGGGGAAGAAGTAGAGAGCTTTGCTTTTGAGTACTTAGGGGGCCTTTCAGGCTTACTTTGCACGACCCCAACGGTGTATAGTAGAGTACAGAGAGTAGTTTCAGGGAGTAGATTATGTAAATTAGGTGTATTTTTCCACGCCCCTGCAGAGCTGCTGCCAAGCTCTTTTCTTTACACACACTTTTAGTTTGAGAAGACTCGAAAAGTTTTGCGATGCAGATAATCACATTTTCGTCGCATGTGGCATTAAAGTAAAATCTTGGATACGTAAGAACTTTTGTATGTGAGAGAGCTTTTCAACCCTCTATAAACCTGTGTTTCATAGTCTCATTGGTCTCATTTTCCACACTATTCGAAAAGTCACATTTTTGTCCAAAAATTCAATTTTGACAAAACCCCAACATTTTGACGAGTTTTTAACCCAAAAATTTTTTGACAATTTTTCTCATGAAATCAAAGTTGTCAACAGCTAAAAAGTCCAAAACCACAACATTTTCACGAGTTTTTCACCCCAAAAAATCGACAATTTTCTCGAGAAATCAAAGTTGATTTTTTGGACAAAAAATGAAGATTTCGAACAGTGTGTTTTCGTGACTTTTCCAGGCCTTGAAAAATGCGTCAAAATCAAGACTTTTGCTACTGTATTATCAAGATACACTCTGCTGTATTTTGAGACTAGTATGTATCCGTCGTAAAAAAGAGAAAAATCCCCAATTTCCTTTCTAGTCTCTGATTCATCGATTGATCTTTGTTGCCAAAATTGACTAAGTCGTTGGAAGACGTGATCTGTATCCCTGATATGGTTCTGAGCTGGAAGTGTGAATAACAAGCTGAGATGAGTCATTCAGCTTGCTACTCAGCAGTAGCCAAAAATTGCCATTTAGAAAGCTGGATGGCATCACGTTTATTGCTCCACACACACGTTACATATCTTGACGACAAGAAAGCTGCTGCTCAGAACCAAAAAGAAAATCGAATACATTTACCAGGTTTTCTTACAATACAATAACAGCAATACGAATGCGTAATGGAACTTTTTGGTTCTTCTTCCATTCTCCCCTGCATCCAAATGTTCTGGATTTGAGATGAAAGATATGTGTGACACTTGTGACATATTTCTCTCCCTCCCTTTGGAAGAACGAAGAACGAAGGGAAGTAGCAAAAGTCAATTACATTCTTTTGCACGTTTGTGATCACAATACAAGTCATGCCATTCCTTTACCAATTCTGTATCTACAATAGATTCTCCTTCCTTTTTCTTTAGACTTCTCTTGACTTCTGACTTCCCAATAAAAAAGAGCTTTTGAAAGGGGCAATTGTCAGTCTGTAATAAGGCCTCCTGTAGAGAGAGAGAGGAAGAAGGCCACAAAGGTTTTGCAGCTCTAGCCTTCAAGGCCCTTTTGTCCCCCTTCTTTGTACAGAACAAAGCAAAATTCCCAATAGGTTTAAGGCCGACGACTACTACTATGTTGTAGTATGTATTAGTTCGGGAGATGAATGAGGTCAGTATCCTCCTGCATTTAGAGTCCTCTAGCAAATGAAGCTGTTCACAAATAGTTGCTTTTCAAATGAGACAAACAGCAGCAACAAAAGCTAGAGAAAGACAAAGGATGACAATGATCGTGTGAAAGTCCACTTTGCGTGACTCCTTACATCTGGTGCTCCATCTTTAGTATCCCAAGGGGTCAATAAGATGAAGGTTGCATGGGCAAAGACACTTTCACTTCCCTAGTTTTAAGAATAGTTCCTTATGTCACTTTACAAGTCCAATTTTGAAGATGAAACAACTCAAAAATAGTTGTTCATTAGTGCTAAAAGCTTTGGATTTAGAGTTTACATAGTTTTGAAAACAAAAGCTCGTTGAGTCGATGTATCACGTGTGATGTCATATCAGTAGCATGTCACAGATGGATCGCTTTTGCTCATCATCTCTTGTCCTTGGCCTCTAGATCGATCATGTAATGATAAGAGTCTTTCTAGCAGCAAAGCCGATGATGCTTTGGTTTGGCCCTCGAAATGCGCCATTGTGATGGACCATATGACATATAATGCCCAGTGTTGTACGAACGAAAACATCATGATGGTCTATCCCGAAAAAAGATACGTTTTGCTGTGTCACGTCCAGCCAATCTGAGCTGATTTGTCAAGGATCCCATTTTGTGGCCAACAGTAGCACTAAAGCATACCTCATGCCTTGGTGATCTACATATGGCCTTGTCAAGCTTTGAAACGAAGGCTTTGGAGTGGATTTCTTGACTTGAGACATGAAGCTTGTGTAAGCCACCAAAAATCCAACACATATTTCCCCTAAGCGTAAAACTGCGACAGTAAACAAAAATGTTTGTGATGCGGGTGCGATAAAAAGACTCAAGCCCATTACTCTGTAACAAAACAGAGTTTCACTTTAGGTTTTTTTCTTCAATAAGAATTTTAGTTTTGACAAGCAATCATGTCACTATCAGGCTTAGAAATCTTTTTAGTTTTTGTTAGTGGATTTCATCAGTGATGAGTGTCAAAAATCCATCTTAAAAGACCCCAATTTGACACCTACGCTCGACTGTTTTTACCTACTCTCAGTTTAGATTGTGATTCAGACAGTAACAACACAGAGGGTCTGGAAGAAGGAAAACTTTTTATTCTGCGTCTGGAAATAATCTTCTTTATTGAATTCATCCCTGGTCAATAAAGCAATTTCCCCAGCAACTACTACGGACACTACTATAAAAGGTTTGTGGACAAGCTTTTACTTTCAGCTTGATTGTAAGGTTCCCCCTTCTTCTACACAAATCCCCTTGCGCGATGAAGGCTACTACCGTGGCTTTCCTAAGAGTAACAGAGTTGAAAAAGAATTCTAAATTGGAACTTTCTTATCATTTGGATGAAGAGGAAGATGTCTCTTCTGTGTCCTAAGGAGAATTTCCATGTGTCCTCCCCTTCTATCCGGCAGATTTATGTATAGATTCCAGTCAGGTTTTTCCTTTGAAGTTTGAAAAAATGCACTAAAAAACCAAAATAAATTCAACAAATAATATGTGCATTTCTGAATAAAATTCTTACTTCTTCTAATGTCTGTGTATGACAAGGAAAATTCCCCATTCAAAAAAAAGTTTGATGACTTTCCAAAATCTCTACAGACACAATGGACAAAAAAGATCATTGATGAAACCTTTCAAACCATCCCCAACAAAAGTGGTTCTGACACATCTGTGATCTATTGTGTCAATAAAATTCGTTCTGCTTGAAAATAATCATAGATTGAGCAAAGAAATCTGGAATGTATATTTCATCTAGATTATATGATTTTGATTGATAAAAAGCATGAATTTTCAAACTGAAGCCTCTTGGACATTTCTCTGGCTGTGGTACCAGACTTTGGTCTTTAACATGGTCAAATGGTTATTTCCATTGGTTGAATCCTGAAGCTGCCTCCCTCCATAATGGTCTAATGAAGGGTGATGGCCACCGTCAGGCAATCTCAGACTTGATGCTGCTACTGGCAAATTGGCCTCACTGCGTGAGGCCGTCATGGAGGCCGGAGCAATTCGTGAACTTGGGTAAATTGTCGACCGCCAACTTGATTGAGGAGATGGCTGAGCAACTTGAGGTCCCTGAGTTGAAGAGTTGCCTGCTGAATTCTGATGATTTCGCGAGGACAAAATCCGCCTTGCCATCTGGATCCACCTTCAAACAAAAAAAAATCCGAATAATTTCTGAACCAAATAAAAAGCGTCTTGTTTTTTTGCCAGAAATAAAAAAAGAAAAGCTGCTTTCACAATGTTTCAAAAACAGATTTTTCTAACGAGCTCTCGTTTTGGAGCCTTGCAAAACTTTTTAGTAGCTGTATTTTTTCATCGGCTTACTATCCAAAAAAATATGACAAAAACAGTATTGACTTGGCGTATTTTGCTGCCGCTACTTCCTTTTGCATTTTAATGGCATCTGTCAATAATCATAGGAAATGTTATGACATTTACTTACCCTTGCGGTGTCATAAGCATTTTGGCTTGTTGGTGTCGCATCTGTGCCCTATATTTGGAAGCGTAATCGTAAATCTGGTCACCATCGCGATCGGCCAGGCAACTGGAAGGCTGCAAAATATTGCAATATTTCAGTAAAGGAACGAGAGCAGAGCTTTGGTCCAATATGAGAGAAGGGAAAAAATACCGATAACTGCAAGCCTACTTTTAGTAAAGGAAAATGCACTGCAGAAGCTCTCTTAAAGGATCTATCTCTCATAAAATGGCTCAAAATCTCAGATAATATTGGTTACTTACGAGGTATGAGCCCGGTACATAGATGGGTTCGTTATCATTTCGGGGGTAGTTGACATAGCTCGTAGTGGGTCTAATATGGTTGACAGGCTCGTTGGAGTGGTTAGAGGTCGTTCCGGGGGCCAAAGGAGGTGGCGGGGCATGATCAGACCATTCGGCCAACCTCAAGTCCTCCAATTGCTGTAAAACGTCACCATAATTCGTCCTTAACTCCGTCGAGTATCTGGTAGCCAGACCCACCAAATAACCGTCGCCAGACTGCAAAAAACCAACAGAAAATTCCATTAAAAATACAAGCCCACGCAATACAACACTCAATTGTGATGCTTCTTCTGGAGGAGAACTTTTTGTTGTTATGATCATGCAGATGCATAGATGTAGTTTATACACCATCATGAGGGCTTAATGTGGATAAATGTGGGCAAAAAGAAACTACTAGAGCTTATTAAAGATTCATCTCCTACTCAAGGATAGCTCTGTCCTCAATTTGCAAAGAAGACAAGCAAATGCACAATGTCTAGGATCTGTTTTTTCCTTTATCCCTCTAACCATGAGCTATGGGCAATAAACCTTAGTCTGGCAGATACTCATGAAGAAAAAAGAAATGTGTGTTTTTCCCACCTCCCACACAGATATCCACTACTTTAACACTGGTAAAAAAAGACCAAAGTGTGAAATGTGCGAGTCATGGTAAAACTGGTCATTGCACAGCAAGAAAAATGTGCTGTGTTATTATGGGGGAGGAGGGAGATGGCAAAGCTGCTAGAAATATGTTCTGATCATTCTGCCATTTGTGGAAGAGACTAAAGCACAATAAGGTGCTTTTGATGTCAAAGGCATTACTACCTACTAAGGACAATAATAGGACTACCGTTGCAATGTGCCAAGAAGCACTAATGTAATTTTGCCCTCCCCCATATCCCACAGTGGCCCAAATAATGTGCGAACCTATAAAATGAGTGTGTCTCTTATAAACCATCGTCAAGTATTCCGGATGAGAACTAATAAAAAATTGGGGCCAAATGATGCCACTGATGCAGTAAATGGGAATCTATTTAAGAAGAAGAACGGGATTTTTATGGTCCATCTAGAAAGTGAACAGTGACAAAATTCCTTCGTAACTAAAAAAGATGTCCTCACTAATTAGTGACCCAGGGTAGGGGGGCAAAACAACGTCGTTTTTTAAGAGCCCCTTTTAGCTTTTATCTATAGCTTGGAAGTTGGAAGCATCTCTAGACCACCCAGAAATTGTAATGAAGTAAAAGGAAGTAACAAACTTATTAGCTAGGGGGGAACGAAGAAGAGGAGGGACGTTTTTCTAGCACTTGGAAAATTTATGGCCAAATGTAGATTTCTGACACTTTTAGCTCTTGTTTTGTCTTTTAGACTTGGAGAAAAATTAATCATTTGAGGAGGAACAGTAAAGTAGGTCTTTGCTTTAGAAAAAGACTTAATTACAGGACTAAGACATGATGCTTGACTTCCTGTTACAACGTTATGAATCATATTTTACAAAAGAAAACAAACCACAGTCTGAAATAACTGACACTTTGTAAATTACTCTCTTTAATTTTGACACGTTTTCTTCAAAGTAGCTCTATTCATATTTCGCATCATAACATGATTAAAAGTCTGATAACATCAGTGTAATCAAAGGTTCCAAAAGTGCATATCCCAGGCTTTTTGTCCAGTCATTTACCCCCAAAAAATAATGTGCTATTATTGACCTTGAATATTGCAATTAGCCAAACCAAGTGAGCGAACTAAATGAGTGATTTTTTCGAGATTATTCTAAGCCAGAAGTCTGTATATAGTTGTGTCATAATGCTACGAGAAAGTCATCATCATCATTGCATCTTTCTCGCTCCAGCAACATTTTCTTTTTACCCTAGAGTGAATAATGTCACGCTGGGGAAATAGTGCCGATACTACTACATACAACGTCGTCCCATAGTCCCAATGTTATATCAAAATTAAAGATGCTAATCAGCTCATATATCATAAGCCAGTCTGACAAAAACATGTTTCTCTTTTCATTGAGAATATAAAAATCACGATAGCAGTAGTAGTCAAAATTATCGTTACCACACGCAAATCTGTCATTTGGCTCAAAAATGCAATAAAATGATCATCATGACGAGCTGCTGCTGCTGGCCCAGTGGGCAGTTAGGCTGCTAGAGGGATCATTTCCCTTTTTCATATTTTATGACCGGTCATGGAAACTATTTTTTCTTGGTCAGTATGAAACGTGATTTGTACATTTTCCAGTGCACTTTTCCAAGCAGAAAAATCGTTGATCAAAGTCTACAATAAAGCAGCAGAAGAAAAAACGTTATTTTTGTATAGATGTCGTTTGTGTAACAGAGAATGTCGTCGTTTCTGATAAATGTGGAGCTGTCATCTCCTATATCTCGAATATTTTGCTCGTTGCATTGCAGTGTCATCTTTAGAAGTTAACCTTGAAAAAAAAGTGGACGATTTTTGTGGCTTTTTTTGACCATCATTATAAGTTCTGAAGGGAAGTCGGGTAATGAGAGAAGGAGAGAGAGAGAGGACGAACTAGTGAACTAAGGGAGCTTTGAAAACTTTTATAGGGGGCTTCTCTTGAGGTTTTCAGCAGCAGGAAATGGTTGTAAACTTTTGTAGTCGCGGGGATCAGCGGGCCGAAAAATGCGATATCCCTTGTGCATAATAACATAGGATTCATGCAGTAGGAAGGCCCCCACTACTATAGAGAGCATCTAATAACCGTACAGTATCTATTAAACATAAACGTACATACTGGAAAACTCGATTTCATATGGCTTGCAAAGAAGGACAATTTGATGTTGTTGAACTGATGGTAAATGACCAGTTCAAGACTTTTAGTATCAATTTGAATGCTCAACATGTGAAGGGAATGACTCCTTTTGATTTAGACGTACATATGTACGGTTATTAGATAGTTTAGAGTACTTGCCTACTTGCTTGCTCATCCCAACATAATTACATTTTTTTCTGACTTTCTCGTTAGTATAAATATCGATACACATTGTGACCCGAATACTGATCTAAATCTGGGTCCCAAAAAATTCCTTCTTGGCTTTGCGGTCCTGCTCTACCTGATGCAATTTTCATATTTTCAATTTCATGCTTGAATCAACCTGGACTCTTTTTTCTAACCAAAAAAAATCCACAAGTTTTAAACATCATTGAGCAGCTTATGAACTGAAATCCTCCTGGGTATTCTTGGCTATTCTGCTAAGGATCCTTCTAGGCAAGCAACCATCGTCTTCGTTGCTTGACTGAGATTTATGACCATCATCTCAGCTGCTGCGAAGAAGCAAAAAGGCTCAAAAATGGAGGAGGAGAACTGGGATTTTCTACACAACCGAAATACGCGGCGTGCATATGGAATTTCGGTGTCGAATATAGGAGCTCGCCTACACAAATCTGTCTTTTGTCTCAAAAGATCATTAGCAGGATCCTAATTGGCAAAACGAGGATCAAATAAACGCTACTACTAAACTAAAAGGAAAATTCTTTTGAGGCTCAACTTTTACAATCTGCTACTACTAAATTATCCCCCTTTTCAGTTCTAAACGACCTGGTCACTATTCGGCTATTCAGCTTGCAAGGTATAATGCCAGAGTAGCTGCAGCACCAAACTCATTGAAAAGCCATAATAACACAATTGTGCAGCTCGTATAGTACTGGTCAGCAGGTCTCACTAGAGACACATTTTGCTGAATAGGCTACAGGGTGTTTCACCAAAAAGGTGGACATAATGTTGGTCATTTCACATGCAACTCAATATTGAGAAGCAGCTCTTCAAAGGATTTGTCAGGACAGAAGAAAGCTTAAAAAATGCAGCAAAAGCGAAATATTTTCTCACGATTTTTACGTTCAGGGGACTGACACAATTTCGAAGTTTTCTCATAATAGAAAATGACAAAAGTTTTGAATAAACCATCTCTTTTCTTATATACAAAATGAAGTTGTTTACTCAGGCAAGCAAGGAGGGGGGCCCTAGTTCTTTTATGAAAGTAGGCAAATGCATGCGTTTTAACTTTTCGCATAAACTTTGGTGTGTTGTAGTATGCTTCGGCTGGCTTCAGTGAAAGTCCCTTGGGAGGTCGAACGGGCGTTGGGGAATAGAACTACTACGGGCTTTTCAAATAGGCCATTGTGATCATCATCAGGATTTACTCAGGGACTCAAAGGCATTCGCGCATGAAACGAGATTGGGGAAATAAAATGACTACTCGTCTCTACATATTTACTAACCCAATTTTTGCTTTTATGTGAAGAAAGCAGCTGAAATCTGAGCTTGTTTTGCTAGTCTATTGCGAAGATCATCAAACAAAACTGTCAAATCCTTGACACAACAGAAGCAGCAGTAAAATGACCTGGAAAAACTATTCCTGATAAATAACTGTTAACTAGGGTTTCTCGTTCACCGGAAATTGGTGCCAGGACACAACACCAACATAATAATAATAAAAGTTCTCTGTACTACTATTGTCCTTTAGCCTTCGTTCGTTTTCTATACGCCTCTTTTCATTGTACTAAAGCTTTTTTTGTTCGATGGTTTTCCACTCAATTGCTCGACACGCTGTACCAGTATTGATCTCGATTTTTTGCCCTTCCTGTGGTTTTTCTACAACATCTAATTTTACTTCAGCACAAAAGAGGGATGAGCTCTGACACCTACCGCGCTTCTCAACGCAAAAAACTTCTCGAATTCGACCACACATCGCTGAAAATTGTAATTTGAGTGAAAACACTAAACGATTTTTCACAATTACTTTTCTGTAATTTTCTCACACTTCTGTGAAACCTGTACTTTGAAGGCATAAAATGCTTGTACTAAAGAAATTGATGGATTACAAGTACAAAATACTGGTTTTGCTACTTGGAGAAGGTTTTTTGCAGTAATTCACGGCTCGTTGATTTCACTTCTTCTTTGCCTTTTTTACTATTCCAAACACGTGACCTTTGTGCATTAAAGAATAGAAAAATCCCTGGAAGTAGCTGATCAGTCATTTTGAAGCAAGCTGGAGCTACTCTATTGTAGGAACTGACGCAGAAACTTTTTTTTTTCTCTCGAGCTCTGATCATTCTTTATATTATAGAATTGATGGATGATGCGGTAGCATCGTAGACCGAATAGAAGCGGCGGAGATATGCGATCTCTGAAATACCCCCATCTGCTTCTGCCCTCTACAGAGATGATGTGTTTAATCCTCTAGCTCCAGACCAAGTTTTGTTGGAGTTTGCACAAAATTAAACCATTTGTCTCACACAACAGCTTTTATGACACTGCCAACTGTAAATATTGGCTAAGCTCTCTCGGGACTGTCATCGTGAAAGTCTGTCTACTGCAATATTTTCATTAGGATTAACTTTAAATATTTTTCATTTTGCTTGAGCAAACAAATAGTAGATTACTACAAACACGAAGAGTTTTCTATGGGCTCACTCAAGTGTAAATCAAATGTAGAAAATTGAAAAATTGCAGTGCAACAACAAATTGAACAAAATGGGGTTCTTCTCAGTTATCTAGAAAATTGGAAACTTTTTCCAGATTTTACGACCTTCCTTTACGACTTTTTATATTCATGGAATATCTTATCTGCATTGTCAAGTTTTACTAACCTAAGAATATTGTCTAAGAAAGTTTTGATTGATCAAGGAATCAAAGGTGAATGGACTAGAGAGAGTCTTTATCTTCTATGTGCAAACGAGGATGACTAAAACGGATTTCCCCCGCCTTTTATTTCCCAAGAGGGTCACCGGGGTAAAAGCAACCCCTCTTTCCTCATTTATAGCAGTTGTGTGTGTGTGTACTTAATATCACAAAGTCCCATGGGAGGCACGAGTCATGAACTTTCCTAGTCTTTTTCATGAGATTTTTTATAGTACACCTGTACTGTAAGACTCCAAAAAATCTTATCTTTTTCAAAGCTTTCTAGACTCCATTTTTTACGACTCTGAGGTTTAATGAGACTCACATGAGTCATGATAATAAAGTAGAGGCCAATAAAGAACATCTGTCATGGTATCAATTCATCATGGCGAGAATTTTCTGCATTCCAAGAGCAGAAAAAACGTGAGTTAGAAGCTTTCTAAAGGATTTTAGAAAGCTCAGCACTTAATTATACTTCTATTGTTTCTACCCCACCCAAAAAAGTTTTGAGGACCCAATTTGTCAAAAAATTATTGGGGTCAAATATTCTTTTCACGTTACGAGTTCGTTTAAGACTCTGGGAGGAAAAGGGCCCATGAGACTATCAAGTAACTTTTACTTTGTGATGTTCTCAGCAAAAAAGAGAAAGGCCACTATCATTCTACCGTTGAAGCTTGATTACATACATTTCCTAGGGTGATCTACCAATCTGACTAGTAGCAATAAAACACTGGTAGTCAATCCAAGATTGCTACTGCACATAGGGGAAAATCCCCTAGAAGCAGCAGCGCTGCTTTCACATCAAAAAACTTCCACGCTTAGACTACTACCGTCGAAGTAGTACTAGAAAGCTTTAAAGATCATCTTAATGTGAAAAGAAAACTGGAATTGGAAAAGCACTTCCTTTGCTGATGAAGCTTTTGCCTATATGTGCTGCCATGCTGCTCAACCCTTTTTTGGTGGGCTTTTCATATCTTCCTCGAATGGTCTTTTTACAGGCACTCCCATGGGCCTTTTTCTACAAAAATGAAGTTGACGTTTTACTAGCCATACGGGACACACAAAAGCTTAGTTCTTCCACATTCGAGAAATTGGCTTTCGCAAAAAAGAAGCTAAACTTTTCATTGCAACTGTCATTTGTCTTTTTGGATACTAAAGGGTGGGGAATTTCACGGAGAAAATAGGCTGACATTTTCCTGCTCCTAGCAAAAGTAACTTGAGACACTTGATGACCGGTTGGAATGGAGCTCGCGGAACTAATTGCGACATGTGGCAACAAGCTCTCTTTCTGTTGTATGTATGTTTCTGTAAAAGTCATCATGTCTTCATGATTCTGGGGGTAATTCGAGATGCATTAGGGAAAGCTAAACATGTCACTTACAGTTAGTCTAAATCCCTAATTTTACGGCTGTATTAAAGAAAAGACTTTTAAATATGACAGAGAGGTTGCGTGTTTTTCCAAATGATTTGGTAATGTAGTAAATGAATAGGAAATGAGGCATGAAAGTGAGAAGAATTTCATGCAGAGTTCAAGACTTCAGCAGCAAATGACCGAAGCGAAAATGAACTCCAGTGTAAAATGCATGCATAAGTAGTTGAAGAAGAAGAAGCAAAAAGCTTCCATTGCTGCTTCATGAAGCTATTTATGGTAGGGGAGTTGAAAAAAAGAGGAAGTTTTGGTAATTAAAGCTACAATTTGTAGCAGCAGTAGTCTCACATCTGTGCAAGGTCACGCGAGAATTTTTCCCCCAAAAAAGAGCTGCTGCAGTTCTAAAATCACATCAATCTCGTGCAAGACCAGTAAAAAACACCTGCTCGACTTGCTATTCTACAAATTATTTTTGCTACTCACACCAAAAACATGATAAATTGAAAAACTTGAAAATTGCAAATGACAAATGTTTATCTAGACATCTCAACTTTTGGAGAAGAATCGTTTATGATTGCTTCATAAGGAATAATGGATTTTTTTTTCGGACCTCCAAACGTGACAAGATGTGCTAAAGAAAAGATTCTAAAGTCCCTAAATTACCTGTGTTCACGCCATGGATAGCTCAAAAAGCCGGTTTTTTCCATCTTCAACTCTCGTAAGAGAGTTTCAAACCGTAAAATATCCCAATCAGTTTTCAAAATTGGATAACTGCCATGATGGTCCTCTTTTTTTTTTTGAGCTTGAAAGAAAATCTTTGTTGTTCGTTCATATGTTATTTGCTAAAACATAGTCCTTCCATCAAAAGGATAGAGAAGAGACTTTTATATCATGGCCCATAATTCTGGGTTAAAGAGCCACTGAGAGACTTGTAGTACTTTCAACTGCCTTACTGTCACGACCCCTTTAAAAATCCTTAGATTCCCCAGCAGATCTCTAAATGTTCAAGATATCTGAGGGTTGCAGGACATAAAGCCTGCAAAGGAAAAAGTAGAAATTGCTACCTCTTGCATCTTTCTACCCCTTGCCTTTGTGTTCCCTTTAAAAAGGAGGTCCTTGGCATCATTTTGAAATGACTACGAATGCTGTGATACACAATGATGATGACTCTCATAACATTTTTAAATGTGGCAATCAAGATGACGAGGCTACAAATTTCCCATCCATTTCTTTGCTGCCGACATCAGTTGGAGCTTACCTGGAAGAGAGTAGAGAATAATGAGACTTTGATATGAATGCTTATCTCAATGATGATATTCCTTCAAAAAGTGAGACTGCATCTTTTTTTGATTTCAAACACAATACAACTCACAACCTTCTAAGAATAACTGAGATCATTTTTATGAGTTAGTAGCTTTGTAATAATGGCAGCTCGGATTTAGACCCCACCCTAATTTTGGTCCACTAAACAAGATTCATAACTTTAATCTCTCTCCTCTGCTAGTCTAGAAGTCATAAAAAAGTCTAGAAATTATGATTTAGGCCTTAAATATCATGGCCTTCTTCTAGCTAGGCAATTTTCCAGTAGACAATTTTGCGGAAAATTTTCCTCGGAAAATCTGCTGTCAGAGCACATTTTTGCTTAGCCTAACTGTTAGGTTGTGTCATATCCTATCTGCTTGCTTGCTTGCTGGAGAAAAAATGGTTTGCCATCAAAAAACTTTTTGATAGTATGAGCTAGAAGCAAAATATGGCCAAAGAGTTCATAAAAGCTTAGTGCTGTTGGGATAGAAGCAAAATACATCAACTTTAATCCGTTATTGTTGTGGACATTCACCATTGTGCATAAATCTTGCTTTAGAACTCTCCATCTCTAAAGCTCTAAAGTATGACAAAAACTCCACAACTTGAATCATTTTCAGAGTATTGATGAAATGAAGCCTGAAACCTTAGGGGGTGAATTGACCATTAGAGGATTAGGGGACATTTAATTTTAGTTGTAGCAAGAACCTCCCTTAGCAGTGAAGTTGCCTGCAGGGTTAGCTAATCTGAATTCCACATCTCTACGTTAGTGTAAACAGGGGATCGATCAGAGCCTCAGCAAACTCCCATTTCACGGGGATCTAGACTCACAGCTTCTCCTCTAAAGCTGAGATATGGCGTTGGGAGTTCGAGACGGAATGTAACAATGCATAAACTCAATTTTCAGTGGAAGATTCATTGACCTAGCATCATCCATTTGCAGTCGAGAAAATCCCCCCTGAAGATCTTTCAAAGTTTTAGATTCAATTTATTTTTAGCGTCAGCTAACCAATGATTCCACTTAGAGTAGAAACAATTCTGGACTCTGTTTTTTAGGCACTCTGAAATCATTCAAAGAAGAAAAAGTTGGCAGTTTATGAGACTCTAAAACTCAGCTCAAACGCCTTTTATTCCTGTTCGATGAATAAATTAAATGCTTTCTCCCTACTAGAAGATTGGATCAGAAAGTTTTTCTTAGGGGAAAAGAGCATCTCTCCCTTTTACTTCGTCCCCTCAAAAAAGGGCTGACGAGACAAAAAAGCAGCAGCTCTAAAACAATTTGTTACATAGTTTGAGCGACAATGACTCAGAGTGTTTTGCATAAAACCACTACTAGCGGAAAACGCTTCATTCTTCATCCTCATTTGGTCTTCTTTTCTTTATGGAAAAACTAGTTTTACCCTTGGGTACTTTTATGCTAAATCAATTTTTCTGAGTCAGTTTTCCAGAATTAGCAGAAAACAGCTGTGCTCAATTCATCTGGAAAATAGACGAAGATGGGGTCGATTTTTTGTTCCCTTGTCTTTTTTAGAACTCTACCAAATTATTTTGTGTCTCGCAGAGTTCTTGTCCCATAACAACAACAGTACTAGAGGCTCTGGCTCACAGGTAAAGCTCTTCAGTCTTCAGCTGGACCCTCAGATTGCCATAAAGATAAACCGTGCAGCTCATCATTGGGCCAATAGAAGAGACCAGGCTCTATTACAACAACTATTTTATTCGAATTTTTACAAATAATTATAAGCCATCAGACCTAAGAAATATTGATATTTACTATTTACCGCATAGTGTCGTTTAGTAATAAACAGTTGGTCGTAAAGCAAACCAATAAACGACTAAGTAAATAATAACTTTCAGAATAAATCATAACAAGGCACAATATACCAAAACTTTTTAGAAGCAAAGAAGTTGACAACAAACAATCTGGACAGTGAATAGCTAAGATTAGAGTCTGTAAGGGGGGTTGTAAAATAATGGACTTGTTCAAGTTGGCCGAATGGCTGGGATTTTTTGCGGCATACTTCTCCAGCTCTTCCATTGCTGGACAAATCAAAATTCGACCTGACAGTCTGGAAAACGGTCTGTGCAGTTTAGTAGCAGTGGCAGCAGAGTAGTCAAAAGAGTTTCTACTGCTATCAGAGCTGCTATACGACATACCAGAGTCCATTGTTCAATCAAACAATTCTCCACAGCTCTAGAGTAGCTCTGAGGAGCAGAAATTGCACAATTGACCTCATATCTTCTTGGCCACCGCAAAATGCACTCCGATATGTTGTCAGTTTAGTGATAATAAAGAGGGCATTATCATAATTGACTTTGCTGATTAAGGTTGCTTTTAATAAAATCTTAACGAACACTTGAGTATGATTTGGAGTTTTTGAGTGGCTCATGCATATCAGAATGAATCATAACTGATTGGGGAGAACTTGAGTATTTGAACCACTTTTCAAGCTACAAAATCTTGAAGTAAGTCTATAAAAAACTGCGCAAAATTGAGTGGGCACAAAATGGACTTCCAACCCTTGTAATTTCAGCCATTTTTCTCACCCAAAAAAAGGCTGACTATAGTGCTTGTGGAAAGTAGGTTTGGATGAGCTGGTCATTTTTGGGAGACACATTCTTGGGGCTCCATATTATCGTTATTAACACAGGGGGACAAAAATTCCTGCACGCTAAGGAATTTTCTTGAAGTCAATGGCTTCTAAGAAGAACCGTTGACGATACTTCTTGGCCCACAGAGAATCTTAATTTGATTCAGAATCGTGAATGAAGCAGCTTCTTGATACGCTTTTTAAATTCCACTTTAATCACTCTCCATCTCATGATTTCCATGTTCAATAACGTTGCTTCAATGCTTGAAGGTCGAGAAGCAGCATCATCTCGTTTTTATGAATCCCTTCATTTTACATTCAATTTCTTCAGTTCTTCAGCTTGTTCAGATCAAGGCAAAGTGATAAGAAAAAAAGTAGTTTGAGTTTTCATTACATATGCACGACATTGAGCACAGCAAGAGGTTCAAAAGATGCAATTTTTTTCTTCGACAACCAAGTTCAACGTTCAGGGCATTAAAGATCCCAAACTTCATTGCACATTTTTAGACAAACATCATTAAAATTTGCATTTGCACTTGCCCCTGCTCAAAAAAGTCATGGAGACACCTAAGTTGAACTTTTGATTTAGGATTTTGGTCAAGATGAAAAAAAAATTTCCTCAGTGATGCACTGATCCTTTGATCCATTGAACACTGAACAATGTTCTTGGCAAATGGATCTAAGATATGCAGACTTGCCAAAACAGTAGTCTTGGCACAAGAAAAAGGGCAGAAAGAATCAAGAAAATAAGTTTTCTAATCCCAAGTAGTTTTCTACCTAAACCTGTTTCTTTCAATATTTTTCCTTTTCACAAAGTACAAAACAAGTTTGAAAGTTTGGATTCTACACTAGGAACTCCAATGCATTTTCACCTTAGATGAATTATTGGGATGTATGTAAACATTGTTGCATGCAGCTGAACTAAAGTTTAGAAAAGAAGGAGGGAATATGTGCAAATTGGGGGCAATATTTCATATTAGTTTTCTTCTAGCTTGAAAAAGGAACATTTTGTTACAGCAGCAGTGTATGTATTTTTTTGTAATACCCAAGGACTTCTAAGGTAGAATTTATGGCTATTCTTACCCTCCCCTCCATCTCACCCTTTTTAAGTTTTTTGTTACTGCTGAATATCTCATAAGGCAAAAAATCTAATTGTAGTTATCACTATAGGGACACACTTTTAGCAGCCCTTTTAGCCTTTAACTTTTATATTTGAAGAGAGTTGGGGTAAAAAAAACTACTGCATTTTCTGGATTCTATGCAGGTTTTACACTACAGTAGTAGCTTTACAGCATACTAGGCAAAGAAAAGAGAAACTCTTGATGTATGTATTTTTCTTCTGTTCAAACACAAAAGATCATCATCCATGTTGCATCAGAGAAGAAAATAATAATGCACATTGACTCTTGAAAGTTCATAAAGGTCTCTCTGTAGTGGCAATGCAAAAAAGGTTTACTATCTTACTAGAGCACAGTAGCCAAAATTTCTAGGTTGTGAAAAATTACCCTAATTGAAAGTGAGTTCATGAGGAGTCAGTTCAGTCTGTGCAGAATGTTGAAGGTTGGTGGTGAAAAACAACGACTCTAGGGTGCCATGGAAAGTGGAAAAGGAGAAGCTAGGGTATGAAATGTCAGAGATAAACTTTACAGATAGGCATCACAAATGTCAATCTCCACCACACACAAACACATTTCAGTAATGGTTTTACAATCAAGAATCTTCTGCACATCCAAGAGCATGAAATATGGAGAAAAGGAAATCAAAAATGATCTTTGAAACTATTTGCCAACAGAGTCTTTGTTTTGTACCTAGAGGTCAATAAACTATTCCATCCCAATTTCATGGATAATTATGCAACTTCAAATTAATGATCTATTAAAGTGCTACCAGTTCATTTCTCAGTTAAAAGAAGAGCCAGACATCAACTGACATCGAAAACAAATGGCGCTAGGATATCTGAAAATTGCTACTACTCTTTGGTAGCGGAAATGAAACGATTAGAACTTTCTTGATTTATGAAGTTTGGAGAAAGAAGACAAATGATTGGCTATATATCCCAGAAAATCCAGAAGACTAGCCAGGATTTTTACAATGTAGTAAACCTGGGAAAGAAGACCGCCGAAAAACTGAGGTTTTTCAGTGGCTATCAGTTTACTACACTAAGCTAGTTTTTCGTGATCAAATTTCCAGAGTTTATGGCCCTAAAGTCTCAAGATTTTGTGATCATCTCCTCTCATGCCTGATGCATCTCAGACAAACTTTTAAAGTGGTCATTTGCTTATCTTTTCAAGAAGAATGGTGATGATGCTGCATCTTATCTGCTGGCCTACCTGAGATATTTGCGCGCTTTTAAGACTTTGTGGTCTCTTATACTCATGGAGACCACACCAAATCTAAACTGGTCAAAAGCTGTTTAGTGATAAACTCATTGGGCAGTATATGTTACACAGTGAAAATTGTTTGTCTAGAGTCCCACGAGTAGGAGGAGGAAGAAGAAGCCTCACTGATGTTTACCCAAACACTCTGCAACCTTTGAGAAAAGTGTTTGCTGAGCAACCAAAGCTTTTGGCTGCTGCTGCTGTTAGTGATTCAATACTTCTGAGAGACTTGCTGGAAGTTTTGGGAACTACAGTAGGTCCAAATACTCAATCATAGCATGTGTAGTAGTGCAGTTTTCGGCACAAAAGTTGTGACCGGGAAAAATTGCGTGAGATGAGGGTAATACAGTCTAGCAGCAGAGAGAGAGAGCCTTGCTTGCGGCAGCTTTGATGAAATTCCGACCACTCTGTTTGCCAGGATGATAATCAACGACAATTGGCTACTACTCTTACCTAGCTTAGACCCCACTTTCATCTAATCTAACCCTTCTTCATATACTATATCAAATGGACACACACACACAACATTCTCTGCAAAATTTCTAGGCTGAATTTCATGAATGAAACCTAGCGTCCAAAGTGCATCTCGGACTACCGAGCAGAAGGAGTCCAAAGAGAGAGGAGGGGAGGTTTAATGCACTTGCAAAATTGGAGGAAAAATACTTTGATTGCTTTTTCAAGCACTACTGCCTCTGCTAAAGCCAGGATAGATTGATTGAAATCGTTTAGTGCCAAAAAGGTGGGTTGGCATCACTAAATCAAAGCTTTTAAAGTCCGCGATTTTCATCAAGGTCACGAGAAGAAGTAGAGGTTTTAATGCCGATCACGTTCCGCGCAACCAATTGATTATGAACATCTATTCAGAACTAAGCCCATTATTCATTTTAAAAGGCCTGAAACTATGTTTTTTAGTTTTTTTGTTCGTTAGGTAAGTGTAATTGGGATATCTTCACTTCTTCTCCATTTTAAGTCTAAATGGAGCGAAGCGGAATATATCAGCTCCCTAGGTGGTCTCTCCACCACTTTTTTGTATAGATTGCATTGGAGACCTCATTTTCTCACCCTACCTTCCTACTTTGTTTTCCAACGGTAGGGTAGGACCCAGGATCACTCTTAAAGTTCTCCTGGCCCCTCTATTTTTTATTGGTGCTTTGATAAACCATTTAAGGATTAGAGATCCATCACTACCTAACCAATTTAGGATCGCTTCCACTCAATAAAACTTTGCTTGGCTCTTTAATTGAAAGTCTATCTAAATGTGACTTTTCAGTTATGCTTTTCAATCACACACAAAAAATATCAAAGGTCACGTGATCATAAGCTGCTGTCACATTTGATTCCTTGAAGAAATGTCATGTCAAGCTGAGTCCAACACGCTTATTGAATCAAGCGTCCAACCACCACAAAATTAGACTGTATGTATCCTTGAGGAATGTTGTTATGAAAGCTTGTCTTACCTGCAAAGGAATATAATAAAAGTTGAAAGATATATCGTGATCAAATACTGCATGAGGTTCAAAGCTGGACACACGAGAATGAGAAGTTGAGTTGCTGGCTAGATGGCGCGCGCTAAAGCAGCATGGCTACTTAAAGAATCGTGACTGTTAGTAGCTAGAAAATTGTATGGTCATAGAGCAGCTGCTAAGGCTAGAACTGCAGTAACTTCAGTGCTTCTTTGTTGCTTCACTTCCCCCCAAGTATTGATGCCCCGCGGGGTCCAACATTCATCCAGGTCAACAATTTACACAAAAAAGTCAACCCTAGATGGACAAAATGCTGCTTTCCTGTTAGCCTCTCTCTCTCTAAATAGCTCAGGAAAATGAGGACAAAGCATCAAACCGTCAATTTCATATCAAAACGAATGGTGCGTGAAAATAGGTTTTGCTAGCTAAAGACGGATGTTTACATCATTTTAGACTAACGACACAACTTATTGCTGCTTAAAAGCGCATGGATCATGTCTATGCGAATTTAGCCCTGGGGAAGGAGTGTGACGAATTTCAGACTTGAGAGAGAATTAATCATTGGCCTGTCGACGATCATGCCGGTTCATAAATCCAGACTGTTACCCAAACCGTTTTAAAATCAAAGTCAATAAGAATTTTCGGTTTCCAACGATTCAATTATAGAACTGATGCTCATTTGATGCATTATTGAGGTTTGAAAATGCACTAAAGACTCACATTTTGCAATAAAGGCCAATTGGTAATCACTAAAGAAGACTCGGAAGTCTTCTTTATGATTGAGCATAGTGCAAAAACGTGATGAATAATTACTTGAAGAAGACTCGGAAGTCTTCTTTATGATTCAGCATAGTGCAAAAACGTGATGAATAATTACTTGACTTTTCTTCTCTACTGCACATCATGAAATGTGAATTTGGCATATGAGAAGAAAAACCACGTAGAATATTAGGAGGCAAGGAAGGCAGTAGTCTAATAGTCTGCTCGTGACCAATTGATCTTCTTGCTTTGGAGCCCCCGTAATAATGCACGCGCTACTACAACTCAGACTCCCACTTCAATTAAAAACGCGTTTTTCTTTTGAGGAAAAAAGTAAACCTCCCAAAAAATGAAGAGACTTTGAAGGCCTCTGCTGCCTCACTTTGTAGCATGCAGACATTAATTACACCGATGCATTTTTGCAATAACGTTGCTTCATTCTACAAGATGACATTTGATTTATCGCCTCGTTTGCCATCATGGATCTACGAACGAAGCGAAGAGGATTGAGGAGAGGCATCAACTAAAGTCAATTTCCTGGGCACATTTGATTATCAAAAAATGACCATCTTACCATACAATATGAGGTCGGATCAATCTTTTCGCACATAATGAAGTCAGCTTCATCAACAAGATCATCATCAATGCACACTGGTCGTTCTCTAGAGGCCAATAAAGCAGTGACCGTTTTTTTCTTAGGTCAAAAACCATTTTAAGGTTCATGAAGAGACCATTGGCTTTGCTTTTTAAAGCATTTCAAGTACCCTTAAATTCGCTCATCATGCGTGACTACATTTTTGGATGATGAGATCCACCGTGTGTCGTCGTTGTTTAGGCTTTCAAATGAGCTTTGCTCATCAAATGAACCTCGAGGATACCAATGCTCATCAAGGAAAAATATGATCAAGGTCAGGATTTTGCTCATTTGGAAATTCTAAACTTTTCGGTCATCATCAACATCTTTTTAAATGTGGGCGTTGTAATCAAGCCTTAGCCGAACGAGCTTTAGGATTCACAGAGTCAGAGTAGGAAAAATTGGAACTTTATGCAGCACATTATCTTTTTAGTAGCCTTGATTTTCTCTCGCTTCTTTTCCTTTGCCATCTTGCGGATTTTCCTCAGAGATGCAAATGAAGAATGACCCAATCCCCAATAAAAGCTTCAGAGGGGAGAAGAATTTGCTGAATGGCTAATTAGAGCTTTTAATGAAGCCTAAGGGATCGAACTCGAAGACTACAATGATTGCCTAATCTTTCAACCTTTTCAACGAACTTTTAATGACTTTAACGTCATCTCCTCAAAATGTCACCCTCTAGCCTCTCAAAATATCTGGATAAAGATAAAGATTTTTTGGTGGCTTTCAACGACTTTAGAGTTTGAAAACCAGCTGCTGTCAAGACCTCTCACAAAGCAAAGTATAGTCGAAGATTAATGCACTAAAATCCAAGATGTGGTGGCTAAAATCCCCAAGCAACGCATTCTTAGTCAAGATCTAGACAAGTGCAGATCACAACTGATTCTCATTTGGATACTTTGTTGAAGTAGTACAAAAGCATTAGGGGATGGATTGCAGTTGGGGGAACAAGGAATCCAGGGGAAATGCAGTAGCTGAAAACTTCCTGTCCCAAAAACTGAGAGGGGAAAAACCAGGTCCAACAGCAGCAGCTGTGTTGTTGCTGCTGATGCACTTTTTAGAAGCATCTTCAATTTTCCTTTTTACTATTGCGAACAGGCCTTCATTGTAGAATTGAAATTGAACAACAAAAATGTGCCAAGGCTTGTAAAAGCCTCAAAAAAGTGGGCTTTGAATGTGCTATTTGCACACTAGGGTGTTTCTTTACTTTCTTTAAAAGGAAATCTGGAAGTGCATTAGTCCATAGTATACCCAACTAGGACAGCTCAGAATAACAAACATGGTCCAAAATACTACTATACTAGGGTTACTAAAAATGCATTGACTCTATAAAAATGGAAGATTTATGAAGTCCTTGCCTCGCTCGGCCTTTATCTGGAATACCTGCTTCCCTATCAAAAGATGAATTTGTCTATAACAAAGAAGAAGGAGGCAGAAAAATGAAAGTTTACTAAATGAGTGGAGTAGTCAGTCTCGTCTCAATTTAGTAGCTCAATAATCGTGAGGCAGTTGGTGGTCGTGACTTTTGTTCGACCGCAATGATGACTACTTCTCGGCCTTAGTTTCGTAACAACTTTACTTCCTCCTTTAATTTATAAGATTACCCTCAAAAACTAGATGATGACGACGCTACCTTTACCCCAAAAAGTCCTTGAACAGGATGCTTTTAGCCAATGCTGCAATGCAACGGATGCTCAGTAAAAAAGTAGACCAGATGATTTTCAAGGTATGGGAGGTCGAGTTAGTGTCATCTGCAAGACGAATTTGCAAATGGGTGTGAAATCAAAGATCACGAAGATCACTTGCCATGGGCCTTAGAAGATTTCGAAAGACAAAAAGCCACTTCGTGAGTGAGACCCTGAATGAAAAAAAAATATCTTGTCAACTCGTGAAGAGATAAAAGAACACAATTAAGTATCCTTCACTAGACAGGAAGATCCTGTTCTTCACCGTTTTACTTGCGACAATCAAGTCCTCGAGATGATAAAGAGCTGCAAATCATTGCAAAAATGTATAAACATTAATTGTAAACTTTACTCAAGGTTTGCTTGCTCATAAATCTTGCTTAGGATTCAGGACTCTTACAAACGTTGACCACTTAATAAATCTTTGCAGGTTTGCTATGCATAATGACACAATGTGTATGATTTACTTTGAAGATGTTATCTTACAAGTTCCAGGTTCCTGGTGCCAAGAATTTGATCATTGCTGTCTGGCTAATGACTACTTTCTCTGCTTAAATTAAAATATTCTTGATGTCTACTTCAAAATCATCTTGTCACTCCTTTTTTTATATCTTCCAAATAGAGAAGGGAAAAAGTTGACAAGTCATTTCAGACTCTCTTGAATGCAAATGTGGCTTGCAAAATAATCACTTTGTAAGGAACAAACATTAGAAAAAAAAGTAAACTTCCTCCTCAGCAAACTTTTGAAAAGGAGTTCCTTCACCTCCTACTTCTTCTAATACAACTCAATTTAAAAAGAAATAACGTTTCAAGTCTCATCTTCAATCATGATAATGCATTTCGTTATGTTCTCTTAGCACTTCCTACACGACGACTCAGCTCGTAAACTATTAACCTTTCATAAGAATTTACGATCATTATTTAATTGAATTAGTATGACGATTCAAAATGGCGGAAAGTCTACTTTGCAGCTGTTTGTTAAGCCGAAATCACACGAAATATTTGTCACTGTCGGTTCCGATAAGGACCATTGTCTTCAAGGAATCTGAGCAAGCATTTGTCAAAAAATTCCGATTCCGATCAACACAGCGAAAAATCTCTGATCTCGTAATCCTCTAGCTGTCGCTTTACGCTTTTGCAGTGGAGACCCAAAGGAGACTCTTGACCAAATCTAAAGCTGATTCAGCCCTCCTCTCAGTGCTTTGGAAATACCAGGGGAGAACCAGAAAATTGTATTGAATTTGAAGTCGTCTTCGTTGGTATAGCTTTGAAGTCTTTCAAAGGGAGTTCCGTTACTTGATTGCACTCACTCACGAGTGCCGCTCAGACTCTCAGTGCTGCTCAAATTCTGCTCAAATGTGACATTGATGTGAATATGTTGTAAAGCCCACGGACTACCTGAGGCTAAAGTTTACCATAACAATTCCCCCCTTTTGATCTAGTGTTCCGTTGCTAAGGTTCCTTCCAAGTTATCCCAAGTATTCCCATTTGGCGTAAAGGAATCCCAAAATTAGAGGTAATTTTCGACCAACCCTATCATTTCCCACCAATACTATCCACGAGGATGAAATTAAAGTAAAAGGGTTTAGATTTTTGGCAGCTCCTCCTATTTTACCAATAATTATTGTTTTTGACCGCTAGCTGCCGCTCCTAGCCGCCACGCACCCCCCGAAAAACCCAGAGCCACATGCAATTAAAGCAGCTCCAGTAAAACTGCTTCACAAATGTTGTGTTGTAGTAGAGTTTTGAAAGGATTTGGGTAATTATCATCATGATTATCAATCACTTGGTCAGTCTCACAGGAAATGCCAAAAAATTTTCACCTGGAAACCGTTTCCGCTGGGTTTTGAGGTTGACCAAAGTTTGCTCTGTTTTGATGATTCATTAATTTGCAGCAACTTTTAAAAGCTCTTGAAAGAAACTTTGTCTCTCTAGATTTGACAAATGGAAAAGTTTGAAATTTGCTTATTCAAAGTTGAGGTCACGAACTTATTCTATCTCTCTTCCAAATCGTGACGTGCACAATACTAAATGCTTCTTCTCTAACTGAAGAACTGTTCTATTGTCACTCTTGTTGCCTCGTCTCTCGGCTATGCTTTGCCATATCTAGACAAACGATACAAAAGTATTTAACAAACAAAAAACCTAGAGTCGTCTTAAGATGCTATCCATCCATCTGTCACACCTTGAGGGCTTCGCTTTTTTATAGGCCAAACTTTACCCCACTGACATCTTTGGAAGAAGATAAAAATCTACCTTTTGAACAACTAGCTAAGGTATAGACTAGGGGCCAGGGGAGGTCAATTAGAAGTCTTCTCTAAGCAAATAGAAAACTGCTGATCCGTCCTAAAGAAGGTTTTAAAAAGAATACTGGGCTCGTTAGTTGTCTTATGATAATATGCAGTGTTGTGCCAATTTCCAAAGAGCACATTAATCAGTCTGCATAGCCCATATGTTTGGATAGATCAGCACTTTTTTGCCCTCTAGCCTTATAGAATTCTCTTAGAGAAGAAGAAGTGTGTAAATTAGCTTCAGAAAACCCTAGGTCTCTTGACTAGGGCCAGAATGATTAGTGGATACTTGCTGACTGAGGTTAACTGCAGTCTCTCTCTCTCTACTCGCGGTCTTAGACCAGCAAAACACATCCTTTTCAAAGAACCTTCTTTTTTGGTTTCAAAGGTGTTATTAAAGGACTGGAAAATGACTTGGATGATTGGCTTCTAATGAGCTGATATGCCTACACAACTGCCTGGATTTAACACCCACTTTTTAGGGTCATGCCCATTCAACAATTCAACATGCCTCTTATCTGATTGGAAAGGGTGACAAAAATGCATAAATAACCCTTAGACTAGCAAACATTAATTGAAATTAATCTTTTGGAAAAATACGTAGGGGTCCAAAGTTGGAAGGATGTGCATTTGCCAACTTTGGAAATTCGAGTGGAACAGAAGTGGAACCGAGTCAAAAAAGAGACAAAAATGGGTGAAAAAAGAAAAAAAAAATCAATGTTGCCTCGACCGGGAATCGAACCCGGGACCATGTCGATAACTGACCAAATGTCTGTTTTGACAAATCAGGTCCACTTGAAGATACATTTTAAACACAGATTTGACCAAAAGTGTCTATTCACAGACTCGTTACACAGACTCGATTCTCGCTTCGCTCGAAAAAAATGAATGTGTTTTGGAAAACTAAGAGAAATGCCCAGTCATTCATGCTATAAGGCCTAGTAGTGCATCAAAAGACTTTGTTCTTCTGCTCGTGCAGTAGCCCTAAGCCATGCTCATTTACTTTTTTTCTGGGTCCGAATCAGGGAAAAGAAGGGCTTGCTTAGTA
The DNA here is from genome assembly GCA_900157175.1 of Oithona nana. NCBI lineage: Eukaryota > Metazoa > Arthropoda > Copepoda > Cyclopoida > Oithonidae > Oithona > Oithona nana. Next base: position 59,986 of record LT727968.1, read on the forward strand.
CTTCATCATGAAGGCAATTATTTTGCCTTTCTGTTTCTTTTACTGACCTCCTCTACAATTAGATAAATAGTTTGGGAGCTTTTTTGCTATTGCCTTCTTAGTGATGATGATGATCATGGTCAAAACTACTCTGATGTTGTTTGTTAGTAAAATTCATGCAAAATGGATTTCAATCTGGCCACAATAACAATTTGGTTTAAGGTTTTGTTCATCCACTGAGAGTCTCTTTCCATTGGTCTGCCCTTTGGGCATAATCATCGTAGCAGAGCTCTGAGGAGAGGTGAGAGACTAAGTCAATCCGTCATCCACTCTCACGATGAAAAACAGAAGCCAGAAAACCACAGAGACGTTTTGTCCTCCTTACAATAATCTTCGAAGAAACAAAAATCAATCTTTATGTCTACTTTTCCTTCATTTCGGAACTACTTTTCTTTTTTCTTCAAGACACCTGAGGCTCTGCACAAGACTTGAAGAGCTTTAAAGCAAAATTACAGTGATTTGAAAAAGTAAGATATTTGAGCAGAAAAATTGTGCATTTTCACATGCTTAGCATGATTTTCAAAATGTTCTTCAGTTTCTTTTTCAAAAAGAAAAAAAAATCCTCGAGATTTCTTTAAAAATCATTGGCATTGAAAATTACTTAAAGTAAAATCGGAAAGCATCGGTTCAAATCGAACAATTTTATACAAAACGACATCTAGCCACTATTTTTCCAACCTCTTTGTTTAGTGCAAAAATGAGTTCTAAATTAGAATCATAAGATAAGCAAAGTTGCTGCATCTCAAACAGTAAAGATAAAGTGTATTCATTCCTTTTGTGTATCCCCAAAAAATGTTCTGGTACAGCTTCTTGCCTTGCTTTGAGACTTGTCGGACATCAACTTTTTTGGGTGGCAAAACCTGCAAAGACACGAACTTTGCGTGGGAGAAGCTGAGAAGGCATCAAAATAAACATGAAAAAGTGTCACCTTCAAGGCTTAACCAATACTGATGCTGCAATCTTAGAATGTCATACACAAAAGACTCCCAACTCGTATTCTACGTTGCCACTTTTGGCAAAGTACGGAAGAGACCTTTGTTAAAATGGAATTGAAAAATGTCAAACTTAAAAGTCTACTCCAACCGTTAGGTTAGAGTAGGAGAAAACCAGTCACTTCTAATTGTTTCCAATGTGGACCATTATGGTTGTAGAATGGTTGAAGCTCTTCTCAACAGCAGCGCTACCGACTTCCTGTCAAATGTGAAATTTGCCATTCAAGAATTGGGTTGACGGAAGCCCATTGAGAGCAAAAATAAGCAGGAAGACGAGTAGCAGCGGAGCTCACAATTAAATGAAATTCGTGTCAAAATTCAAAGGTCGCTATGCTACATCAGCATCGCATCAAAAATCCTATCTCTACCCTCATCAAGGCTAGACTTCTCAAGAAGGGGAGAGAAGAAGGATGACAAATGTGCTCAATGCTTCAGCTCTTAGGCGAGAAATCACTTTTTTCCGGATATGTCATAAGGCGTCAAATGTTAGGTGGCAGCTGGAACCAATGTCCTTTCAAGCGAGAAAGTTGGTTGGGCTCTGATATTTGATGTCACCAAAGTCCTAGAAATACTATCGAAGATTGCAAAGCCAACCCAAAAGAAGGACCAAGAAGATGACACATCAGACCCCAAAAATAGTCAGTGTAACTAATCAGAAAACTTTTCTTATCAAAATGGCTAGATGTCGTTTATGAAAAACTCAAACGATTAGCAACGATATTGAACGATTTTCCTATGACCAAGTACACTTGATCACCAATTAATTAGAGGAACCTAGATGTCTTTTAAGATGTTTTTTAGGATCTGATATCAAGAAACGTGAGAGAAAGTCTGGCAAGTAATATTTTTTGCTACTGCACTTGTCAACCAAAAAGTTTTTTTGTCATCTGCCGCCATCGCCAAGTGTCTCTTGTCTCCTAATTAAGATTTATCAAGATTATCATCTTTCCTGAGCAAATGTTACATCAGCAGCTAAGGTGTCAATTTCATCCTCCAGCGAATTTCTTTTCAATTACATACATTGCAAGAGAGCAGGGCTACACAAAAAGGGGAATTTACTACATCTAGCGGCTGCTGGGACAAGCCCTGATTTTCTTCTTGGCTGGATTTTGGCTTTGAAAAACATATTGGAAAGGAAGTTTGATGGTAGTAGGACTTTATTGGCCTTAACCAACTCATCATATGCATGGTTGCGCAATAAAAGCTCCTCAATAAAAATCAAAGTTCACGTGTGTGTCTATTTTGAGCTCTAGCAGCAAACTTTCTTCCCTTCGATGTTTGAGTGTGGTCTGGTCTTTGAAGAAGACGATTTTTAATGGCTTTATGCCTTGACGTGTGCTCTTTACACCGTACTTCCTGTCATTCAAAAGAAGCCTCAATTCTTAGAGAGACCTCAAGGCATTTCTCACAAAAGAACCGAGAACGAAGAAGGCAGCAGTGCTCACCACCGGAAATCTTGAGCATGCCGAGTGGTGAAGTCTTATTTTTGTCTGTATTTTTGCATTGCTTCCCACAACATCATAATTTTTTTTATGATATATATCTTGTATTTGGTCAACCTCGAAATTCCCATGAACTTAGTTATGGCACGAGTAGAACAGTAGACCGGACGGAAATTCCATTTCTGATGAGACAAAAGTCACGAGACAAACTAACAATTTTCAATTGAACACGGTGTTTGAAAAACACAGAAAAAGTCTCATTCAACATTGCGAGCGAAGCGAGCTACATTTACATTTCGAAGGACAAAAGCTAATTAAAAATGTCAAAAATGGTCCATTTTGCAAGTTTTTGAAAACCTAAAGCTTGCAATCAAACAGTGTTACCAGACAGGTCAGTTTTAATAGGTCAAAAATTGGTGGAAAATGCCAAAATTCAAAAAATCAAATGCGATATTTTGGGTGATTTTCAAACACTGTGCAGAAGAAGAAAAAAATCGTGAATGAAGTCTTAGAATTTACGTTCATCTTCAATTTGGTTCAATGTAAGGAGGCGCATGAAAGTTTTGCTTGTTTTAGAGTCTTCCTTGATCGAGTAGAACTAAGATTTTTTTGCTGAAAGCTGTCAAGAAACTTGTTGCCAAGCTTCATGATATGTTAGTGGATATTACATACTTTTTTTGTGAGGCAGTGCCACACTTGTCCAAAGTAGTTGTCACTACTTCATGATAGTAGCCTGTATAAAAGTTGAGAGCGAGAAAAAAAAAACCTCCGCGATCTTGTCATTCCGCGCCCTTCCTTCCGTCTTTCAAGAGAGAGTTTGTCAACTTGAGTTATCTTTTTTCTCAAACTTGGATAGCAGTTTGAGAGTGCAACCTGACCTTTATCCACTTTCAGTTTGGAAGAAGAAGTAGCACGTTCACATGTAATTGAACCTCTCGAAAAAAAAACCTTTGAGTTTCAGTGTAAACAGGTCTTCATTCCCCAAGAAGCTGTCATGCCTGGTTATGCTTCATTTTCGCACCCTTTTGTTTTTAGAGGAATAGAACACAAGGTGCGAAGTGCAAGAGAGGGGAAAAAACGAATATTAACAAGTTGGCAGGCAGCTTGGAAAATTTGAATTTACATAGACTTTAACGACTTCTAAAGGTACATGAACTTTTATGAAAAGAAGTGGGGTAGATGTCGTTATACTGTTCGATTAGTACGGATACATTTCGATTTTGCCTAAATAAATTGAGGAAATCAGAATGTAAAATACTTATTGGATACTGCCCCCATATTAGGTACCATGAAAAAGAGTAACTTTTTGGCTCTAACAGGCTTCAGAGTGAATGGAGAATATGAGAGTTCATTTGCTTTGCACAACTACTTCGTTCCTTCTCTACCTTTTCCGTTCCCCCTTCTTCTCCTTTTGTCAGCACCTCGTTTTTGGTGTGATCAAAATTCAGACCTTGTTCTCGCTTGTGCTTGTAAGGCAGCAGCTCTACACTCGCTTGAGACTTGGAAGAAGAAGCAAAAGGAGAAGAAGTTCGTCGTGTATGTAGTCTGGTTCTCTTCTCGTTCCTTCATGGCTTAAGATCCCTATTTTTGTCAATTCTTTCCGCGTACACGAGTAGTCTTTTCCTTTGAGTCAAGAAAAGAAGCCTTTAACTACTAGATAGCTTAGAATAGGAAGCAGTTGAAGATGATAGCAATCAAAGCACTTTTAGCTTGAGAAAACCCACTCTATGCCACCAAAAAATCCCCACTTTTTAGGCCCATTAGAACATTAGTTTTTCTGATACCTAATCAAAAAGTTGATGTATGAGGTGAGTGAAAAGCTTGTAGAAAAAAGTTATCTTGGAAGCTACTCGAATGTAATCAGAAAACCTTCAAATGTCAAGAGAGCCTAAAGGCTTATTACGTGTAGTAGTACATCGCAGTTAATTAAGGCCTACCTTAGCTGAAGTGTAGGGCGGAGCAGACAACCTGATGCCCTCCGTCATCAGTTTTTCCCTGACTAGCATCCGAAGTTGGAGTGGAGAGATGACTTGCAATGGACGGGTCATGTGCCGTAAATGTGGCGGGATTTGATGCAATTGGGCCCGCACTAGTGTATGTTGTTCTACTTGAGGTGGTGCATGATGAACATGTTGTATCACATCGGGATTAAAATGTTGTTGCTGTTGTTGCACTGTTTTTCGAGAAATGCTGGTGATCACTGACACGTCTGATGAAGGACAATCTGTAGTTTCCGTTAAACACTGTTCAAGGGTTGAGGGAGTGGTGCTGGCCGCTCCAGAGGCTCTTGGACTAGGACTACTTTGATCTCGTTTAGCTGTTCTTCTTCTAGAAGAGGCATTTCGAGAACTTCTTCTGGAACCTCTGTTGGTGTTTAATCTGAAACAGGAATTTGTTTAGCACTAAAGTGTCATTCTACAAATGGGGAAGAAAAGTGAAAACTCGGATTGCGCAAAAGTTCTCTTTTTAGTAGGAAGGAAGGTCCAAAAAATATCTGGCTGCATCCTTGGCCATGCACAGGGATCCAATGGTCAATTTTCCTATTTCAGGTCCCATTGCCTTACCTGGGGTCTGGACACTCGCATGATGATCCTGAAAGTTCAGGCTCTTCCAGCCAAGAATTGGCCGAAGCGATGCCCGAGGAAGCCGAGACGCGATCATGATTGTCCCATTCTTGATTAGGTGGTTGATTAGCCCGTTCTCTCGCGCCAAGCAAAAGATAGACCCAAGCTGCACCCTGTTCACGCAAAACCCGGACAGCATCTAATAAGAAGGCACGATGGTGGACACTGACAACTCCAATGGCGTCCAAGTCTTCAGGTCCCACACGTTTGACCGTTTCCAAGTCATCGTAGCCATTGTCCAAGAAATCTGAGGCATAAGCGCCCAATTGTAGAAAATGAAGCCACTCTACCACGATATTGGCTTCTTCCGATCGCGACAAGGGTAAAGTGGGTGTGACCGCGGGCGAGGCCAGTGCCACCGCCATCTTTTAGCACTTGAGCAGAATCAAAGCACTTTTGTAAACCAATTTTCGCTGTTATAGTCCTTTTGGATGGACACACTGAGTGAGACTAACCTGAGTTTTGGATGGGCCAGCTAAACTACCTCAGCTCAGTCTGGTGTTGAGCGGGCGCGCTCTACTGCTAGCGCTGCTGCTGTCTTGGTACCTTTTGGTTCAGTTCAGGTGGTAGGGAGGTCCATTAAGACCCCCGTTCTGCTATACGAGGCTGGGCAACAGGTACTGCTGCTGCCATCCCATCTACTATCCAGAGAAAATCCTATGGCTACTACTACTGACGAAGAACTGCTCTTCCACTACCTATTGTTGTCAAAAAGGGGTTACTAGCCTTTCAGTAAATTGTGTCCACATGATAAGCGAGAAGATAAGAATGGAGAATCTCTTTGCTGTTTCTTTAGAAAAACATGAAAATGGTCATCATCAGTCACAGTAAAAATACCTTTCTTTTAGTAGTGAAATTGTCCGTCCGCTTTGCGCGCATCTACTTATCGGAAGCAGACATCTTTTACATAGAACGAAATCTTCATTTTTTGTCCAAAAATTCAACTTTGATTTCCCGAGAAAATTGTCTATTTTTGGGGGTGAAAAACTCGTGAAAATATTTTGGTTTTGGACTT
>LT727968.1:68354-84240 GCA_900157175.1 Oithona nana
AAATTGGACCATTTTTGGCATTTTTAATTAACTTTTGTCCACTCAAAATGTAAACGTAGCTCGCTTCGCTCGTAATGTTGAATGAGACTTTTTCTGTGACTTTCAAACACCGTGTCCTAGAGAGTCCAATAAGTCTTTTAACTTACCCACTTTAGTTCCGTCATGTTGAGCAATTTTGAGGTCTTTTAAAAAAGTTTATGAACGCTGCTTTTATTTCGTAACAAACAAGTGTCATCCGGGACATAAAAATCCCAACCATCCCCAAGTTGGAAGGGAGCTGTAATTTAAAGTTGGCATTGAAACTTTTGCGGATTCAAGAATTTTGTTCATGTGCCATGCCAATTGCCAAATCGCCTAAAAGTCATTTGGGTGTGTAGCAAAATGGATCCAATGGATCTTCTATAGATTTAAAGCGTTTGGCAGCAGCATTTTTATTTCTTTGGGATGCACATATACTGCTGTGAATCAAGACAGGATAAAACCTCATAGGCCATGAATTTATGAACAATGCTCATAGTATACTACCTCCTTTTTAATTAATTCTCCAACGCTAGCTAACAAGCTTCAATGCCTTGCCTTAAAAGGCACGTAACCCATAAAGTAAGATTCGGGTCTCGTGAAATTCGATAGTCTTTTGAATTGAAATTCCGTTTCCTTATAATTCCCGATGGTGCTGTGAAGTTAGTTGGTGTGCATCAGAAAGAAAACCTGCTTTAATCAGGTTTTATGAGAGTGCTTCAAACGTCGTCCTCTGCTCTGCGATCCTCTGTGCATTTTCCACTGAATAGATTAAAATATTTCAAACGAATGCAGCTATATTTTTCAGGGGGCAAGTCTTGATTAGGGTTGACAACTCAATTTTTCTACTGGAATAAAATGTGACAAAATTGATGCTTATCACAAATGGCCGAAATCACTCAAAAATTCCCGCGATGCAGTACAAGATGTCCCAACAAGTTTTGGATTAAAACATCTCGAAATCGAATTTGATTTTTGTTGTCCAAAAATTCGTCAAATTGAAGGGAGATATGTACTGCTTAGCCAGAATGTAAACAAACTTTCAAGATTTTTGCGTTTTGAAAGTGACCAACTTAATTTTGAAAAATCTTTTCATCCTAGAATGGTTTCACCACTCTTAAGCCGACAATTTGTATCACTCCAGCTCTCATTAAGAAGGAAACGAGAGAAGAGAGAGAAAGAAAATCGCCCACAACACCTGTTAGAAAACTGGTGGTGCGGGATAATTTGCTCGTTCCTATCATCATCATCGAACTCTTAGCAGCAGAGGACGACCCCAGTTAAATGGCACAGAAAATAATGATTCTGTTCCCTCCTCCTGATTCTTTGGGGCGCTTTAAACCCCTCAATTTCCTCCACCACCTCCACCGTCGTCGTCGACGTTGTCAAGACCCTTGCAACCACAAATGCAAGCAACACGAGAGGAAAACCTGTCTTCGACAGACTTTGTGACAAAATTGGGGCAGAAGAAAACTTGGTTTTGTAAATTGGCTTCTAAGCGGAAAATGAGGAAGAATTAGGCATGGCAACGCCTATTGAATTCTTTTGTTTTTAAAACTTTCTTCAAGCAACTCTTGAACACTGAACAGACAAAGCTGAAACAAAGAGAGCTGGAGACGACTACGTGAAAATTGGTCTGTTTTTGATCGATTTGGCACGACCTGTCTTTAAAGTTTTGGAGGGAGAAGGAGCAGCTCACTGCATGAGGTGATTTTCACAACGGCAGGGCGCCACCCAAAAAGTCCCACTTTATTGGTTTTCATGAGAACTACTCGGAATGCTGTGCCTCATTTCCATTGGATTTCCAGTTTCTCATGACATTTCCACTGTTTCAAAGACAACGGTGGCAACATGCTGTGCTAGCTTAAAATAATTGCATGCCAATTTGTGCTATGTTCTTGGGGAAATCTATGTAGTTTTTCACGCATAGCATTGTTGACATTTAGTTCACAAACCAAAATGAATTCAGTAAAACTCGTGATTTCAAAAGTGTATTTGAAGTTTTGATCAGTCATCGTTATCCGAGATTCCAGATTCTATGGTATCATCTTTAGCTTCTTCCTTCAAGTTGCGGATCTTCAATGAGTACTCATATTCATTAGCTTCATTGACAAATTGTGCTTTAAAGTTGGCAAAAGGAGTAGTGAAACATTTGTAGTTCGAAACGATGGAATCCCAAGGTTCGTCTATGGACACCACTTCACCCACAAAAGTTGAAGCAATTTTGGGTCCTTTGTACTCTAAAGCAAACGCGTACTGATTTGCTTCTGTTGGAGTTCCCAAAAAGTGGATCCAATGATGGTAAAGTCCACTTCTTTTGAAGAACACGACACTGCTTACAAATTGTTTGCCTTCAAATTCTAATTGGCAACAGGCACAAATTCCAGTCTCGGCGTAATTTTGTGGTAAGGTGATCTTTTTGACATATTTGCCAGTGACAACATTTTTAGATACATTTCGCAATTTTTGACTTGTGGATTGTTCATAATGTGGAATGACATCTTTGAAGGTGACTTGAACGTCACAATCGTTGGCTTTGTTCCATTTGGGATATGGACATGGTACGAGCCTGAAAATACACTCTTTTTCGTGAGTGAAAAGTGCGTCTTCGACAAATGTTTGCGCACATCCCAAATTGGCGTTTTTGCACTTGAATTTCTTTCCATGGATGTTCAAAACGGCTTCGATCAATCTACAAAATTGTAGACTAATTTTGCCATTGCATTTGCACATTAGTACTTGAGTTTCGAGGAGAATCATTCTGGAATCAAGACAATCTTGACAGATGAGATGTGAGGATGAGCATCGGTACCATTGTGGCTTTTTGGGTCTGGGTGCTCGTTCACAAAGATGACAAATCAAATGTTCCTCGATTTTTGCAAAGGCTTCTTCGTAATTGTTTATCGATGCCATTTTACAACCTTTGGTGTGACACAAAAATTAAAAATGCAAAATTGACACATGAGGTGTCCTGATCAATACTTACGTTTTTCTGGTCTTGATCGAGATAATTTAGCTTTATTTTGCCAACGCTAGAATCATTTCTTATTTGATAAAAGTCAGAACAGAAGAAAAGAACTTTAAAATCCAGGTTGACTGGTTGAACTTGAAAGAGAAGTCCCAAAAGCCAAAAACTGAGAAATTATGTTTATCGGTTTATCGCAACAATTATCTGTGAAACTCTCGCAACCTTTCTGCCGCCAAAAGAAGAAAACTTCCTTTGAATTTTTATCATTTAAAAAGTAAGATGATCACATTCAAATGATTCATCTTTCTAGAGACACTCTTATCAAACAATCCACTAGTACATTGCAACTGTAACGGACATCTCATCTAGGTTGGAATTGTTGCCATCTTAACGTTCTTGGCTTTGTTCATGTTGGCAATGTGATTTCTTCAACAAATCGCAACTTTCTTTATCATTAATTGATTTTGATTGTCTTTTACATAAACATGAATGATTTGAAACAAAATTGAAAATGAAATATGAATCCCAACTGGAAGATGATCCGGATCATTCCCTAAATGGATCGAAGAGCGCAAGTCGAAGGTCAATCAGATTTTCAATGCAATGATGAAAGCGAAATCGCAAAAAGTGGATAAACCTTCTTTAAATTCCAATGACCTCGAAGTAGTCGATCTCGATTTTATTTTCAAAATATTTTAAAAAGAGAATACAAAATGATAAAAAAGAAAGCTAGCCGGCACATTCACTCGAAGAAGATTACATTGGGAAAATTCAAAAAATCAAAAAAGAATAAAAACGCGGGTTATACAAATCGCAAGTCGGGCGCGGACGAAGTGGAGGTTCGGGCGATATAGGTGGACCTGGTGGCTCGGGCGGTACCGACGGATCGGGTGGGTCAGGTTCACCATCCATTTCATCGATGGCAATTTTCGGTTTAGCACATTGGGGATCCGGAAGTGGAGGTGGACGCGGAGGTGGACGCGGAGGTGGACTCGGAGGTGGACGTGGCATCGGTATCGGTGGTGGTTGCAAAGGAGGAGACGGCTTCGGATAAGGATTTGTCGGTTCGGAATCTTTCAATTCAATGATAATTGTAGTGGTGTCCACAAGTGCAGTTCCTAAGGGCCTCCCTTTTGTAGCAAGAGTCGTTGTGGTTGTGATCCAGCTCACAGCGTAATTTACGGATGAAACTGGCAGGGTTCCAACAGAAGGATGAGCAACTACACTTAGAGCAACCCATGGCAAAATTAGCGATGTAATGATGACGATTGAACCTGAAAGCGATATCGGAAGTTGTTAAAAACTACGATAATTTTTAAAACAATACTGATAATATTACCTTTACAAGGGACTTGAATGAGTTTCTTCTCGACTCGAGGCAGTTGAAGGAAATTGATCTCTGTCAAATCCTTTCTTCCCTTTTATAGCTAAATCCTGGGATTTCCGAGGGATTTCCAAATTGGCATACACTGACAAGTGGTAGAAAACAAGTATCCCTCCTTCATCAAATACCTAGTCAATCACATCCTTGTATAAAAGATTAGCGAACAAGTATGCTTCAAGCAGTATTTTTTTTCAAAAGCCCTAACTAAGCTAAGTCAGCCTTCCGGAAATTCCTTGTAATTCTATCTTTTGATGTCTCGACAGTTTGTGCCTTCAAAAACCTCGAGATATGCACGTACTAGGCAATCATATATTTTCAATCTTCTAATCTAACATGTCTAAATAAATGCGACATTGATTCCTTGTTATGAATTCGACGGATGGCCTCAGCTATTAATATGGAAATGTCCACGGTTTTGATCTTATGACATTGAAGCTTTTGCACATCATGTGGAACAGTATTTGTGACCACCACCTGAAAAGACCATATTAGAAATCAACTTTGCATTTTCACGCCCAAAAAGTGCTTACTTCGTCAATTGCCGAATCTTCAATTAATCTTGGCGCTTCCTTAGACAAAATTCCATGTGTGGCCATGACATAAATCTTATAAGCTCCACGTTCCTTCAAAACTGCAGCTGCGTCAACAAAGGATTGCACATCATCAATCAGATCATCAACCATGATGGCAATGCGACCACTGACATCACCGACCACATTGATGGGTGGCTTTTCCTTAGCGATGGGTGGAGGTAAAGATACACCCACTGAAGTCACCCTATAAGAGAAGAGTAATTTTAGTTCAAATATTACCTAAAATTGCCACTAGATGTCGTCTTAGTAACATAAGTTTGAATTTTATGTGAAAAATCTCGTCAAAATAAAAGGCGATCTGCTCTATGTAGCTTAAATGTAAACAAAGTTTCACAAATTTTTCATGATTTTTCGTAAAATTGGAATTTTGAATTTCATGTGAAAAATCTCGTCAAAATGATAGGAGATCTGTACTATGTAGCATAAACTTAAACAAAGTTTCACGAATTTTTTCATAATTTTTATAAACTTGGAATTTTGAATTTTTTGTAGTCTTCAAAACGCCATCAAGTGCACAAAACTGTTATAAAGTCAATCAAAATTGAACGTTACCTATTGACAAGAGATTCTTCCGCAAGTTCTTGAGGAGGTGGCGAAGCTCTGCCATCTTCTTCGTCATCTTCTTCCTTGACCTCACCATGCATAAATGCGATGCCTAAACGTAACCGTTCAGCATAGGAACTCGCCCTTTTAGCCACCAAGGGATTTTTGGCAACGATGACCGCATTATTCCAATCCGGAATCTTCTCTTGAATATACTGTATTAGAAACGGGGATGCGCGTAAATTGTCAATGGCACAATCGAAAAATCCTTGGGATTCCTTGGAATGCATGTCAACAGTGATGATGTGGTTGAATCCAGCTTTGACCAGCAATTGGGCGACCAATTTGAGTGAAATGTTGCCTCGGCGTCGCATTTTGACTTGACTACAGTAAGGTAAGTAGGGTAAAACGCCAATGACGTTCTTACAGGAACTTGTCTTGCAAGCGTAGCACATGATCAACATCTCCATGATGGAACTATTGACGTCTCTGAAAATAACGCAATTATAAGTTCACGCAACCTCTTGTCGCTAAGCCGGTCAGCTTCCGAAATCAGCTGTCGATTCAAAATGTAAACAAACTTACTTTGTTCCAGTTTGGATGATATAAACATTTTTGCCACGAACAGATTCTTGGATTTCAACCACCGTTTCTTTATTAGTTTTTTGGTAAGCTGAACATTTGCCCAATTTTACATCTAAATGTCTGAAAAAACATGGAAAAAAATCGTCAAATTGAAATGAGTTACATAAATGACTAAATTATTCTTACACTGCCACACTTTTGGCTAATTCCGGATGAGAATTTCCAGCGAAAATAATGCTTCCACGATGATCCATTTTGGCTTTGGGTAGTGAGGCAAACTGGTTTTTCAGGTTTTTCCTCAGGTTTTAATTTTGAAAAAAATGCCACGAAATTCTCACGAATTTTTCTCAGGTAATTTTGTTCATTGAATTCAAATTGATTTCACCTGTTAAAAAAAGTTACTCTTGAAAGAAATTGGGAATTTGAAAGGATTCTCACTTCTCAGATTCTTTTTGATGTTTTTGTTTTGAAAGTTGTGGTTGTCTGGTAACGCTTTACACATATGTCCTTTTTAGGAAAAAAGCTATTTTGGCACTTTTTGAAAATATCTGAATTTTCGTGCCAAAAATTGGCGTTGGTCAATCAAATGGTACGAATCGTACGAATAGAATAGATTGCGTCAAGTTACTCAAAATGTCAGCAACCATTGACATTTCATTTCGATGTACTAACTGCGATTTTTACACAATCAAAGTTGATGTAATGCAAAGTCATCTAATGAAATCCGGAAACCTCTTTGATTGCTTCGTTTGTGAGAAGGTTTTTTGTACTGAACAAATCTTGGAAGAACATTACCAAAAGGATCATGAGTTACAAGAAAATCCGGCTTCTTCATTGTATAGACATCATAAAATGAGACTTTGTAAGACAATAAAAGTGAAATAAAATTGCAAGTCAATCCCAAAACCAATTTTATTTCCGGACCATAAGTAAGCAATTATTTTTTTTTAACTTTACAAAACATATGGAAAATGGTACACTTCTTCCTTTTGTTATGGTTCTACCTACTTGCCATAACCATAACCTGGTTGGTAATTGTAAACTGGTCGAGATGGTTGGTATTGGTATTGTGGTTGATAGTAAGATTGTTGAGGTCGGTAGTATTGTTGAGGTTGGTATTGAGGTCTTTGTTGGTTCTTGACATGGTTATACAGGAGGTAACCAGCTCCCAACCCCAAAACCAATTTTCCAGTGTCAGAAATTGCTGGTTTCCTTTTACCGCGACTTTCAATACCATTTTGGTATGCCACTGGCAATGGAGGATTTTGTGCAGGATAGGGAACATGGTAGTACGTAATTTTTACATCTTCACTAAGATCAGTAGTAGCAGTGGATCGTTTGGTTCTTTTGGGTGGTTGAAGAGGGGTCAAGTAGGGAATTCTGATGATGATTCTGTCATCTACAGATTGGTCTTCTTCAGTGGTTCGAGCTTCAGTCCTACCATAGATGGAACCTACCCCAGAATAGGGTCTATTGCCACTTTGAAATGATGGTTGAGATTGGAAAGTAGGAGTGGACGATTGGAATGTTGGAGTGGAGGATGTGAAAGATGGAGTGGAAGATGTGAAAGTTGGAGTGGAAGATGAGAAACTTGAAGTGGAAGATGAGAAACTTGGAGTGGAAGGTTGGTAGTTGTAAGTTGGTTGAGATGGTTGGTATTGGAATTGTTGTTGTTGATATGGTTGGTATTGTTGTTGATATGGTTGGTACTGTGGTTGTGGTTGATAATAAGGTTGTTGTTGTTGATAATATGGTTGTTGGTATTGAGGTCTTTGAGGTCTTTGTTGGTTCTTGATATGGTTGTACAAGAGGTATCCAGCACCTAACCCCAAAGCCAATTTTCCAGTATCAGAAATTCCTCCGAGAGCTCCTGTTTTCTTATCATCATCTTTCTTGGTGGTACCTGTTCCAGATCCAGATTCTTCTTTTCGGGTACCTATACCTGTACCTACTCCAGAACGTAAGGCATAAACTGGTTCTGTACCAGTGGTACCATCATCTTCTTGCTCAAGGTAAACTTGAGGGTAATAATTACCTTGATGACCTAATGGGTAAACTGGATAAACTTGAACAGGATAGGTTTGAGGGTAACCTATAGGTTCTTGGGTAGGTAGAGTATACCCAGGATTACCATTGGTAATCTGTGGGTACCCAATAGAAATAGGGAATTGTTGTGGTAATTGGGGTAGGTAAGCTTGAAATGGATTGGTTCCAGCAAGGTTCAGAAACGAACTAGGAGAAAAGGTAGGTTCTGGATCATCTTCATCTTCACTGTCTTCTGGTTCATCAGTGATAGGTTCAGTAACTTCATCAATAGCTTCACTAACTCTAACATGAACATCTGGATTCGGACCAAGTGCCAAAGGATCTTTTACTACTCCACGAAGTACATTTTGACCCAAAACTGGTATTCTATCTGACCTGACAGACTCTGAGGTTCCAGCTTGAACATCTGGATCACCATTCGGAAAAGCATTTTGTTCCCCACGAAGTTGGTCTGATTTTGATTGCAGTTCAGAATCTAAGGGAACTTCAGTAGTGACTTCATCAGTGATTCTAAATGGAATTTGGGCACCTTCTTCGGGTACAGATAAAAAGTCAGATTTGGGTTCTCTGGGGAGTCGATTTCGGGTTTGCATTGACCTCAAAGCTTCGTTCATTGGAATTCGGTTGTATTGCAATTTTTCGCTTCTAACCATCGTCATGACGATCAAAAGGACGCAAATTATTGAAAGTCTCATTTTGAGCATTTTGACCTAAAATTGAAGATGTCTTGAATATTTTGGCGCGAAAATTCAAAAATCTTTATTGGCGTAAAGTTGATATTTTAAGCTGGTGGTTTAGGCGCGAAAATTCATACGAGTTTAACCGAATTGAACATTTGAATTTTCGCGCCAAAATTCAAAAGTGTGATGAATGTAGCTCGCTTCGCTCGCTAATAATGAAATAAACTTTCTTACCCCTTCTTCCTGGATGGATGTCAATGGCCGACTGAATCGCCTCAAGAAAATGTTGTTTGTTGCCTTGACAATCATTAACCATCAGGGAGTCTAACCCCATTTCCTAAAGTCACCTGCACATGTTATTGGCCACCACCAAGACTTCAGGGTGTTCAAGCAAGTCTTGGACATAATTTCAAGTTCAGTTTTAGTTTCAGTCAATTTCAGTTTTTAGGTCCAGTTTTGATTTGATTTCATCTTTTGAATCATTTGAATTTGTTTTCATCTCATTTTTTCCCTGTCCTAAACTTGCTTGGACACCCTGTAGCACCCCCTTCAATTTTGATAGAAACTTGATGAACCCATTTAAAAGATCTTAAGAGCATTCCAGGCAGGCATCAAAGCAGCAACTCTCTCATCCTTTCGCTACACTCTTGCAATTACCAAACCTCATTGATTAGTAAAGGAAAAACAAGTCCTAGGAGGCGGCGTTGCCAACAAATTGACTTCCATCTGATCATAAAGTTTACCTGAGGAAGGAATGCAGTTCTAGTGACATTTTGACAGCTAAGCAAAAGCTTTACAATCTCGAATTTTCTATGACAATTTTCATTTTTCTGTGACACTAAACCACAATTTTTGTTTGGGGGTGCAAAACAAGTTGCAATACAAGTGGTAAATGGTTGCATTTTGCATATTTGATTGAGCAATTTTGTTGGCACATTTTACCAGGGGCAGGGAGCAGTTTTGAAGATTTTTCCTTCTGTTTGAATTTACGTCATTGCAGTTATCACTTATCAGTTATGTTTTACTGATAAAAATGAAACTTCTCAGATTTGCCACGTATAAAAAAGGAGTGATGAAAATGAAGTTGACTTTGGTCCTTTTGATAGTGATGCTGTGGGGAAGTTCCATTGGTGGAAATGAACCTGATGTTGAACAAATGGAAAACGTGTTGAAGTCTGTGCTAAATGAAATCAAGGATTTGAAGATGCAAAACATAGACCTTGAAGAACGCGTTGAAAAGCTTGAGCAGTTGTCCAAATTCAAGACTTTACGTACTTGTCAAGAATTGGCCAGCAGAGGACTTACCCTATCAGGATTGTATGAAGTTGATCCTGATGGGGAAGGCATTGGATATGGTCCCATTGAGGTTTTTTGTGATTTTTCCACCAACACAACTCAAATCCTTCATGACAAGGAGGATATGATTAAAATAGATAAATGCAACGACATTGGATGAAATCAATTATTTTGCTCCCAAAGAGCAAATTGATGCTTTGATCAGCCTGTCGGAAAGTTGCCACCAGGATCTGGACTTTGGTTGTTTCATGGCCCCTCTACGCTTCGATGATGTAGACCAAGGATATTGGACGGATTGGCATGGAAATACTCAAGTTTTCTTCCATGGCAACAATCCTGTCTTGTAACTCTTGGAAATTGCAAGGTTCTGTCACTTCTGGCATCTATGTTTTACAAGATGAAAATCAAGCTCCGAGGTTGGGATACTGTGATATGAACATTGAAGGCTACTTGGACGCTGCATTGGAACAATCTATTGGTTACAAAATTGAGGCTTTTCCTGATCCTGGTCGGATAATGTTTTCTGTTTATAAAAATAATCCAGATCAAATCATGTTTACTGGTGACTTGACTTACAACCATGAAGTTGAAAATGTCGGAGGACATCTTGATTTAGAAACTGGCATTTTTAAAAGTCCTATTGATGGAAGCTTTCAATTTACTTTTTCAGGAAGTGGTTATACTTCAGGAGAAGATTATATTGGGGTTTATGTCAATGGTCAATTACGCTTTCTTATTTACGAAAATGATGATACATATTCGAGTCTAAACTACACTTGGGTTCTTTATTTGTCAGAAGCAGATGAAGTTCGTCTTAGAACTATCAAAGGTGGGCTTTTGGTACAATCTAATATCATCTTTACATTTACTGGCCTTTTGTTAAAGTCAGCTTAAAACCCAATTAAAGTGAATAAAAATGAGTCATTTTGTGACAAGTCTTCAATGACAAGAATATTTTGAGATTCCATGACATTGACATGACATGATGATAAAAACTCAGTTTCTTTATTAATTTTGTTCAATCAAAAAGGTCCAAATTGTCTTGCCTTCACTTTTTAATGCTTCAATTTTGGTTCTGATTGCAATCACTGCCTCACATTCATCTAGACTTTCTTGACAATCTTCAAGTAATGTTATGGTTTGATTTGCTGAGTTTTGAATGAGTTTTAAGGATGCTTCAACTGCGTTGAAATTGTCTCTTCCAGCAATCAAATCGTTTTTCACTCCATTGACTTCTAACAATTCTTTTTCCTGCTTTTGGATTGTGTCTCTAGAGGCACTCAATTTTGTTCTGGTAATACCGAATTGAAGTGTTAGTTCTGCTAAATAGATCTTTTGATTGTTGAGGTCTTCTTCAAGCTTTTTCTTGGCTTTTTTGAGTCTCCTTTCTTTGCCGATCTTACCATCACCAGACAAGTACAACAACACAAATGCACTACTCCTCGAAATCCTTGAAGCACGCCTATTATTTTCTATAATTTCTGAAATTTTGTCATAAATTTTCTTGTTTAATTCTTTGATTTGATCTTGGGTAATTTTAATGTTGTTTTGTATGGTAACTTCTGACCTCTGAAATACACGGACTTCAAATTGTGCTCTTATCAAACTTTGCCTTTTGCTGTCAATTATTCTTTGAATCTTTTTCAAATTGTTTGAAGCAACATTTTTATTCTTCTCTGCGTTACTAATGATGATCTGCAAGATTTCTAAAGCGTACAAAGTCATGATTTCAATGCTTTCATTCTTGTCGGAATCTGAGGAGTCAAGTTTGATACTCAGCTCATTGCATTTGTCAATGAAGTCTTGAAGTTCTTCAGGTTCAGGTTGAATGTCAAAGATTGCTAATTCAAGTGCATCAGCAACTTGGGACAATAAATTGACCAGATCTCCATACTTATCATCGAACAATTCCAAATCATAATTATCTTGCTCATTTTCTTGGTTGGATTTGATTTTACTTTGCAAAACTTGCACCGAATTCAAAGCTTGATCAAATACATTTTTCAAGTCATTAGAAAATTCAATGCATGATATGCGTTGCATTAACAAAGTACATGTAATGAAAACCAGGAACGTCCACATCGTACCTGCTTTATGACCACACTGTTTGAAAGAAATGATGCAGAAGGTGACAAGGAATGACGTCAATCAATCCATGCGTGAAGATGTCAAAAAGGAACAAAGCTGAAGTCACCACTCACGAGTCAACTCAAGGAAGAACTCGGGGTGAAACCTAAAGTCCTTGAAGGAACAGTTTGCAGACAATGCAAGTCAAACATAATGAACTTTTCACATAAAATGTCTTATCTATTTATTGGATCTGCTTCGCATTGTATGAGGCTTTTTGGAAATTGTATTCCAATGTAAACAAGGGCCTCTTTTACAACATTCTAATAATACCAACCATCTTTTAGTAGCCAATATGACAGTCAACCATAAGTTACTCTTGGTTAGAACATGTCTCTTTATAGGCATGATTACTTGCTTTACAGCAACCAGTTACAGGAATTTTCAAAAGTATGTGGAAGGCAGAAGTTCAATGACTGAATCTATGGTCCATATTGAGGAGCCTGGTGAACCATTACCAACTTTTTCCATATGTGCTGAACCAGAATTTGACACAGAGTTCATGGAAAATGAACTGAAAGTGCCTCCCAATCTATTTCTTTTCACTTCAATCTTAGGACAAGTGTCTGGCCTGACCAGTTTTCCCTCCAACCTGAGCACAGATGGAAACCAGACACTTGAGGATCTTTGGAATCAAACAACCATCAAACCAGACATATTTGCTATCAATCAAACTCACATTGTGGATGATGAAGTAGTTGGGAACTCATCTGATGTTGAACTCTTTGATCCTATCAATAGTCTCTGGTATGGTCGTTGTTCAAGCATTGTTTTGAAGCAACCAAGAAAGGCCAATGAAAGACTTGTCATGATTTTTGCTTTTCTTGGTAAGACCACACTACCAAATGAATTGGTTTTATTGATTCATGAATCAGCTGGATCTCGATTCAGTTTAGTTCCTGGGGATTTTCCAAGCAAAGGAACTAAAGAAGAAAGAATCAAGTTGGGTGAACTGAAGATTTTAGGTATTACCAAAGAAGTAAAGAATCTGAAAACTCAAAGAGAGGAAGGTAAATGTAAAGATTATGATCCTGAAGATTCTCAAGCTAAATGTTACCTTGAGCAAGTCTTGATGACAAAAATGAAGAATGAAAGTATCATTGAGGATTGCAAGAATGTGACTAAGATATGCTTGATTCCTCAAGCCAAAGATATCATCGATATCTTAGATCAAGATCTTGATCAATGTACAACCAAAAATGAATATGATTGCATGATCAACTTACTGAAGACTGATCCGGATCTAAGAAATGAAGTTTGTCCAAACCCTTGTACTGAAATCACTTACAAAACGATTTCAAAATCTCTACCACAAGACATGCCAAGATGGGCAATTCTAATGATGTACTACAAGAGTAATTATTACTCTTTGCTTGAGGAGTACTTGGTCTTTGACTTCTCAGCTATTTTAGTTGCTTTAGGAGGTTCTCTTGGTCTATTTTTAGGATTCTCATTCTTTCAATGTGCTATTGCTATGATCAACAATGTCATTGCATTTGCAAAGAAAGTTACAGGAAATGAATAAACAAACAAATCTTTATTACTTTCTTCATCAAGAACTTTGTCTAACATCTGGAAGGTAATCATAGTTGGAAGTTCGTTCAGCATGTGTAACATACTTCTTTCCATTAGTTTCACTTGAATATTTGGTATGAAATGGCAAATCCATCAATTCTGGCTTGAAGTCTTTAAAGATGTAAATGTTAGCTTCAACTTTCTCTTCACTTTGACCAATCATTGTAAAGGATTCTGGAGTTCTTGTGTAATGTGTTGGATGTTTCTCCAAGGCATCCAAATGTCCAAGCATTTCATCATCAACCCTAAAATCAATATTCACTTTAATCTTTATTTCAAAGGTCAAATAAAAATTAAGACCAAGAATCTAGGACCTAGGTGTACCTGTAGATTTCTCCTTCAATTTGATTGCCTTTTCCACTTGCATCCAGCACAAAAGGAATGTTATACCTTGCAGCCACTACCAATGGGTACTTCTTGTCACTCTTTGCCAACCCAAGAAACTCTCTGAAACCATTGGTTTCATTTTCTAATAAGTGATGGTTTGGTTCACCTTTTTTCAAAGTTCCATAAACAAAAACTAACTTCATTTTGTGAAAACTCCTAGCACTAAACTTTGACAACAGTCCGGAATGAAGTAACATTGTTTTGGTTCTTTATCCAAAAGAGATTACTATGCAAAAAAGAAATTTAGCTCTACTGTTACTGAGCCAGGCACTTGTTGAATCTATTTTAGGAAGGTGAACATGAACTGGTTCTAAAACTTGATTTGGATTTTTTGATAAAATATTTATAGATACTGGGTTTAGAAAACAACAATTTTATTTCTTGGTACTTGAGCAATTCCATCATCTAAAATAATCAACAAAGCAAAACTTAGAAATAAGCCTGCACCAGATAAGAAGTGCCATACATCATGCACATCAAAAAGGTCCCCCAAAACACAATCTTCGTTCAAGTTTCTTGAGGCAGCAGGTGAAAGATTAGAACTGGTCTTCTTGGATACAAAGAAGTACAAAGCAGGAACCCAACAGATTAGTGCTAAGACTGAAATAATGTATGCTTGGTAAGGTATCATTTCCTTGTGAAGCAACTTTAGTGAAACATAGTAAAGAAAATAAACCATCAAGTTCCCAATGAAAATGAATAAAAAGTATGAGGATATGTTAGGTTGAGTGACAGCACCATAAATGATGAATCCAATGTTGATGAAATCAATGATCAGAATGAAAGTGGATCTTTTCTTGGAAACATTTTGAGCAAATGTTTTGGGATCCTTGACTTTGCCATACATTGATTGAAAGAGCCAAATAGGTGTCATGTGACTGAGAGACCATTTTCCAGGATGGTACAAAACTGATGTCAAAAGTATGATGGCTGATAAGTACAACAATAGTAAGAATATCCAATAAGCAGTGTTGTTCATGTAGATGCCCAAAACTTCTAAAAACATGACCAAAGCTATGCCAAAGAATGCTTTGTATGCATTGGAACTGGCATCTGGATGTCTGAATTGGTAGATCTTGATGAAGCCCAAAAGAGCTAACAAGTACATGAATGTGGTATCAAATTGGAAGTTTTCTCCAGTTGGACATACATGATATGTTGCACTTAACACTCCTTCAAATATCAAAGCAAAACCCAAGGCATAAAAGATACCAAAATGTTGTGGTACACCTCTTGCAATGTAGTTTCCACTTTCATTGATAATTGACCTTTCTCTTTCAATCTTCTTGACATAAAAATGCTTTCTTAATCCAATAAGTGTCAAGTAGGTGAATCCAAAGGCAATGTAAGCAATGTTTGAAAGAATATGCCCAAAGTCTTGGACTTTGCCTGTTGGTACTGTGCAAAGAAAGTTGTAATAACATAGGTCATTGTTTCCAGTTCCTCTGAGTACATCTTGGTACTTGAATACCAACTGGATGGCTGGCAAACCATAAAAGATAAACATCATCAAGACCAACCATACATATAAATCATTTTGCTTGAATACAATCTTGAACATTTGCCTCAAAGTTTTGTCTCTATTTTGTTCTTCCCTAGTTGATAGTTCAGAGACATACTTGGGACCTTTGGTTTCTGGTCTTGTATAATTATCTTGGACAGGATCTCTTCTATGATCAATTTC